>CM026166.1:4254762-4485223 GCA_014825975.1 Bombus haemorrhoidalis | reverse complement strand
TTTGAATATTTGAATATTTGAATATTTGAATATTTGAATATTTGAATATTTGAATATTTGAATATTTGAATATTTGAATATTTGAATATTTGAATATTTGAATATTTGAATATTTGAATATTTGAACATGTGAACATTTGAATCTTTGAATCTTTGTATCTTCGAATGTATGTATGTTTGAATCTTTGAATCTTTGTATTTTCAAATATTTGAATATTTGAATATTTGAATATTTGAATATTTGAATATTTGAATATTTGAATATTTGAATATTTGAATATTTGAATATTTGAATATTGGAATATTCGAATATTCGAATATTTGAATATTTGAATCTTTCAATTTTTGAATCTTTGAATGATTCAAGATTTGAAGATTTGAATATTTGAATATTTGAATCTTCGAATAATTGAATATTTGAATATTTGAATATTTGAATATTTGAATATTTGAATATTTGAATATTTGAATATTTCAATATTTGAATATTTGAATATTTGAATCTTCGAATAATTGAATATTTGTATCTTCGAATATTTGAATCTTTGAATCTTCGAATCTTCGAATCTTCGAATATTTGAATATTTGAAGATTTGAATATTTGAATCTTTCAATTTTTGAACCTTTGAATCTTCGAATAATTGAATATTTGAATATTTGAATCTTTGAATATTAGAATATTTGAATATTTGAAGATTTGAATATTTGAATCTTTCAATTTTTGAATATTTGAATGTTTGAATGTTTGAGTCTTTGAATATTTCAATGTTTGAAGGTTTGAATCTTTGAATCTTTGTATCTTCGAATATTTGAATGTATGAATGTTTGAATCTATGTATCTTTGTATCTTTGAATATTTGAATGTTTGAATGTTTGAAAATTTGAATGTTTGAGTATTTGAATATTTGAATTTTTGAATATTTCAATGTTTGAATATTTGAATATTTGAAGATTTGAAGATTTGAAGATTTGGAGATTTGAATGTTTAAATGTTTGAATGTTTGAATGTTTGAATATTTGAAGATTTGAAGATTTGAAGATTTGAAGATTTGAAGATTTGAAGATTTGAAGATTTGAAGATTTGAAGATTTGAAGAATTGAAGATTTGAAGATTTGAAGATTTGGATATTTGAATATTTGAATGTTTGAGTATTTGAGTCTTTGTATCTTCGAATATTTGAATCTTTGAATATTTGAATCTTTGAATCCAGCTGTCTTCCATGCTGGCTCTTTTCGTTTTCTTTGTTTTCTTCTTTCACAAGTTGGTTGGATATATCGATGGCTCGTAAATTTCTGTCCTCTCACGGATTTCCGGATTTCGCGGTATAAATCAACGACCTTCTCTGTTAATCAGTCGCGCCGATTCTAGAAGATTGCGGAGGTTAAGCGAGATCCGTTAGAGACTAAATGGTCAATTAGGTCGACGGAACGTAGATAAAGCGATACGTTGATTATAGATTACGTAATCCATCATTTTTTCAAGTACGTACATAAAATTTGTTACTTCAATTTTAACTGTGAAGAACCACGCGAGTGAGCAAACTCCGCTTTTGTCAAGTGTATTTTACGAGGGCAATATTTACCAGGGGCAAATATCCGAACAGTCGATAGTATCGGTGATCCACGGGAACCCGTAGTTTCGGTGGTTTGCTTTGCCGGTCCCGAGACAAGCTCACCACAAAGTGGCATCGAAGGATCGATAGTCGACGACGTGTGGCCGCGAGTCGACAAGTTCCTGGCCTCTTTTGAGGTCGCGGCTTACACGTACACGCGGTTCAACCATGGTGACAGTGTTTCAGCGGACGAAGAACGAGCTTTGCGCGAAAATGGAAGGGAAACATGAGAGTTAGAGAGAAGGGGGAGAGGAAAGGAGGAAAAACAGAAGAAACAGAGAAAGATGGGATGGAAGAAAAAATGAACATAAGGGGAAGTAACTGTGAGAAGTGGAAGTATGGGAAAGCAGTTGAAATAAAGAGAAAGAAGACGTGGAAATAAAAGAAAAAGGAAGGGTTGCACGGAAAGAGGATAAAGTTCGGAAAGAATAGAAATAGAAACCAAGATGGAAAAAGTAGAGACTGTTAGAGAAATAGGTACGAAGTAAAAAAATATGTTGCAACCAGGAAACGAAAAAAGGTACAAAACATGAGAAGTATTTTAAAAGGAAAAGAAGGACATAAGAAGAATGACATTCTTCAGCAAAGAAAAATCACATTGATGTTACCGTGATATTTTCCAAATTTTCCTGTTGTACTGCTAATGTAGTCTCAAAATGTTTCCTGTAATATTCATAAAAGATGTCTACAAGTGTTTGAGTACTTTCACGAATTATTTTCATCTTCGATTTTCGTACAAACAAATCAAAATTAAATATATTTGTTATAACGATTAATTAATTTCTACAATGAACTTTTAGATGAACTTATATGTTTAAATCAAACACGTTGTATCACCGGGCGGCGTTGCACATGGTTATTAATTACGACGCGTTCCGAGCTTGTGCAACCGTCGAACGAGCATCATAGGGAAAGCGACACTCGAATTTTGATAAACGACTTTTCTCACGTCACGTCCAAGTCGCAGATCGATGAGTTCCTTTGTTGTTGACTTTATATCAGACTATATTTTTCACGATCGACGTTCACGTCCCTGATGCAATATCAAGACCGTTCAAATTTCGTTGCAACCGATACGGATATTTATCGATTCATGCGAGAGAAGCGATTTAACCTTAATTCAAATTCAGAAAATCATTTGGATCGTTGAACATACGTATTTGTAGTAAAATTTCATAGCTGCGATTCCAAGTCGTCGGATAACGAAATATAGAGATATAATTTTTATTAAAATACTGAATATCGTTTAAATTGCCACATTTATTGTGGAATCTAGTAACGTAAGCATCGATTTATTCGGTGACGAAACTTTGAGATTTAATTTCTAGTTAAAATGTGTAAAGTCGTCCGGATGTTGGTATTTTACATATTTTTGCATTTATGCACAACCTTATCCATTTTTGCATATTTGTACCTGGTATAAATGCATGAATATCCGTAGTCCGTTTATCAGAATCAGTTAATGAAACCACTGATCTAATCTTGCAACAGACCAATCTAAACCAAATCCAATCATATAAAATTGCATCTCTCTCTCTCTCTCTCTCTCTCTCTCCAACTACCAATAAGGTTACATCACGGTTCTCCCAGAAAGCAAAAATACTTTACCCCTTCCCCCCCCCCGTTACTTTTCGCTTTTCAGCTTCTTTTTCTCTGACATTCGATCACGATTGATTCGTTCTACTCGTTTTCTAGGCTAAACTCCGTTCAGCTCCCTTCAGTCGGCATCAGAAGTCTTGGCGGCGACCCCACGGCATCCCGAGGTCGGTATTAACCCTTCTACGACGCGTTTCTCCGGTTCCCTAGCGCGTGAAAGCTTACATTGGTTGGCTTACATCATTATTCTGTCCGCTTAATTTCTTCTTCGTCGCAAGCCGGATGGCGGTCGTCGAAATGCTCGGGGCATGACTCGCTACAGAAGGAAACCTACATGAGGCGAGATTAGCCTATATCCGGTTACAACCCTTTCGACGTGTAGTACACGGCGATACGATGCCGGCCTTTCCGTACGGCTTCATATTGTTGTGTATTATCGTTGTCGAGCATCGGGTGAAACGCGTCCGCTGGTCGTGAGCAACGCGAATAGCAACGTGCGATTCGCTGCCGTGGAATTAATGTCAATTCAATTTACCATTTAGGGTTGCGAGACGATGCTCCTTCAAAGGGCCTCTCATAGCCAAAATCAATTGGCCATGAATGAACTCGTTACATCACCTTCACGATTTTCCCCTGCT
The DNA here is from genome assembly GCA_014825975.1 of Bombus haemorrhoidalis. Lineage (NCBI taxonomy): Eukaryota > Metazoa > Arthropoda > Insecta > Hymenoptera > Apidae > Bombus > Bombus haemorrhoidalis. The sequence continues at coordinate 4,481,376 of CM026166.1, read as the reverse complement.
GATTATTCCGATTTACTGTTTCGATTTGTTTTGTTCTTTCATTCACTATACGCACAGACTTATTATTTTCTTCTTGCAATTTCTTTTCTTCGGAAATCTCCTCTTTGAAAGTTTACGTTAGTGAATTTTTTAACATCGTGATTATGAACAAGAATCTCAACGATTTGGTTAATCTCTTTTTCATTATTATCCCTTCTTTCATCTGGAACTTACAACTTACGAAGAAGTTCGAGGAAATTTGAAATATTTTTAGCAGTATGAGGAAAAGAATATTTCTTAAAGATCATGAATAAATGAAACACTTTGCCAGCAGATAAATAAAATACCTTGTACAGTACTTTTGAAAGTTCCTAAATAATACAACCAGCGACTCAACATCTATTCAAAATTAATCAAAGATGTTAAATATGACTCGGATAGTAGAAAACTTCGAGAAGCTTAAAGGAGGAGAGATTAAAACAGAAGGTCGAGCAACCTTCCTTTTTTGCGCTAATTTGCATCGCGTTAGATGAATATTTAAACGACGCTTGAATAGTCAAATATGTTACTTAACAAGAATAACTTGAAGCGAATCTTGAAACGTTGTTACCGACAATTAAATTAGAGCTAGGAAATCTTAGCGCCAGACATAGTTATGGTGTAAATTAAACACGAACAAAGTGATATTTTTCTTAGCCGGAATTAACGTCGACACGATGAAATAGCATTTCAATTGTCCGTTATTCAACAGTGAACAAAGAGAAAATGTGGCTAAATTTTTTCAACCTCTTTGCCAAGCTCATTTCAGTTATTTTACTTAAATCCCCTTAAGTTCTTCTCTTCCATCGTCGAATTACGTACTTCGTATAACGTTTGATACTCCTCGACAGAAGACAGAATTTATTGTTGGTGAAAGTTCTAGCGCAACGGTAAAACTACATATTCAGAATAGTTTTATTTTTTTACTGAAACCCGATGAAGATTAGTCAAGCAACTTGATACCACTGTATCAATTTAAACTTCCTACTTTACTTCACATGAAGTATCGTTTCCAAGTTTCAAGTGAATTTGGAATTCTTTTCGTTGTTCCGTGACTTCAAAGAAATAGGTTGCCAGATAATTTAATTCCTAGTTACGTTCTTGCGGATATTTGTTGCTTAAATAAAATCAGACACTTTGTAAATATTGCATTCGCTTATTCTAAGAAAATTATTAAACTTTCTACGCTCATTGTAAGATGATTTTTATTCAACTTTAATTCAACGAATCAGATTCTACCGATATGTATTTCTTTCGCCAATCCATTTTTTTTTCTTTTTTTTTAGTCGAATACATAATTTCTTTGCAATGTTGCTTCTTTTAAACTTATAACAAGTGTGTGTGTCTAAGTAAAAATTACTCCAAAGCTTACGAAAATTTAATGCTATTCATTTATCACGAAGGTTCCAAATTAACTAATGTTTATAAACAATTAATTATTTCGAGGAAACAAAGGTCACGATACATGTATTCGGTTCAATTATCACGAAGCATCTTGTCCGATATAATTCTCGGATCGGAACAGGCACGATAGATATCGACGGATCGTGTGCACCTCTGGGATGGCGGAAGTCATCGAGCTGATCGCGAAGTACGATATCCGCGTATTATTCGCAATATTCGAAGCTGGGGTAATGGATAGCCACGGGGGCAATATTAGCAATCGATCAAAGAAACTTTACATCCATATGGATTTCGCGTGCTCAGCAAAAACCTTTGCGTTAATGCCACTACGGTATATGTACTATCCTCTAACTTCGTGATTCCACCATTATCTCTTTCTTTTATTTCTCTTTTGTAAAAATTATAGACTTACACAGCGGAAAATATTATTCCCTTTTTCTTTTATCATGAAATCGTTTTGAAACGATATCAAACGTATTTGTTCACCGAGTTCTGTTTCCCATCGATCCACATACGAACAAAAGCTTTCGTTTTATTTTATTTTATTTTATTTTAACGGAATAAAAAATAGGAGCATGTTCTATGGTTATGAAACGCCTACGCAATTATTCCATTGCCGAAAATAGAGCGGACGAATGAGAGAGAGAGAGAGAGAGAGAGAGAGAGAAAAAAGAAATCGTATAACCGAGAATTCGTGGGAGCGTAATTTTTTTTTTAATTTTCCCTTGCCTATGTTCGAGCCATGGTTTCGTTTCGTAGATTCGTTGCGAATTCAGTGAATTCGACGCAGAAATTTACTCTTCCTGAAGGATTATGCTCTTCAGACAGCCGACTGCGTGATAATTTCATTAATTACGACGGTTTCATTAAGCAGCCACTTTACCCGTAGCGAGACAGTTTTCGTCTCGCGATATTAATTGTTATAGTCGATTTTCCATACAGGCTGTCGTGGATGTGGCGTGGCTGGTGTTGTAACATAACTCGATGTTTTACGAAACTATAGTTTCTTTACTTAATATATTAGAAGACTTCTATAATATAAGAGAAACTTTACCTAATATATTAAGTAATTACGTAACTACGTATATAACAGTAACGATACTTCGAACAGAAGGTATAATATCATCATGTAAGAAATTTTCTATTTAAAACATTAATAGCATGTACTTGTAAAATGATTAGGAAGTGATATTTCTTTCTTCAAAAAAAAAAAAAAGACAATATTGGAGATGCGCTGTTTTATAAGTTTAAATTAAAATACCCTTACAATTGGAACTTAAAAAGTTCGTTAAAACAATATGTGCCATTGTACCATGAATATCTGTTATATGAACTGAGCGTGTTTTGTAATTTTAGGAGAAAGATAGGAGAAATGGTGCTCCATAAATTACGCTACATGTATATTTTATATCTTGTTCAGATCTGCAAAAAAATATAAAAATATTGGCATGTCAGGGTGTAAGTATATTTTCATAAACTTATCAATTAAAACTACATATTGTTATAAAATTTATTGTATAGACAGGGTTCCTTAAATACTTTTATAAAAATACGATATTTCGTGAATCACACGATATAGTTTATACTTCATTCAAATATAACGACGCGAACAATCATTTATCTAAGACAGTATTATCTTATATGTTGTGTCTTTTCGTATTAATATAATTTTTATTTCGTTTTTATATCGAATTCGTACAATATTGTACTGTTTCCTCTCCTCTTTCTCGTTTTCCATGGGATATACTTATTACGAATTATCAACAAAAAGTACACGCGATATTTGAACGATTGAGATTATTCTTTTCACAGTGACCTGAATAAAAGAGAGCTTGCAGGCGATTGAAATATTCTGTATTGTTTCTAAAGGAACTTTGTATTTATCGCTGCAACCGCCAGCTAAAGAACTGTCACTGACAGGTTGCATAATTTAAAATTTCCTTCCACTCACGCTATTTCGCATGCTGTCTCGTCCAAACTACGGACATTGTGCCTTTTACAGCGAACAGCGCAACTTTTATTTTTCTCCGTGATTAGTATTGATTCTTTATTATGTTTTCAGCAAATAGACAGATAAAATATATGTAATTTCAGAATAAGAGAAATAATGATGATGATATATAATCATTCAATCTTCATTTGTAAGTAGAAAATCTACACTGGTTTACAAGCTAAAAAACAACTCTTTCGCTTTGTAATTTGTCAAAATTTCGAAAAATCACAATCGATCATTCTGTACAATTATTTCAATCAGATCACTCATTTTATCTTATTATCTGTGCATTATATCCGCAGTTGTATAACGAACATATTATGAAGTAATGTATTTTTCTAATAATACAACAATCGATTCGTATAATAAGTATAATATACATAGATGATTATAGTAATTAATACGAAAATCTATCACTATCGGCTCGTAATATAATAAGTGTATTACATAGATGATTATAATCAAAGTTGTGCAATGAAAATAAATACGTTCATCCGTACAATTATATTTGTGTCTCTGTAAAAGTCAATAATACCTCTACCATGAGCTGTTGTATGTTTGAAATAATCCTAAAAGGAAGAAAAAAAAAAAATAAGAAACAATTAGAATAGCTAAATAATTTTGTTCGCCGAAATGTAATTTTCATTGCGTTTAACGATGTTTCCTCAACTTTGTCATAAAATTCGATCGTATTTTTCACAAAGTAGTTAGTTAAATAATTTTCTACGTGTCTGCCGGCTATTACAGCCGGCCACAGAAATTCTAAAAGAAAAAATCATATTTCATTCGAACGCAACTGCTTCTGCAGTTACAGCACGTAACGAAGTTACAAAACTCCTCTATTCACCATACACAGTAGAATAGTTGATTGCACGAATAGCGAGTAACGAACAGCGAAGGAATAAAATGTCGCTGAGACGTCGATTCGTTGCTCGAAAACTAGTTCGCGATATCGCGTAAATTGTTAGAATATACTAAAGAGAACGATATGAAGGAGACCGCGATTCTACTTTCTCTTTGTGTTACGGTTTCTCGCGTTTAGTTGTGTTTGTACATAATTTCGTGTAACTTTAGCTCTCGATCGACGCGTTTCGCGATAGAAACCTCTGAAGTTGCCTTGCAACGTGCTTTCTTTCGCACTGCGTTTCGTGCTAACTTCCACGGCTTCGTTTTCTTTTTCCGCCTCTTTTCTGTAAACCGTGCGATTCGTTCGCGAAACAAATAGATACGAGTTCACGGAGTCGGCGACTGTTACAGGAAAAAAAAAGGATTTTCCTTTAATTCCGCAATGATCCGTTTAATATTTGGAAATTTCAACGATGGAATATTTTACGAAATTCGTTATAGAATTCGAGAGCGAGGGCAGCTCGGCATATAGAGTTCGACCTCGAAAGTTCGAAACGCGATCGAAATAAAAAAAGCCTGTCCAAAGCTGTGTGTGATTAAGTTCTGAGTCCTCTTTTGAACGTTATTGGAAGCTTGCGAATGGAAACAGGAGTATAGAAATGAGTTTTGCAGAGGGAACACTGTTTTCCATGATTTTTAGAATCGTCGATAATCTAGGATTACTTGAAATAACTCTCGTGAATTTTTCATACACGGATATTATAATATTCGTAATACGACTGCTGTAATATCAGGTTCCTCTCGCACAATAATTTACCGATTAATCATATGAATAAACTAACAAGTTATATGTTATAGGTTATAGATTTCCTTTTTCTTTTTTCTTTTTTTTACGATTTTATAATTTTTTGCCAAATAAGATACCTTGTATCAGTCAGATAACTTGTACTTTGTAACGTTTACTTATACAATTTCGATTGTTTTATTATCGAACTTGTTACTATCGTGCAAGAGTATTTTTTATTGATACCGATATCTCGCAACTTGTGATTCATAACATTTCATTAACAATATCTCGTGTAATTAATTACGAAGAATCAATAGAATAAAATACAATGATTTACGGTTACTGAAAAGAGGATGACGATAAATTATGAAATGCGATCTACTAAGCTGCGTAATATTCGAATAATAAAGTGGTATGATACTTTATCTATTTCACGCAGAATAATATTTCATGAATCGTCGACAATCTGCATGAAATCACGAGTCACAGTGAAGATATAAATAGCTGCTATAAGTACTGAAATTATTTCTCGTTTATACATTTTACATGTATCTTTGCCTAAAACGCCATGTATTTTACGAATACACGTTAACCTAACCCCAATCCTAAAAATCTGTTTCAAGTTATTTCATTCATAAATTTCTGGGGAACCGCGTTCGACATTTTCGGTTACCACGAATAGACACGATAGAACAGCCTAGTTGCATAAATATTCAAGCGACTACGCGTAATTGTCGTAGTTTGCCGAGTAGAAATTTATGCGTAGGATAAAATATTCAACCATTACAATAATTAAGTGGTCGAATCGGACAATGCTTCGAATTGGCAATTAATTTTATATCGGTAAATAAACGTGGGGGAGGGTGGCTCAAATTAGTATAATTACATCCCGTGGAATTCTGTTGCATTGTTGAATGAGAAATGAGCTCGATCAACCGGTTAAAAGGAGGGATATTTGTTTAAACAGATTTAAATGTCCCTTGGGTCTCAAAAATTAGCTTTATCGAACGTTGGAAAATGTCAAGTCAAACCCACTAACGAACACTTGTGTGAAATGTTACGCGGAACGTTTGTACGAGCCGTGTCGACGTTATTATTTATGAAACGACGGTATAATTTTGTTTTCAATTTCTCGCTCTGCTTCGACTTTTTGTAAACTTTTTCTGCAATATCGCTGAATATTTAAGGACTTTGTAGTTGGATAAAGTGTAATCTCGGACGGGACAGCACGAGCTTGAAATAATAGAGCTCGCTGAAACGGAAGCATTAAGATAAATGTAGCGTTATAAGTGTAATGCGGTTTGAAATGCGCACTGGCTGGAACGAATGAGTGGTTTTCCACTGTTATTCGAATATTTAAGCATTGGTCATTGGCAAAATTAAAGGAACCAAGATGAAATGAACGTTGGTGAGATGTTCTAATTTTAAAGAAAAGAATTACGTTATCAAATGTTGCATATTTTGCAAAATTGAAGGGCTCGTAACGAAAGGAGGTAGATGCTTTTGATTAACGTTTATCGAGATAGAAACGCGATTACTTCATTTTTAATTATTTAGCTATTTATTGTTGTCATAGCATTTTTATCACAGTCGTTTATGCAAATAAGATATTTAGATGTACACGTGTCACATATCGGTAGTTTTACTGTTAATAACAGATTTACTATTTATATGCGTATATTTATCATATTATTCTTTTTTATCAAATCTCTTCTACTCTATAATTGTCATCGTTCCTTCATACGTAAACCTCCTAATCTCGCATAGAAGAAAAACACCGAAAACAAATCAGTCAGCGAGTTCATGAAACGCGAAGCTCGAATTAAGAAACCCTTGCAGTACCTCGCCCCCAGCCATTAACTTATCAACCATCTCGCTTTAAGAGTTCAGACCAATTAATCAAATTGTTAAATTAGAGGATGTTAAAACCACGAGGAACGCTCGATAACAATCCTAACAAGATTTTCTAACGTGTCAGTTAAACGCATTAAACGCGTGACTCACTGGAAACCACCCAAAATTTCCCGTTAACTGTCTTCATGACAATCAAATTCATCTCGAACAGCTGGACCTATCTGCCGCAAAATCCCAGTTCAATTCGTCTCCGCCATTTCGTCGCGGTCTCGTCAAACGTCAACATCTCGTTCTGCTTCCTCTGCAACCCCTTTACGCCACCCTCTATCTGTTCGTTGGTCCCGTTTGCGGTGGCGCATTGGTCGCGTGCCTTGCAGAATGCTCGAGGAGGTTTTTAACATTCGTCGCGTGCTGGCCGCCGTACATGAAAGACGAATTGTCGGCTGTGTCGGAAATATGCAGACACACGAAACATTACACACGCGACGCCAAACGGGAATCGAACGTTCCTGTTCGGTCGGATAGACGCACACACATCGTCGAAATTTCAGCGGGGCCGCAGGATCGATTCGAATTCGTCGAATACCGGCGACAGGCTGGACGAAAAGGGGTTGGTCCAGGTATCGGGCCGTGATCACGGTATTTCTTGTCCGCGTGCAACATGTCGTCCGAGTCGACAAATTACTTGGACCGCAGAGTGGCGAATTCTCCGACGAATTTCCTGAAAATATTCGGAATAGCACCGGTGGCGATCGATTCCTCCCCCTCTCGCCGACCAAGTAACGAAGCCCGAAGCTTTGATTAAAATCGTCTGACTATTGGGCGAGACGTATTAATTGAACGAAATGGTACCGTGAGCAAATTGAATGACAGCCCGGCTCGATCGGGTGGGGATTAAAAGATTGTTTTATTTATTGTTAGAGGGTAGGTACCGTGTGCTTCTGAACGTAGATCTTTTTGCGGCAGAACGATCCGTTTTATGGAAATTACTGCTTCAGATGAGATGATATGAAATTTTGATGTTTCTTTCTATTCGTGGAGAGTAGTTTTTCATTTTGATTGGTAAGATAAGTAGGGCGACGTTGAAGTTGAGGGCAAAAAGTGTTTTCACCTTTGAAAAGGATGATATTGTTGGTGATAAAATGGTAGAAAATATTGATTCTTATTTCTATTCAAAGGTAATTTCCTCGATAGGTAACGGTAAGTTACTTGTGAATAATAAGAAGAATAACAACAGTCGAGGGTAAAGAGTGCTTTCAATCTTAAATAAAATATTTGAGTTGGAATAACGATAGAAATTATTGTTTCAGACGAAATTATATGGAAGCATTGTTCTTACTTTTATTCAGAGCTACCAGTTTCTCACCACAATTGACAATAATGAACAAAATGGTTAATTGCAAGTAGAATGAAATTTAGTGAAAGTAATGATCCGTCGTATAAAGAATACTGTTTAGAACGAAATTAATTTTTATTTCTATCCGAGGTTACCAGTTTTCCCCTTTAATCGGCAACAATACGTAAAAGCAACCGAGAATAAACAGTACTTTCGACTTTAAATACAATCGAATGAAATTTTAAATACGCATTTTCCTCGATTACGCTTAACTAATTGTCTCGTCGTGTTAACAAATTTTCGACTACGACGTTATCAGATTCAAGATGAAAGATTATATTTAATAAAGTGTACAAAAGATTCTATCGTCGTGTATTCGTAAACAACAACGTGCACAGCGGCGGAAACAAAGCGCAGTGTTTCATCGCCGACACACGATCAAGCCCCACGTAACACAAAAATTCAGCACTGGCGGGAAACGTTTGGATGGTAAATACATCATCCAGGTTCCCTGTTTACTCTCTCACTGAGCGTTCGAGTCAGCACTTTCTCCGGACCCTTCTCCGCTCCCGAAAAGAATGTAAAAGAAAGAATCGCCGACTGCAACCTGGAATTGTCCCAAAAACGAACAGACGAAAAAGTCGTCTAGAAGGACGTTGCGGGACCTGGCAAGTAGGAATTTAAGTAACGAACGATAACGATTGATTAGGTGATTTGTGTCGGTGGCAGCGCGAGCGATAAATCTTATCGAACCGGTACTCGGAAGAATGGCAATTTCCTGTATAAGGCTCGGACAAGCAGAAGGAGGCTCCCGTAAACTGCTCGTTCCCATTGAAATTATTACGCGAGCGTGTCCGTCCTCGATTATCAGTTTAGATTGTAACCATGGGATTGATGGTTGCGGAAAATAGAGAGAAAATGGTATTTTCGCAAATGGAGGAAAGGATTCTCTTTGAAAATCAAGGAAAACTGGCGGAGAATAACAGCAGCGTTCATAATTTCAGTGCAACACGGACTTTGCTGTACGATTCCCTCGGGCTAACCACTAGCTTCCACCAGTTGCTATTGTTAATATGTATAGGGTGTTTCAGTCATTAGAGTTTAGTCGGCAAATGGCTGGTTCTATGCGAACGAATGAATGGAAAATGTAGAATAAAAGTTTTTCGTGTGGCTCTTCTTTTTGGTGTTTAAACATTTGTGAAGTGTGTACCGGGCTGATTCTAAATGAAATATGTTCATATTCTATTTTCTTGAAAACGAGGCTTTGTAATCTACGTTACATTTTAGTATCATTATTCTATGAAAATCTAGAAATAATCTTGTTTTTCAATTAAATTTGATTATCACATAAGAGTAAACAGTTTTTCCAATCAGCTCTTCGTTCTGTAAAATGAAATATTCGACACTTGTGACAACAGAAATCTAATCTCTGGCGAGCAAGTGATATACGAAAAACTTTTATTCTCCATATTCCTGTCTTTACAAGGAAATTAATTAAAATTTTAATATTTGTATGTAAAACAGGTTATGGTATTATAATAGAAATAACAATGGGTTCTATTCATATCCAATCAGGAAATAACCAAGTTCCCACGTACATATTTGACAAGTTTTCAAGCTAGATTTTCTGAAAGGCGACGCATTATATGAACAAATTTTATTCTACTTTTTTGACATACTTTTTCGCATAGAATTACGTCATTTTCATTCATATTGTGATAATTGGTACACCCTATATGATCTTCACGAGCTGTGTTCCTTGCGTGCACAGGTGAACGGTGTGCAAGTATGCACCTAGCAGCATTGGCTGTTCGTGCTTCTGGTCGGGCCACACTTATTGTTAGCCCTGCACGAGACCACGACCCATTCAGATAAAACGCGCAGTAAATAAACCTGGCAAACGCTATTATCTGCGACAAGGAACACCAAATCGATGCTGAGCGACGCTTGGTGCTAAATTGCACAACTTTGCGAACTCGTGCCACGTCTTTAGCGATGTAAACGCTTAGGGAGACACGTGGAGACACTTGCGCCTCTAAATAATTTAAGTTCATTCAACAATTATGTTGTTCTTGTAAAGATCGATTGTAATTTTTAAAATAGGACTGAAATTTTTTGAAATTCTTCTGACGAGTGTCTTACGATAATAGAAGGATTGATCTTTTTCCGAATAAAACTGTTCAATTCTAGAAAATAAAGAAATAACAAAAATGCAAATTGAGATTAATCTTATTCCGAGCAAGATTTAAACCTTCTTTCGAATATAAATTTTCAGAAAATAAATTTCAGATAATGAAGGAATAAAGGAAACTAGGATTACGATTTACCTTGAATTTAAATTATTTAAATTACTTTTAAAATACATCGCACAATGCTGTAATATGTCGAGAGATGGAGAACAAACCGAACATTTTTGAACTGCGTAATTTTCTTTTATCAAAGTTTTATCATCAATTTCAACAACAGTTATACTTCGAAAGCATTAAACTCGCATACGTTTCTGCAAATAAAGGGTATGCGTCCGCGTATGTATAGACGAGGTTTGTAGCGATATTGTTTGCACAGCATAGATATGGAGGATTACAGATTAGTTGCGCACGTGTATTCGTGTTTGTTAAGCAGCTTGTTGTATGTGCAAACACTAGCGAAGGAGCAGGGTGCTTACACGTCTATGGCCATATTCTGGAGAAACGCATAAAGATAATAAGTATATCGTTCGTACGTAGCATAAACAAATCTGGAAACTGTAATTTTTTATATGAGATGGAAAAATAAGATTGACTACAGCGTGTTATCTGAGAAAGTTCTTTGGAGAAGGGGTAGCAAGTTTTAATTCCACGCCCTTGCTTTTGTAAGCGGACCAGTGGAATAAAGCTCGAGTTTCAAGATTGCAAGTTAAGTCCATAGGAAAAAGAAGAAAGGTGAACAGAGGGGAATAAAATTTATTTCCTCTTTTACAGCCGTTTGCTGCTAGAGAGTTTGAGAGCGGCTGTCCAAACTTTACCTATCGTTGAACACACGCTATACAGTGACAAAAGGATCTCTTAAATGTGTATATAGATCGGAAGCAATTCAACTATAACAAATAAGCGCATTCAACCATCGTGAACTTAAAACTTTATTACGTTACGTGGTAAATCGAATAATTAATTCTATATATATATACTGCTGGATAATTCGACTAGAATATGCAAAAATTCTTCCCGAATCGAAAGGAAAACCAAGGATAATTATCACATGACAATACTAAAGAAAAAGAAAAAATATTTGCTGAAAGATGGAAAAGAAATATCTTTTGCGCGTTAAGTATTTTCTCAACCTCTATGAAGATTTATTTTAGCTTACGCGAGAGTATTTCGTTATATGCAAATATGTTAAAATTACATTAACAGAAAGAAAAGAATTAACCCAAAGTATGTTTTTTAACTTATAAGATACATGTTTCTCAGTACCTAATTTGAATTTTTTTTAACAAAGAAAGAAAAAGAAAACACAAAGATAGGACTTCCGACATACTAATGCGAGTAACATGGAAGCTTTCAGATGCCGTTAAAGATCGCTAGTCTTCGACGTCCAGTGCGAGTATAGGAATAGAATTATCGGCGCGCGTGCATACCGATACACACGGGGGGAGGGGGGGGGGTGAACGCGTTTGTATTTAGAACAGCCAAGCGATAGCAGAGAAGATAGATGGTACGTGTACGTGAGATCTTGCCGCCGATATGGAGCAGCTTCCGGTTTACAGGTCTCATTATTTTCGCGTTAGATCCGCCGTCAGCTCGGTTCTGGGTCACTTCTCCGCCCACCATACCAAACTCGAGAGCCCTTTGAACCGTGAAGTCCTATCTGTTCGATATCGCCCAGGGAAACTCGACTCGATTTTCACTGCTCTAACGTATTCGCGCGTCCGCGCGTGCACGGCCTCCGTCGCTCTGTCGGGAATCATTTTATCTGATAACTCCGCCCAATGGCCTTATCAGTCGAGGGATTCCTGGTGTTTCTAGCGTATGCATCGTCGGAATGTTTCCTGCGTTAATGCCTTCGCTGCGTCTCGAAAGCTTGTTATTTGTTGTTTCGTGTCTCGAATATCGTGGATTTTCTATTCATTTTCCTATAACCCGGATTCCTTCCAATTGCACGTCGCGTTGACGATTATATTAAGATATCGTGAAAATTTTTATGAACTTTCCTTTAAAGTATCTGTTGAAAATGACAATGTGAGTTCGCGCTCGCCATCCATGTGCAGATGCGCTAGTTATAATAAATAGTACCTAAAATATAGTTCCAGATACAATCGATAGGTTTAAGATGTTCTTTTATTTTTATCCTTAGTTCATGTAAGAAGGTGCAATAAAGGTTTTTCGGCTCAGAACGGTATGATAGATTTATCCAAAGAATAAAATAATAGCTAATATGATCCTACTTCTGAATACAGAAATAACAACAGTATTATGCTTCTATATATTATAGAAATATGGTTGAATATATCGTAAACATATATAATTATGTTTGAAATAACGCGTCTCTCTGTTTCGTCTTCAACAAATCTTTTTAATGGATATTTCAATTGAACAGAGATATAAAAAAGTATATTTAACATTGACGACTGTCTTTGTTTCCTCTGCTCTTTATAGCTTTCGCTTTCATCGGCGAATTATCCCGCAATTACCTTTGCTCTCCACTTATAATCAATTTTAATTGGCGCAGTTTTATATTTGACAGTATCGGAGGGAATCTTACAAAGCAACATTTTGAATATCATTATTCTACTTCTTCTGTCATATTATTATCGTTTTGTGTGTATACAAAAAATCAGTTGATTCTTTTTCCTTTAAACGATGGCTCCATTATCTCAATGAGGAAGATATCGAAAGGTCTTACACTGTATCTTATAGATAATTGCTTTGTATTCGATCGTTTTATTTTTTCCGAACTATTTTTACATCGACTTTTGTTGTCTATTTGATTTCACGGCAAAGAAATTCTTTCCCATTATGAGTCGTAGATCTTTAGAATTGCAACTTGATAAGATTCCACAAATCGATTGAAACTGTTATCTACGTACATACACGTACGTGTATCAATCAAAGATTAGGAGTTCAAAGTTTCTCGTTGAACCGCAGAATATCGCACTTGGTTCGAGCCCAATTCTATAAACTCGTCGAAAACTGAATGAATTTACAAAGTGACGCATATCTATATTATTTGCAATATAATTTATCTGTATATAATATTTTAAATATACTTTCTTCTTAACAAGGAGTATCGGCTAATATCGACATTTTTCAATTTATACGTCGTACGTCATGAGTTACAATCATTTTATAAGGGTAGTGCTGTATAGTGTCCATAAAACACGTTGTATCTCGTTTGAATGAAAAAGATTAGCGCTCAATCGTTCAATTTCGATAGTTACATCTTTGATTAGATATCCAGTGGACTCAAAACATTCCAACACTTGACAACTGTTTCTCGAATCAGCTGGCTAATCTCAAGACTTCCAGTTCCATCTTCAATATGCACCTTCGCTTTTATTATTATTCTGCAACCATAAATTCCAACGACATTCAATTCAAACGAGAGAAATAGTAAGGGTGGTTTCTCGGTGATCCAACAAGATCCTCGAAGAAGAGCCGACCGATAAGAGCGAAAACTCGTCGGATGGGATCGTTGAATGGGAATTAAATTAAAAGATCTGGTAGAGCACAGGGGTCCGCGCGATATCAGGCCGCTGAGCTCGGCGAAGTCAACGAGCGTGAAGTTTTCAGGTCGACAGAGCGCGTGAGAAGGATCCTGTGGTTGAAGACGTCGGTCAGGGAGCCAAGATCTAAGAAGATAAAAGAGGAAGTGGAAACAGGACGAGAATGGCTGAAGGTGGAACACCCTCGAGGAACAATTGAATCAGCGAAATCAAGCTTCCACGGTCGACAGGCATGGCAATCACGACTCACGACTCGAATTTAAATGTCCTACCTAAGTCCAAGAAGGACGCCGATCGAGGTGGAAAGCGTGGCCGCCAGAGAGGAAATCTAATGTCGCGATTGGAATCTATGTAGATATCGAAAGTTGGCCGATACGATCGATGAAGCTTCGTGACCTGTTCATCATACATATGTATTAGTGCACTGAGCATGTTCATACCTAGAAATTCATATCCTTATGAATCCGATTAACCCCTTAACGGTCAATTTTCTTTGATCTAATCAGTCAACGATGTACAATTTGAATTTTTTGCAGAGAAACATTCCAGTAGATTAATAATAATAACTTAATTTCCTCGCCCGTAAAATATAATGTGTTAACAACCGCTAAAACATCGTTTGCATGTTTCAAAGTAATTAACGCAATACGTTTTATCCTCGTTGTAACTAATTGTTGCTAAGTCGATGAACTTTTTCACGTAGATACATCAACACGTGTATTATAGTTCAACAGGTTACATGTAATTTATGGAAGTACGAGTTTCGTTAAAGTACGTGCTTCATTTCATTATTTAGATCAACGAGAAGAACATTGTGCACTTATAACACGATGTAAATCTACATTGATCTGAAACATGCTTCAGATTCCTGTAGGAGATCCGACGGCGTTTAAACGAGGGGGTTTAGCGCAGTAAAGGTATAGATGCACTTTTCTTGCCTTCATCGAGTAACAAGCAAAATATATTATTCCTTTACATAGTATTTACATAGAAATGTGTATTTTAGGTTTGTTGAGATTGTGCGTGGATCGAGTAGATACAACTAGATCAACGATCTACTGATAAAAATGTGTAGCTCGACGTAGGATCACGAAGAGTCAAGCATAAGCACTAGTTTGAAATTTCTCATTAAAATTCTAATGGCAAATAAACTACCACTCTTTCAGGCTTCGGGAAATAGCCATTCGCTGAATGCAGCTATTTTATCAAAGAGCATCTCACGGAAGACTGCGCTGCTTTCCTACTTAATTCCCTTGGCGCGGCGCGGCGTTTCGATTGGATCGAACCTTCTCCTGCCAAACGACACAGGAATAAACGGTCTTTGTTTTCGCGTTCTTTCACAAGCCTTTGTCAACAACCTCGAAGAAACCAATACAATTTCCCCATCAAATCAGCCGGGTGACCTGGTCTAGAGAAGAGATCGGTCTACCTCGTACACGCTAGGTACAGGAGAAAGGGCGCAATATTCTTCTTCGCAGTTCAAGGAGAACCTCTTTTACGGGGAAGAAGCTGTTTCGCCGAACGACTCGTTGAACTCGCTTACTATCGGCTGCTTCTAGCCGCTATGAACGGCGGAATGCTGCAATTTCAAAGTTCCGTACGAAGAAATGAAAGCGACGAACCGTGACACGAAAGTCAGCCGTTGTGTTTCTATTTGGCGAACGCGGGCTGCGTTCTCGAGATGTCGAGTAGTTGCACGCGACACACTTTCAACAAAATTCCAAGGATTATCCGTTATTTCTGAGACGTCCTGGTGTACGTGCAGAGATAAAGAAAAATGCGTTAAATGACGGCTGAAGGCGTTCAGCACGCGTCACGCGTGCGCGTGCTCAACCGATGCAAACATGCGGCGTTACGAGACATTTATGCAATATTCAACCACGTTTAGGGCTGCTTGCTATCAGACGTGTACACTGTACACGTCTGACATGCATCCGATTCGACGTTAATGCTATACATTTGGCTTGTCAAATCGATATGCCTGCGTTTCGTTGTCGCCGATCATATGTGAATATTCGCGTGTCTATTACGATGGATCGAAATGAATATCGTTTTTATTTGTGATTTGTTGGAGGATATAATTTTAAAATGCGAGTTTAGAGGTGCGTTTATTATGAGAAATATAATGTTTCTTTTTATACAAGTACTTTATCTATGGAGAAGATGAAGGATTTCATGTTAATTCTTATATTTTTATGCGACTATTAATTTTAATGTGTTTTTAAACTGATCATTTTAATATGAAATGGTTTGTTTGAACGTTTGTAAGAAACAAAATAGTATTCGAAACTTTTTTCAATGAAAATTATTGTAGAAGTTGAGACACGTAAGTGTTCTATTAAAAAGTTGGAACAAAATACGAGACAGCGACTTCTTAGATAAGTAAATAAACTCGGAAATGTTAATAAACATCTTTATTGATATAATAAATATTTCCGAGATAATATTACTATCAGAATATCGAGATATTTCACATTCGTTCCATTTTCCTTTCATTTTATCTCTGATTTGGTCCACTTATCACTTAAAAGTGATACAAAACAATTGGTTTTTATTATTGGCATTTAATCTATATAGCATATTTCGATTTACGGCATTCTAATCTTTCTTTTCGTTAAATATTACTAAACCAAAGTCAACAACGTTAAACATGCAAATTAGATTACCGAATTAGACTACATATGGAGACTAGACTACTTCAGACAGAAATTAGGCTACATCAGCTGAAACGTGAAACATAAGCGGATATTTGTAACGCTTATTAAACACAATTACGATTACCGTACTCTGGATATTTCTGCATGTTATGTGCATTCTATTCAATATTTTATTCTTCCATCTGTATATTCTGTATCGATGCATAAAGATTCGTTCTACTTGTGATATCTATCGAACTATTTAATCTCTATGTATAAATTAAACATCGTTATCATATCTTGAAACTTCGTAATATCTGTCGTAAATTATTTTAAAGACTCGTACCCTGTACATTTACATTTTCCGAAATGTTCTCGCTCGTGTGCTCTATTTGTTCCAACGTGCATATATACACGAACACATAAGTACACGTATACGCATACAAAGGGCAGGCGTTCCATTTTCGCGAGCATTAAGATTTAATAGAGAAACTTGGTGCCGAACGCAGTTAGAATTAGTAGGAACGCGAGAATATCGCTGTTTTAAGCACCGTTTCAGGGTATTGCCTCTAGTGCCAAATTACCATGTCGAACAACAACGGAGCGCGCATACAGAATGAAGTGGATCTGAAGGGTCGACAGCACGTTTAGGCTTCCTGCTGTGTTGGCGGGTACACGGCCAGCATGTCAGCAGTTTTCGCGATAAACGTGGTTAGATGCATCGAACTGTGATCTTAATTCTCGGCACGGTTAATTAAAGATACGGTACCGAAGCAGAATTGCTCGGCGCGAAATATGGCCATCCTACGGCTGGATATTACTCGGATATCATGGAATGTGTATAAATTCCAGTTTCGCGATTTAATTCTGTTCAGTGACTTCGGAAGCTGTTAGGTTATTAATTTTCCTATTAATTTCTGACGTTACAACGAGGCTACGGAGATATATGCATTTATGTGAAATTTAAGCTTACAAAAATCTGGAGAATGCACATAATGCTCAGAAATGTATGAAATATTCAAAATAAAATTAATTCCTCGTCTTATAATTAGACTGTGGATATTTATGTATTTACAGAAAATGTTAATCTGTGAAAATATGTAGAATATACGTAATACGTGAAAGTATGCAGTATATAAAAAGTAAAGTATATCGTTATAATATTTAAAGAATAATAAAAATAGAAATTTGAATAAATATTGTCAATCTACTTGTTCAATCCCCTTTAGACTTATGATTGTTATGTATAAATTATCTATGACATTAAAATATTATGCCACACAGTATTATAGCCAGTGAACAGCTAATGACAATGAACAGTTCACTTACGTACCAACTAAGAAAATCATAAGGCGAAGTATTAACTTAACACAGGAAATTCTCTTAATGCGCAATCACGAATTTTAAATTTCGCTAACGTCAAACCTTTAGACTGTGAATTCTACCTAAAGTACAAATAAAAATCAATTACCTAATTGTGATAAATCTTATTTCTAATGAACATACAAGATCTTTTTTAACGGAACTATCTTGTACTACAAAGGAATTTTTGTTATTAATATCAACAAAAGTATTACAATAAGTTAACTGTTAATAAATATATCGTAAACGAAAAATTTCATCTAAAAAAATAAGAACTATATACGTGCGGATTTGTTTATTCATGGTTTTCAGCAATGAATTACATAGTTAAAAATGAAGGATACGCAATTAATTCGTTAATTGGTGTATGTATCTAGATGCAAACATAGAGCTTGCCAAACGTGACGCTTATAGTATCACTGCCGGTCCCAATTTTCAGGAAGCTGACTATAATACCGCCGGAACGTCGGTTTGCAAACAATGGATGTAGCTTACAGCTGAAAGCCATGGCAAATTTAGGGGAAGCTGTCCTCAAGACATGCAACTTATCTTATCATCTACGTAGATACTGACAGGTAAACGAATCTTCTTTTGAGTTTAATTGTTTGGCAAATTCAAACTATCTGCGACTGATTTAAAATATTAAGAAAAAAAGATATAAAGAATGCAATTGTCAAGTATAAATATTTCTTGCACATTATTCATCTGCCTTTTCCTATCTTCAGATGGCTACAATATCGTTCGATATATCTTCATCGTTAATTATAAACAATTTAAACTAACTAAACAATTAACGGCAGTTACATTTCCATTTATCTCGCAAACACAACGTCTATATATCAAGTGGATAAATATCCATCATGAAACTCACAAAATTTACTTCAATAATATCTCTTTCGCCATTTCTATATGAAATTAAATTCAACAACTTAAACAGTGGATCTTGTATTATTTCACATAAAATTAATGTCCATGCCAGCTTCGAACAAAATTAATCGCGATGACGTTTCGATATTGCTTAGCGTGGAAATTTTAATTTAACGCCATTCTGTTCCATTTTCAAGCAAAATTAAACATCGTTATACTCTTATATAAAATTAACCGTCTTAGGATTCAAAGACTCTTGGATTCTGAAAATGAATTTTTCAGTTGTCAATTATCAACAATAGAAACACATTTCTTTTTATCTATCTGGGGACAAGACATAATGCACTATTATCAGTAATTTTATCAAAATAATAACGTTTTAAAGGAGCAAATTACCCTCAAGCGCCTGAAAATGAGTACAATTTGGGAACTTTCTCGTTGGAAATTACAAAATGAATTATTGCAGAATGGACAACTATAAAATTTCAGATTTTGCAATGCATTCACCGGTAAAACGAACGAATCTATTACTCAACCTGATTTTCTACGTACAATATCGAGCATGGAAAATCCTTTCATTTAACCCAGCAGTTATCCCAACTGCTTACGTATATCCGTAATCTCTAGAAACAACTTGTAAAATTTCAATAGAAAATACTAATATCTATAGTATCGAGACCAGAATCGGATAAATTCTATAGGAAGAATCAGTAAACTCCGAGATCTTATTCAGAAAAACCGATTTTCCTCCATTCCGCTTACGCACAAAAAGTGGAAGAGGAGCACATCGTCTCGACAAAGCTGAAGACACTCGAGCAGCTGTGTATCGTTACGAACGAAGGCTGCGTCGTTTCACGAACGAGGCGGGGAATTTCTTAAGCAGCTTTAAAGCTCGCAGCCAGCGCGTGGAATACGAGTTTTTCATTGTCGTACGTTAGCAGGCGAGCTCGGAGCTTACGTGTGCCGCAATTTTCTTTTCATTGCCGTCGTTGCGAAGATATATGTATAACGGGCCGTTTCTGAGGCGAAATGGTATGTAGGTCGATGCGAGCATGGAAGATACTCGCACTTTTCCTTTCGCCAGAGACCACGCGACGGCACACAATATCTCATCCCCGACGTAAGAATGAATTGGTTTCCGCCAGCAACATTATCCAACGCGTTCTTCTCACAGGTTCGTGCTGGAAGAACTTGTATAATAGGGAAACATGATATAAAACACTCGATTTTAAATTAATTCGTTTATCTATTTATCCAACTATCTATTTACTAGATGCTACCAAATTGCATTTAATGCATAGTATATCTATGAATGAATGTTGACTTTTCTTTAAAAAAGTGTATAAAAATGTTCCGGTCGGAAAGACAGAGGTTTGAGTAAATAGAGATTCCAGAAATATTGGGAAACAGATATATCCGTAAAATTCAACAAGAAGCTTACATTAATTTTCATGAAACATAGAAGGGAGGAGAAAATATGAATTTCAAGGAATACGATTTCTTCGTGCTGAGCCGCTTCTTTCAAAGAGACGTATACGAATCGCTGGTACTATGTAATCCTCGCAAAAACTAGATTTCGTATTCGCGAGAGTCTCGAATGGTCGTTTCGAGGTCTCGTAACTTCTCCACGTAAGTTGATCGAGGTTACGTCATCATGAAATAATAACACGGAGTTTCTTATATTAAAACTCCCAACTTTTATAGCGATTACGACATTTAATCACGTACATCCCCTAAAGTTTGATAGTTTAATATCGAATCGATTGATTCGATTCCTTCTGAACGCTTTTTACAACTTTCAATGGCCCCTAGAAAGAAATATCAAGTTTAAGCACTCAGTTATTGCGAAGATATTAAAAGAGTCTAGAATGGTGAAATATACAAAATGAGAATATAAAGAGATGTGAATTTTAATGGCATTTTAATGTCATCATTGATGTTAATCATCTACGTGACGATGCTCTCATCACTAGCGGCAATATCTTGGTGATTATTGAAAAAATTCGTTATTCTCACACAATATAAATGCAACTACAGAAGACGGTAATTTTTTTTTTTATTATCCAAACTAATCGTATGATACGCTGTATTTACTGTTTTATACGAGTATGAATATTAAACAGGAAGAAAAATTTGTAAATCTATATCTACTGTAATTTATACCTGACATTAATCTCATTCAGAAGAGAGAAAAATTAAAAATAATTCGCTAAGCTTTAAATTACGATTATACGCCTGTTATGAAAGTAAATAATATAGATGAGGCAATAAAAATAAATTATAGCTATTTCTGGTCGAAAGTAACGAGTTTGAAAAACGATATTCACCGGTGGAATTCAACGGTGCAGTTTAAGAAAGCACGCATGCGTTGGTCGGGAAAGGTGTGCAATTTTCGCGAGTGGTTCGTTGGAATTTCTTTCTCGCACGTATTGACTGGTACGACGACTACGTGCTGCACGACACCAGTTAAATCTATATTTTGTTTCCTGTTAAGTCGCTCGATCGTATTTTTCTTTCGTTTGTAGCGTTTCATTTCAACACTTTCTCTTTCTTTTACTATTTATTCTTCTTTTCATATTTTTTCTTCTTTTTCTTCAAGAAGAACATTCCTTGTCTGTCTCCTTCTTTCTTTTGTCGTGAATTATGTCTGTGTTCTTTCAATTTTCCATACGATTACTCGGTGTATCGTCATTCTGTAAATAATCATCTGTTCGTGCTACGCGCGATATCCATCGTGTCGTTTCCGCTATTTACATAACAGCAGCAACGACATATTCCGCAATACGCGTTCCTCGTTCGCGGCAACAGTACGAAAACGACGAATTCTTAGGGGAAACATCCAATTCAGCACGTACCATACGAAATGGGAGAGATTGTACGTGTTTCGAGATTCTACGGCTCCCTAATGACGGAAGGCTATTTTACGAACAACACGAGCTAAATGTCGACCGTGCAGCTAACTATAGTTATCGAGCTTTTGACTTGCGGCTAGACGTTTACGGAATAAATATACTGTTACGTGAGTCTTGTGCCAATTTATAATTTACTCGCCAGATAGATCATTAGATGAATTATTTCCTGTACACATAATCTATATTCAAGTATATAAATTGTACATTTTGAAACTTACGAGATACTGGCACATTTGGTAGTAAATAAAGTAAAAGTACATCTCAATAATATTTATAATGTATGTTATTTAAGAATATTTAAGAATAAGAGAGAGAGAGAGAGAGAGAGAGAGACAGGAAAAGTGAATCAATTTCGATCATTTTTATCGCAATAACGATAAAAATAATCAATTTCTGAAACATGTAAGAAGCAATAAGATTTACGATTTAATATTCATTAATTCTGAAATAAATGGGAAAAAATCTAACAGCATCTCTTTTTAATTCGAACGATCATGCTATCGATGTGACGTTAACTTTTGAATCAAAGGAAAATGTTAAAAGTAAGTGGACATGGTCAAAGTTTACAGGATTTACAAGAAATACCGATACTTTGTTGAAAAATGGTTAAAGATTCGTGTTACAAGTTTGAACAATCGATCGGACGTGCACAAGTTGTCGTAAATCTAGGACGACGGAGACGGTATCTCTGACATGAGCTTGATTACCAGCAGCTGTCAAGTTAAAATCTACACTAGCATGGTTCGTGCCTGCCTTTCTTTTCAAATTTTCATGCTCACCTCATTTTGGAGGAAACTCGGATCTGTTTTGGAAGTATGTAGCTCGCGTAGACTCAATTCTTCTGAATGGTCACGAACTCGTTCATTTTATCGCGTCAGGATTTTTATTTCAGTCTCTTCCAGGTCGTTATTTTTTATTCCTTTCTTGGATACTTATCTCTGGACGAATTTGCAGCATTAAGAAATAATTCGGCACGGTAGAGAATAACGTTACGAGAATAGCATAGCTACTACGCTCTATTATACCGAATCGTATTTAATTTGACGAAACATGAAATTCCGAATTACAGAAAATATCTACCACGGGTCGTGTTTCGTCTTTTGTACTTTTGCACGCTACATTCCACGATACAATGTACTTTTATTATAAACGATAACGAGACCCAGGGTATTTATGCAACTGTACATTTTTACTAACGACAAGATATTTCATTGTCCGAAGAGAATTCTCTTCTTCGCTCTAATGCGTTATATTGACGAGAATAAAAAAATACCATCGATTTTCTAAAAAAAAAATTCGCTCATCCAGCGATTCATCGGCATTCCTATAGACGAACAAAACATTGTAAAACATTAGTTCAAAACGAGCACTGTTCTTCGTTCTAACGATATAAGTACAAAATATTCACAGATTTATTGAAAAAATCCACCTATCCGATAATCTAACAACGTGTTCATCCTATCACTGTTTAACGAATATTTTAACAGAGTATTTGGATTTTACAATTTCAACGATAACGTCGAATATTTAACAGAGTTCGAAACAATCCAACCAAGAAATTCGTTCGAACGCGTCAATCGGCTGTATCTTATGGCAGACCACGCCGCGAAGCAGGTTTTACTATGCGCGTGGCGTAAATCGGGAACAAGTTGCAGGGGTTCGAACTCGCCGCTGGCACCGGCCTGTTTCCAGCATTTCGGTCAGTTGCCGATGGCGTGCAAACGGCCTGCAATTAGCCCGCTTTCTAATTTGGTTCTGGCTGCCTACCACCGATCTGACGATCAAATCACGTGACCTCTGGTTAGAGCCGAAGTTAAGGCTAGTACGCTCGTAACTCGATAGCTCCGACCCGTACTGTTGCTGAAATGTTTTACGATTTATTCCGGTTTATGTGCATGTTCTTGTACCATTCCTTGTTATTAGGATTCCATAATTTTCTACTTTAACTTGATGTTCCGGTAATAGATGTATAGGGTGTTTTAAAATTGCGAACGGATTGCCAAGAATGTTCGATTTTGTTACTTGAAATCATTTTAATGGAATTCCGTAGAAACTGACGGTATATGGCGGATTACTCATTGACAGGCCACGGCATTTTTCATTTCGCTACGTTTTTTCGCTCATTCTCGATCCAATCGTATTTCTTCAATGTAACAAATAATTCAACTAGGAGAAAAATATGAAAGAATTGTTATCGGTATGCGCGATCTTTCGTTTCAATTTTTTGCCAGATAAAAAGATTTTCTTCGTTAAAAAAAAACGTTAAAAGTCTTTTTGTTTCTTGAAGTGAGAATAATATCGAAGATTACAGTACGGTTAAAAATTCTAAACAGTAAGAAATATAGCAAAGCTCGGTTTATTTGAATGAAATCTTTGTCAATGGTCGATTCACTGAATTATTGCAGGTTGAACACAATTATCTGAATACAAATTCGTATTATACGAATGAAAAGTGATAGAAGAATTGAAAATCGAAGAAGAATTGATGGACTACTGTATGATCTATTTATCTAATACGTACATGCGCATATGTTCGCAAGAGAAAAATATTTGTCTTTCTCTAGCATCGTTTATCGTATTTCTCTTAAAGCAGCTTGTATGCTAACTGTTTCGTAAAATTAAGATTGTAGAAACCACCGAAATAATTAATCTAAAAGAAAGCTATGATATGAAATGAGTGGAATATTTACGGGTACGTACTTCATATTTTAATCTTGTAGGGTGCAAATGAGTAATGTTTGAATACGATTACAGATGTTTAAGTCACATTTTTCAATTTGTATGGTTGATATAGATTTGAATATTCGCATGAAGTTGCAAATAGAAATTGCAATTTATTTTCTATATTAATGCACGCTTTCTTACGTTTCTTGATATATTGTTCATGAAATATTCATAGTTTACATAGGAAGCTGTTAATTCGAAAAATATTTCGACTCAAAGATCGTGTTATTTGCTTGCCTGTACTACTCGTATGTCTGACTAGTACGCGTATTACCTCGCGTGTACATAGCACCTTTATCACGTTTACGCGAATAATAATAGCTTACAAGATTAAAGCTAAAATATCTCTCGAACTAATTACATTCTGTTGGTACTTTTTCACGAATGCCTTTTACAAAAAGATCAAAACAGATTAAAACGCACACAGACGAGATTCTATATAACATATTCGCAACTTTTTCAAGAATTAGGATAAAGCAATACGCTGATGATACAAGCAATATTCAGTTTTTATGAAAATATGTTCTCTTTTAATTCTTGTTTTTTTTAGTTTTTAGTTTAGAAAGGCGATGCTATTGATACAACCGCTGCTTTGCTTCTTCGCAAGAGAGCATTAAGTTCTCAAGGACAACTCGAATACATAAAAACTCAAAGACGCAATGAGAGCCTTTACAATCAGTATCTAATTGCAAGACTTCGACTGTAAGGCACGAGTTTGCTGGATCGTCTTACTGTCCATTATCAGATCCCACACAAAACGCTCTCTCTTTTCCTTTTTATTCTTTCAACGATCTCATAACTCCATAAGAAGGAAACTTCATCTATCGAAATCTACTTCGTTCAGGTTTTACGCTGGAAGCTACGTTGTTGCGCCATTTTACGCCACACCGAAATACGCTCGAACACTAATCATTCGGAAACTGAAAAGTTTAGAAATCGAGTTCAGATCGACGTTGAAGCTCGGCGAGCTCGCATTTTTCTCCTTGATCGAACGCAACATTTCCTCTTTCGCTTCTTTTCCTCTTCATCGTCGCTCGATAATCCTTTGCCACGGCGATGGAAATTCTCCCGGGTGAACTTCATTCAGCGATGCTCAGCAGCCGCGATTCAAGAATCCGTAAGAGAATCCGTAATATCGACTCACGACAAAAACCCGCTTTCCATTTGGATTCTCCTACGTATTTCGTTCACGCTCCGTAAAACTTCAATGTGAAGGTAAGAAATCACGATCGAAGCGTGCGGGCCACCTCTGTTGTCCTCGAGAAACAAACCCTCCCGGGAAATGCAGTTTACCTTCCTTTCTCGCAAAATAAAGCGACAATTTAAACAGACAATTTCTCCGAGTCTGGATTAAGGAATTTCAAATTGCCTCGACCAGAACTCATCTTCGCTTTGTCAGGTTTCCGAATGGAATTGATCGAAGCGGAATATGTCCGTACGTTATTTTCTGAGTAAAATTCGATGTATAAAGGAAATTTAATACGCGTCAAATGAAATATTCTTCGGTATTCGAAATTTTTAAATAATATTTTCCCTTTAATACAGTAGTATCGTAAACTATTATGATTAGTTTATTAATAATAAATGGATTAAACAGATGTTGATTAAATAGGAAAGGACGGTTATTTAACACGAATTAATCACAAGAACGTATTATAATTAAGACGACTAGATAATTAATTAGCAACTCTCGTCACCACGGATTCAACTTTCTCTCAACAACGCTAACAACACTATCTCGACAACGCAATTCGCACTCTCCGGCTTCTAAACTCATACTGCTGTTAATTCGTTTATGTCCCTTAGCAACCCCTTGTCTTTTGTCTTAGCCTCGTATCTTTTGTCTTAACCTAATCCACCACGCACATGCTCAGCAACCGCTTGTTTATAATTCGCACGACACCCCCCAGGACTCTAGTCCACGATACTACAATACATTCGCTGTTAATCGAATGTCCTATTCTAAAGTCAACTAAGCTACATACAGTCCATATGCGAATTTTGGCGGTGCTCTACTTGCTGGCATCTTTCTTTTTACTTGGCAGCGGAAACGATTCGCGCTTCAAATTGATCCACTGAAGAAGTACACAGAGTCGTCAGAATATACATTTTTTTAACGTATTCGTGTTCGTTGGAACAGCTATCGATAACTTTCCTGCAAATCACTGATTTTCGTGATTCTCAAAAGTTTCTGATGAAAAAAAAGACAGCAGAAAGAAAGAAAGGAATATCCGAATGTACGCCATCTGTGGCCAAACAGCGGCCACGACGTTGCCCGAGGAAACTGAAAAGTCGACTGGAATCCGAGGTCAATTTCGCCGGGAGACGCTTCACCCTTCGGGAGACCAACTCCCGTGAGGGTCGAGAGATTTACGAGGTTCCGCGTGAACCGTATTATCAACGAGGATCGAGCCGAATTTCAAGCTTGTGACGCAACACGGGTGTCACGAGTCAATCGAACATCGTCCAGGGCGACCGCGAATGCGGCTTTTAGCCTAAGGAAGCGACGTTTTCGCGCGGTTAGGCAGATAATTGCGGCAACGAGCATCTGTGTGCCAGCTGTCGCTTGTTTGACGCCCGAATATTAATCGTCCAAGGGTCGTGACACATTGTTCGTGACGTTCTTCACAATTTTGACTTTATTACATGATCGCTATGATTCCCTTTTTGTAGATGGAGATTTCGTTAAGTTGATTTTTAGTTTGTAATATTGTAATACATAAATACTTTGCGAGGAGGAAATTACGTGAGTTTAATTTCTAATCAAGTAACAGAGATCGTATCACGTTCGCTACGAGCAATGCGATGCTTTAGGATTAGTTTGGATTTAATTTTAAGCTGTAAAATGAATGCATACGGTATAACTGATATGCCTGGTTCGAGTCAATTACGTGTACATCTAATCTAGATCATTAACAGAACTAATTTAATGGTGGAAGAACTGCGACGATGTTTTATCTAAGAACTCAGAGTGTACTTGTTACGCTATTCTGGAGAATTCCACTTAAGTGAAATAATTGTACAATTCTACCGACACCTCTTTCATACTAACAACTTGGAAATAACGTGTAAGTACGTAATAATTATAATTTACTTCGCCGGATCCATTTGCCACTCATCGTATTGATCTTGAGCAGCTGCAGTACTTCGTTTTAATCGCTTTCATATTCTAGAAAGTTAAATCCGTAGTAAGAGGCGTTTATGGACACGGTAACTCGCGATTGGAATATCAGTATACGCTATTACCCAAATTTACGGAGGTCGTTGTCTGTTTCGACAGATCAGGCGATTATTATTACATAATTATAAATTTAAATACAGCAGAGTTCTTACATTTGCAAATGAATCGATATTATCCATAATATTTTTGTATCTCAAATTATGAATTATCAGCAGTAATAAGATTTCTACACTGACATAAGTTTGACGTTTAAAACATATGACAATTAAGTAGTAAATTACACATCGTTTGACTCTATCGTTTGAATAAATTAATTTCATCATATTTGCTTAAGATATGAAAATATTTATGTTTATTATGCAATACTATAATATTTAAACACTCGTAAGATTATAATATTATGAAAGACGTAAAACGTATAACTTACAACTTGTATTATTTATTCGTAAATTACTCTGCAAGTAGCTTTAGGCTAATGTTAGTACGTGATAAAGCTGTAAAAATATTAGAAATATTAGAAAAATGTGATGAAATAAGCTGATAACACTGAATGAATAATAATCAAAAGATATTCGAATGATAATCGAAATTGCTGCCTTTTGCATTCATGAGGTCGCTGATCAATATCGAAGTGAACGTAAAATAGACCATTAAGACCACATTTCAGGTGATGAATCTTATATACATAATTTTATGTTTATAGCCGAAGGTGTCAGATAATTTACGATCACGCTATAAAATTAATGACATAAAAATTGCACTAAAGGTGTCTTTCGAGGTGATCGGTTGATCCATGAAATAAGTTTCCCTCTATAAACCCTGTTTTTGTGGTATTACGAGAAGTAGATATAAATTTCATAAGAATCGAAATGTAATATATCTACGTAGTTGATCGATATTACTTTATTGAAAAATGTATTCTAGATCAGGCGAACCTTAGTTATACAAATCGCTCGATTTTATAGATATTACATATTGTAAAAAACGTGCAAAATTGATGACCAATATTAATCACTGTTTCCAAATAAAAGAATATTGTCATAATAAAATAAAATATTATCAAATCATAATGATGGATAATCAAGTGTAACAATCAAATAGCACTAAAACTACTAACGTTTAATACGTTTCTCGATATACTATACAGGAACGACTAAAATTAAACAGATACTATGAAAATAAACAAGTAGTTGTATAATCATGTTTCTATCATACAGAGAGAAAAATGTATTTATTGGAGTCTACACACTTTAGTTTTGTTTTAATATTGTCGTCCCGTATATAATATCATAGCAATGTCATTATTCGTAATTACTGTAAACAACAATTCTTCTACTTTTTATCTAGTACTGAACGATAATAAAACATTTAGTTCAACTTATCTAACATTTTTTAATTTAAAGAATACGTAAAGAGGTGAACTTCCTTCATGTCATTTTAAGGTATTATTATTATTAAAAGTACCTTCTTAGTAGTGGCAGAAATAAAAAGAAATAAAAAATGTTTATTCCACGATTTTTATAGATTTAGTAGTTTTACAATGGTATTAAATAGAAAGTCGAAATTGAAAAGGAACAGAGAAGAACATAGGTCTACGTGTTAGAGAACCCGGAAAACTGCGAAATAACGAAGTTCCACGATGGATGAGGATTTGAACAAGCGAACCGTAAGGCTTTAACCGAGTATCCTGAGACTCTTCGAGTCGCATTTATCAGAGATTATCGCTTAACTTCTGAATACGTTTATCATGATCCCACATAGGGCGTTTGCTTTCAGACTATTCATAGTGTTCATCGGAATTTCTGATTTCATTTTTTCCACTCGATTCACGTTCAAACTTTAACAATTCGATCCTTTCTCGAAAGCTTTATTCAGTACTTTA
This sequence comes from Bombus haemorrhoidalis, assembly GCA_014825975.1. Taxonomy (NCBI): domain Eukaryota; kingdom Metazoa; phylum Arthropoda; class Insecta; order Hymenoptera; family Apidae; genus Bombus; species Bombus haemorrhoidalis. The sequence goes on along the minus strand of CM026166.1, from coordinate 4,451,873 downwards.
AATCACCATAAATTAGCGGCATAAATTACAAGTGTACAAGCTTTATGGAGACTCAGGTGAACGTTAGAAAATAGACGGTGATTGGTTGGACATAACGAGTGCTTAACGGAATTGGCGCTACATTATTCGCCTGTGTATCGAAGGTAATGCAAACGACTCGGGACAAAAACTTTACAACAGGATATTCACAGTATATCGAACCGCTTCAAAACGATTTATAGCCATCGGTAAATTATGGCCCCACTAAATTCTGCTTTGTCAATATACATACACGCGGAGACATAGATAGATCGAAGCCATTGTCGTTCTTGTGATCTCGCGCAATACTGTTCCACAGCCAGTTTCATTCAATATTCATCGATACATAAACAGTTAACGGGGCTGTGAACTCGCGCCGCGATAAATTGAGTGTTTCCCCTTTTTTTCAATGCGAACAGAAATCTTTTAACGTATCTACTTTTTAATAGATCAGATGGTGCATTAATGATTTCAGAGTTTTTTCTCTAGTTCGTTTTGTAATAATTGATTCTTTTGTTTTTTTTTTTTTTATGTAGAACATATCGAGCAAATGAATAAAAATAGAGAAAGAAATAAACAAAGTAGTTGTTTTGCTAAATTTATATAACATAATACAATAAGAAATGTATATTTGTTTATAATAGTGTTATCGAATATTAAACGTTTTTAATGTGTCAAAATACTTGCTGTAGCCACTACAAACATAAGTTTCGTTTTTATTATGCACGCAGATTCTTCCATAGTAACTTAATAAATGATGAACTAAATAAGTTCCAAGCATGTTTTATATTAATTTTATATGAAATGTATACGAATATGATGTATACATTTAAAATGTATAAAATCAATATATTGTTCAAAATTTACTGCAATATTTTCGTCTTTATATAGTTTATCGTTTGTTATTGGATAATACATTTAATTGGAATAAATATAAATTATATAGCATCTGTATAGGGAAAATATTCTTCAATTTTTCCAATAGCGTTGACAATTTTTAGATTTAACAAGTATTTCCGAAATTAATCAATATAGTTTCTGAATGATTCAATTACAAATCCGTGACACGTCAATTAAAAATCGTTAGAAGCCTGTAAAAGACCAAATTAACTGGTTTTCCGAGAGAAATTCATCCAAATAACAAACGTACTGCGGTGGCTGGCAAGGATAGGGGTTTGCATCGAGCGTGATTTACCATGGTTGCAGAATTTACAGCCTTTTAAATCGCATCGGGCCGATTTAGGCGAGGATCGAGAGGTCAGATAACGATGGCGCTGTTCGGGGCTCCCATGGAAAATAATAGTTGCAGATAATTTTATCCCGTCGGTGTGGCCTCGTAATTTCACGAAATCGCGAAATATCATTGGGGCCCAGGGAGCTCGGGTAACGTGTCGCCGGTTCGTGCAGACCGGCTTAACTGCATCTGCTACCGCGAAACAAACTGAATACTAATAACCATCCGCTTGCTACCTACTACCTACCAGCCATCATATTACAACATTGAGTGCCAACTGTGCCTATTCGCGTGAGTAGATGCGCGTGTGCTCTTTCTGTGTATACGGGGTGTCGCATAAAGTGTGATACTGTTGACAAGAATACGATCATTTGTGAAAAAATCAGCCGAAATTATGGGATAGAATTTTATTTAAGCAAGGCTTCGTTTTTTGAGAAAATTCACATTGAAAATTTATCAGATATGTGTGCATTTATACCGATAAACCAATGGATAGCGATAGCTTACGTCATTCGAAGGTTAATTAAGTACTCGGTCTTTCGCGAAATCTTATGACGAGCAAACTTATGTAATTATTAATGAATTTAATATCGTTGGTTTATTAAAATATTGATACGACTAAGAAAGCTAACGTTTTAAAGATTAATTACTCAACTTTTTCAGTTACACGTTTGGCAATGACACGAATTTGTTCTTCTTACGACTGATTTAATATCCTTAAGGTTTTAAGAATGTCCAATAAAATATCGTTTATGTGTATTTCTCCGTACGAAGAATAAACGATTCTTGTGAATTCAGACATTCTTCTTGTTAAATACGAAAATTTTATTCAATAATTATAATCTTTTCGTTCCAGTACATAAATAGTTCACTAGTACAATCAACTTTTACAAATAACTCCAAATTGACGAGATTAGGGATATATCGTTCCTTTTAAAGTCGTTCTTATCGTTCCTATTAAATCGACGATATAATCCTTAACCTACTCCTAATCGTTTTTCAGTAATTCCTTATTACACCGAGATTATATTTCATAGATTATATTACGGGTGTCATTTTTTAAATAAATATCATGCTCCTCGGACTTGGAAAAAAATAACCAGCCCTAAAATACCTACTGTACTGCGGTGCTTTGTGGGACACCTTATATACGTTTACGCACGTTCCCACGGTATCTCGTTCCAGTGGATTCAATATCGAACCAGGTTGCACCAGCCGTTCGTGTCCCATGACACGTTGATGCTTGCTGGCGAATTAATTTCATACGTAACTAAGTACGCAACGTTGCGGCCGCTTAGTGCGTGACTGGAACCGTAACCCTGATTCCCCTCGTCTCTACGCCGCTGTTCTATCGTTTATCGATAGAAATTTCAATCAGCGCTTCGCGATTCCAACGAGACCGCTGACGTTTGTCCAGGTAAAGTCGGTTTGAGTTTCGCCGAGTTCGTTTGATGTGTTTTTGAGAGTTTGTTTACGGGTCGGTTTCAGATGGAGGTTATGGCGAATTGAACAGTTTCGAACTGTGATCGATATGGGTTAGCAAGGTTATTTCGTGCGGCAGAGTAGAAGAGGTTAACGCGATCGTTAGGAAAAGTAGGATTTAGTCAATTATAGGATATTTGTCTTGCTGTATTTTACTCTGTTTTCGAATGTTTGATTCGTGCGATTTTTCCGGTTGAAGTTCGAATGGAATTTTTATTTGATAATTGTGAAACGGTACGGAGGGAAATTTTGAAATTTTGCTAGTTATTCTCGTATTTATTAAATTTTAATTGATCCTGTGAAATTCTGGAGTATTCCGGATGTTGTAAATATTGTCGTAATTTCGCTCTTAAGTAAAGACACAACATTAAATGCATTTCTTGGTAATATTTAGTTACGTCGAACCTTATAATTATGACTAAATCGCTGTTGTTGATGAATTTATGAGAAATTTAAATGTGCAAGAATGCATAAAATATTCGCAGCAAAGCATTCATTATAACATCTAAAGGATGAGACAAATCCTTAGGTTCTATCTCTATAGTTGCGTTTATAAAAATTTTAATTTGCATAGAAATTAGCATTTTAGTAATGTTTTGTAGTAACGTACTTCCATTTCTTTTTAATTATCTAGCTAACAACTACTTCTTATATCCTTTTCTGTTGGAATAATTATCAACTTTTACCCATCATTTTATACAATTGCTCGCTATAGCACTAATAAATGAAATAATATTTTTTCAATTATGAAACATTAAAAATTATCCGTATGTTGCTTAGAAATGAAATAGAATAACGTAAGACGTTCCGTGGTACTAAGTATATCGAGCTTAAAGCAGCGAATAATCGCACCATCTACGGAACTTAATCCTAACTTGGAGAAATAGATTTGCGAGTCGATCGAAATTCGTAACTGTTGCACGAGAACATCTGATTGCTGACGGGTGACGATCGAAGGGGAGAAGTAATTTTGTTTAACTGTGGTAGCAAGGTTAATGGAATATCGTTCATTTAAATTATCATTTATGCGGTTAATTTCGCAATTACGCGGCGGTTAGCCACGCGAGCGAATTAGAAGCGAATCATCCTTCATTGATCGAATAAATGTTATAAACTTGCTTAATTTAATCACGTCGCGTCGCGGTGAAATCGTATCGCGATATTCGCCGTTTAAATTATACCGTTCACGTTGCCCCTCATTTTCCAATTACATCGTGGTCAACCGAATAAACTAAGTACCTACACATGACTGATTAAGTGACTTCGACGATTTACAATTACTATGATTTCACGCGTATTATATTTCCATTTTACTCTACTTGACAAAATAAAATGAACGTTGCATAGCAATAAACGTACAACATTATTTACCGTATGATTCCTAGTTCTTCGTATCTTCTGACGCTAATAATACTTATTGCGGTATAATCTACTCTTATTTAAAGAAGAAATTAACGATGCGTAATTATGAACAGATACATATATTAGGTTGTCCGAAAAGTTTCTTTCGTTTTATAAGAAAATAATTTTTTCTTTTTATATTTTAAAATAAGAAAACAATTTTTTTGTTTTATATTAGTTTATTGCATTATACACGAATATAATAATAGAAATATAACGAAATGGATCATACATATTTCAATAAAATAATATAAAACAGAAATTATTGTTTATCTATTATCATCTTATGAAACGAAAGAAACTTTTCGGACAAGTATTAGTACGAGAAAGTTAAAATCGTTTGGTCGTCTCCTCTTCGACAACATTCTCACAAGGCATTTAATATTGTTTGAATTTATAGTTTTAGAAGATTGGTTCATCGTACAGAATACACGAGAATCTAGCAAACTAGTAATTAATATGTATCAAGTTGGGAAGACTAGACGGCAATATGATTAATGAGTATGTAGAGATCTGAGAATCTGTGTGAACAGTCTTTTTCAAACTTCAAATATTCTACTCACTTTGATCACTGCAAGATCAAAGTGATCATATTAATCAAGAGAAACGTATTTAACAAGCATCTGTTCTCATTATCTAAATGTGCACGTTCGGCGCAATGGTACTAGTGCTTCAATGTCCAGGTCCCTCAGTATATTCACAAAAGTAATTTCTAGGCTCTGACTTTAAAATAATATAATAATCAAAGGAATAAACTCACTGTATTCTCAAACAACTACCTTCATAGACATAAAAAATCAAAATGACAAGCAGTAACTGAAATAATTTCTGTAACATACAATATCTATTCGCATGTAAAATTGTTTCATTTTAGAATCAGATTTTATCGATATATTCTCAAATCTTTATTCTAATTTTCTTCACAGCAACACTAAAAGCTTACGTATTTTGTAAAGAATCACAGATATAAAGATGCCACGTAAATCTTTAGAATAAATTAATAACGAACATTTTTCGTGAATTATTGTACGATATACGTTGTCAAATTACATTTTTACGTCCCGTCGATAGATAGAAAAAAATGAGATACTTCTTCGAGTATCAAAGAGTTACGAGATTACATATCGCAAGAAAAATGTAATAAAGCAACCGATTGCGATTCACCAGCTGCAATAACCGTTGTTTTCCCTTTTTCATTACTGTCACTTACCAGTTATAAAGTACGGTACGGAATAAATTGTTCGAAGTTTCTTTCTCGTTAGTAGTCACGATGGAATCGCTTACCTGGAACAGAAAATGCGAAATTTCCCATTAACGTCTTTCCTCTCATATCTGTGCTTGAATTTACGATTACACGGCGCACCGTTCTGCAATTTCAATTCACGGTGATTGCTATCGGACCCCCTGTAAATTTATAGCGGTTTAATCGTTGTAATGCAAACGCGATATCGACGGCAAACAGATCGACAACGTTTACCGTACGCCTCCCATCCACGTTACCCGTTGAAATAGACTATTTATATTCCCTTCTTGTTCGTTTCTCTTTTACGATTTCTTTTGTTTGGTACGCGTTCACATTTTCTACGCTTGTAATAATTTTCTTTTCTCAGAATGTCCATTAAATTTATATTACTCTTCAAAAGTATTTACACTTCTCGCTCACGAATTACAAATATATGTTCGATTTATTAAGAGAAACTAAAAATGCAAGATATTGATATAATGCCAGATCTACCTTTTTATGGTTTCATTCGCTCTGTACGTTTTTGTTTCTTCCTTTTCGCGTGTATAATAAATTATCTCTTTTAAACGCGTATCTAATCTCATTGTAAGCAGAAAATACGATAGATGTCAAGATAGTAAGAGAAAATACGTGGACCTCAGGCTCCGTTTAAAAATCGAGTATCAATACAGACCACGTATTCGATCTTAAAATATGGTAATCTTGATTTTAAGCAGCGTGGTCGGCTCGACTCGACCGGTGGATCGCACGAGAGGTACGAGCTTTCCGAGAAGAGAAATTTCCCTTCCGGAGGCACTCGCGAATCCATCTTATGAATCTATCCTATCACGACCGGCATCGGTCGAATTGCGAATTTATCGCCTGGGTACATCAACGTGATCGATTCTTGATGGTTTTCGGCGCATCTCCACTGGTCAACATTCTTGGGCATATAAATCCGTTCGCGGCAATTACGGTAAAAGGCTCATTAATAATTAGGAGAGCTACGAGATGATTCGAATGTTTAAAACATCGTGAGATTCGCGGTCGTACCGTTGGCGATCAAATTTTATTTCGATGCTAGCAGTGTATGACAGGAATCATCGAGGATTTAAAGATCGCGAGAATATGAAACGATTACAGAATGTTGATATTAAAAAATAATTAGCCTCTGACGTATGCTTCGATTCTACTATGTATAAGTAGTCGTTACTGAAATGGTATAATGAAAACGAATAAACTATATAATAATCACAATTTCATGTCAATAAAAGAGCACGTTAGTTTTGCCAAAAATTCTAGTGTATTTTATTTTTTAACGATCATAAACAAGAGGAGAAGTTGAAGTTATCATTTTAACGAATTTGACCTACCTCTAGCGCGAAAGAAGATTTTAATTTGTCATTTGGATTATAGGAAATTTCGAATGTCAATAAATGTGAAATTAATTTTGTATAAAACTCTTCTCGTGTTCTTTTTTTTTTCTTTTTTACTTTATCGCTAAGACATAATTAATACGTCGAAGACGTATCAGAACTCTGAGGAAAGAAAAATTCTGATTAACAAATTGTAGAAATAAGTTTGTAATATTAATCGTTCGTTTTCACTCTGTAATCTTCCAAATATTGCGTGATTTTTCAATTCGAAGATAAAAAAGTATGCAAGCATTGTCTGACATATAACTGAGGTACCCTACTTGTTGAATACCCATCTCGTATCTAATGTTTCCGCTTTTAATTAAGTCTTGCATTCCCCTGTAATTACTCGGCTCACAATTTCTTCAGCCGAACATCTCAAATTCAAGATCATATCGTGTACATAGCTTATATATACCCTAATTCGACTAATTCTTGTATAAACGCAAGTACGCTACCCAGCACCATAACTGATCTTAACCACTTGACATGAAAACTGTGCTTTAACCTGCAAGTTCTCGAAACTATGTAGATACACAAGAAACAACATCAACGTATAACATGCTTACTTATCGTTCAAGCTTGTTACTGGCTTTGCCACTCGAAGCAGAGAAACGCTAACGAAACTACGAACGAACCATCGTCATTCACGAATTGTTGTAATTGTAAGTGTCGTATCAGGGAACATGGAGAATATTAGAATTGGCATGGCGGGCTGAGTCGTAATTACAACGAGCTCCATGATGGAGAGCAGGCCACTCATGGCGTGGAGTAGCCGGGATTAAATTGAGTGGCGCGACGCGCGGCTTGCGAGGGCCGCATAATGCCGCGTGACCTGCCGGAACCTCGCGTGTAAAACCCATAACTAACCGACAAGTATCCCCTGAAAACTTTTATCGTGACCCTCACTGGCATCCGGTGAACCGCAGTGTCATTAAAATGGCAAAAGGAAAGTCCGCTGATAAACGTTCGAATTTTCTAGCTTTCTTGGCAGCTTTAACGTGTATGTAAAACAGCACGCTCTAAAGTAGTTAAATGCCATCAAAATAATTCCAGCACTATCATTCTTATTATTAATTGAATTATTTTTTATGGAAATCATTCTCTATTATGTTTAATATATCGTTGAATGCTACCTGTTAAGAATAATTCAAATAACTAAATATCAAATTTTATATAAATAGGTATCTATGAAAATAATAAAAATTAATAAAGTTACGAAGGATAGGATAAACGGAGAATCTAGAACCTGCTATAAATAAAGATTAATTGTTTTAATAAAATTATCTGTATCAAAATGCTATTGTTATAAGAATGTGTGTTAAACGTTATTAATATATTTTTTAACGTTCTATGTATCTTTTTAAGGGATATATACTTTTTTGTTATTGGAATAAATATTTTTAATAAATTAATCTGAAATATCAGGGATTTATGTCAGTAAGTGCCCTGACAGCAAGAACCTTAATTTTCGACTAGCAATATATCTTGCGTGTTATATTTATATAATCTGCAATTTTTTAATATTTGAGGTATTATAACAGTTCACAGTGTAGTTTAGCTGATGTTGTGTCTCTAATATTAGTTCAGTGTTCCAGTTTACAAAGTTTGAAAATATTCTACTACACAACTCTATATTATTAACAGATTCTGTATCACTCGAGCCGTGGGTGGGCTACGATAGTCATGAACGAAATATTGCGTGCTGTTTTCTCCGTGTATTAGAAACTCAGCGGTGTTTCTATTTTTTCCACATTAAATATTCTAGTACAAGTCCTTAGACAGATTCTTCAAAGCACTGTGAAAATGTTTATATCTATTTTTCTTAACAAAGGACACGTTAAATAAAAATTTCAGAAACCACAAAAAGTGTGCTTTAATCCAGTGTAATTCGATTAAATGTTAAATAAAAATTAAACCTATGTCCATCGATCGGAACAGGTTTAATTTAATGTGATTTAATTAAATATGCTTTAGACATATATTCTCAATCTCAAATTTCAATTCCATGTTAGATAGCAGCCGCAATGCCTCGACATTTTCCACATTATCTCCATCCCTAAATCGTTGCCCCATTATCAAACTCACGAAATTTATTCAACTTATCGAACTATTAATGCAATCAACGATTATTTCTTAAAGTTGTCACCATTTAATAGACATTATCTATTTTGTAACTAAGTAACTGACTTATTTGCCAAACGATTACGTTCTACGAGACCTAATCGAGCGTTCAGATCATCGTACCGTTCGATTTAATCCACGCGGCGCTATACTGGAACCCAGGTCGGGCATACGTACTTGTCCGATCGAATATTTGTTTTGTAGATTACTCGCTGCCTGTTTTATTAATTCGGGTGTGCTTTTATCATGACGGTGAATGGCAAGGGAGTGGCGTTGCAGCTATATCGCAGGGACCGAGTTAATAAATGCCCACCGACTGCCACGCTTTTCCCCTGACGAGCGTTGTTTTCAGCATCGATAAAAATTGCAACAGAACAAACCCGCGTGATCGACATTTGCTTTCAACCCAATGCCTTCTAATATCGATTCACGATCGATCTCGTCTAGATTATCGATCCACTGTGGCGAAAACCACTCGCAGCTCTCTGGATTATGCAGAATATTTCGACGAGGTCACCTGGACTTAAAATGTTTTCTCTGTTAGTTATCGAACCTTTAATCTGATACGTCGATTTCCATCTAAGAATTAATTTACCGGTTAATTAAGGATTAACATATTCAGAAAGTTGATTGAAAGTTATATAAAATGCTTATTACTTAACGACTCTTGACTGCGCCTAATGAGATAAAGTACTGTGTCTTCGATCATAAGGGCAATTTTTCTTCATCTGTTGTAATATTTCAAGGATTAAGTAGCTAATTATTTTATCAAGTAGCACAAAACAATTATGATAATGTGCTGGTATGAAGCGTGATCTTCATGTCAAGAAGAAACAAAGGAAAGTCAATAACTTTGAATATATGAAAATTATAAAAGTAGAATTAATATATAATTAAAGAAATACATAAGCAGATCAGCAGATGTGTATACTGTATACTGGCGGTTAAACGCTACTAGTTGGATGATTAAATCGTTAAGTGAACTCGTGAATTAATGAATCAACCTGACTTCGCAATTTCTCAGAAATAATTCTATAAGAATAGAATTAAATATTAAGCAGTAACGCAAATTATATCAACCACATTGGTTACTATGGGAACAAAATTACGCGCATATCTCACGATGATGGTTTTCGCGCGTAAAGGTTCATATGTACGTGCGTACTATTTTCTCACACGCTGGTTTCCACGGAAGAAGTTCAATAAGGTAATACAAAATTACACGTAAGTTGGTACCGAACGGCCGCGTAACTTTTATTGGAATTCATTCGAAGTTTCGCGATTATCAACCAAGTTGAATTGCACTTCAACGTCGTATTCGAGCGTAAAAGTTTCTCGATCGTGCAGCGTACATTGTAACGGGAAATGAAAAGGAATCGCCGATAATGGTGCGAAGAAACACACAGAGTCTTCTAAAAAATACAACGTTCCTGTGGCAGTTCATTTGAAATTTTTTTCACGCCACGATATTTCACAGACCTTTCCCATTTGAACATTAAAGCAACAGGAGAATTTTAAGCGACCAGTAATGATGCTACTTCCGACGAATTATTTCTACAACTCCGTCAATGAAAATTTAAAACACTCTCGTAATTCGATATACCGTACATTGCCGCGAATCGCGTAATCATTTATTTTTCGTTTATAAAAATAACAAAAACAAAAAAGATAGAGAACGAAATAACACATTTTCACGAGCAAATTTAAACGTGCATCTCCCTTCGTCGTTATTCGTCCAACATTTGCATTTATTCTGTCGCTACAACATTAAATTTCCATTTAAAGAATGGAATTGTTTTTCTACGTAGGACACGCGATAAGACGCCTTCTAGATAAAAACCACGAGAAGCAACAATAGACTATTATTAAATGTTGCAACACCACAGAATGGTATTATTGTAGACATTTTGAATAATTAACTGATTATTTTTTATCGCAGATAATCCGTGTTTCATCGATTAAACGAATTCTGCAAACGGATTACACAACTTTTTCGGTAACTTTGCATGAAAATATATCGATACTCGTTTTATTAATTTTAAAACAATAGTAAAGGGTGTTCGAAGGATTAAATATCAGTGAATGCAAAATTCAGATTTCAAAGCTACGGATATCTAAAATTCGATACGACGGTTCGCGATAAAAAATTATTAAATTATTAAATAGGCAATAGACTAAGGGATTTGAAATTTTGTATAATAATTTATATTTGTATTATTACTCCAATAGTGAAAATTTATTTCATGCTGAGAACTTCCAGTTTGGTGAACATGTCATCAAATGATTTCTAGGAAAGAGCCGTTTCTTCAATATAAAGTATAATGTATTTCCATATATAACAATAATGTATCTGTAATGTAAATGTATAATGTAATATGCAAATGATGTATCTGTACGTACTTTTACTACAAATCTAAATACATACTATGAGAATTATTTTTTATCGACTTTATAATATTGAAAGGAAAGCAATATATATTACGCATATCCAGATCAATCAATTTATGATTACTCTAATATGAAATTAGATCGATTACATCTAATTGCGGTATGTACGATACAGATAGTCGGTATAATTGAACATACGCCTTAACGAGGCCGAATCCTATATGGTAATCGTAGAAAATGAGATTGGCGTTTGATGTATATGTCATTGACATGCAACATTTGCGTTCAAATTTAACCGAATGCACGCGTTATGTTCTAGTCATACAAGATTAATTTAACGTTTGCCAGATTATTATAACGTTTCAATGTGATACTCGCCCTATACATCTTCTGCTTTAAAAATACAAAATTAATTGAAATTACGAATGTAGCAACTTCTTCCTTTTTTCTCCCGATCTGTAAAAAACAGAATCTTTTTGTAAACTATTATATATCATCTTGCATCATTTTTGTATCAATTTATAACATTAGGTCGACCAATAGATTCACACAGTTTTCATTAATCTCTGCGTTTGGAAGGATATCCTAAAAGTTATACATGAAAGGTAAATATACATGTAATGTTGTAAATCTTGAGGTAATTCAGGTGATCGATTCTGAATCCTGAAAATCGAGTTTATTGTGAAAAAAATACTTAAATGAAATACAGGAGTAAACAACAATTAATACCAATCTATAAGAGTAAACAGTAAATAACATGTTCTGTGCATTGTATATCTGAAAATCGAGAATCGATTTTCAACATCCTGAGCTACCGATCTTTCTCCGTCAATCTTCAATGTTTTAAATAATTATTCTTTCTCCTGTGATCTTGTCTATCTCTGATGTTGCTCCCTGTCCGTCCGTTTGGGAAAAATGAACGTCACTCTCAAAAAAAAAAAAAAAAAATGGTTGTCCGTAAAACCAAAAGAAAATCGTATGGCTGTCCGTAAACAGAGAGAGTCCCCATCACACTTAAACTCTAGGGAGTTTACATATATATATATATATATATATCTGAATTTTCTTTTCGAAAAACGTAAATATACCAAGAAATGAGAAAGAAATGAGAGACAGTTTATGTGAGAGTAATAATACTTGTCGTCCACTTTTAAAAAAGTAGTCTTTTAAAAATGAACTTATAACACACCGCTTTTCCGGTCGTGTAACTTCCCACTGTTGGCATGTGTCTTTAGAAGAAAATATATATAAACTATTACAACACCTATAATGTCTATATAACAATGTTTCTATGTAGATATTAATCAATAGGTTAGCAATCTTCATTACGATATAAATCCTGAAAAATAATTTTAAGTTAAAAATCTCATCGGTCCTCTTCGCTTCGGCAATAAACAGCGTCGTGGTCGCACCTGACCGGCAATGGTTCTCCATTAGAACCAGTATAAATTCAAGGCGTAATTACGAAGAAATCTTCTGGGTTCCGTAGTTCCCGATGTTTCATGGAACTCCGACAGAAACCGGGCACGTTCTCCTTGCTCGGTGTAATTTATGACCACGAGATTGCAGCTCGGTAATACGGTAATGGTAAAAGAGCAAAGGCCGCCGGTTTGGTGGCATCATTAACGTCGAGTAGGATATTCGGGTAGTTTCGCAGTTTCGCTGTTGCTACAGTTTCATCCGCGGTAATTCCCCGCTGTGAACCCATAGCGAACGCACCAGGCCGACCGAAACGGCGAGATGTGTATGCAGCGTGCTCTACTTTTAAAATTCTTGCCGATTCTTTTGGAACAGGATACATAAGCTGGAAGAACTACACTGACCTACGAAAATATTTCATTATTTACCATAGAAAACTTTGAAACTTCACTGGCAATCTAACGAAACGCTATTTTCATGATCGTGTTAACAAAATTTCAAACAAATCCGAGAATGCATATCAAAATTCTAAGATATTCGTTGCAACTTGGCAACAAAATTGACCCACAGCATGAGTGACATGCAACTAATCAAATACGTAATTAATTCTAATTACACGCACAACATACATGTACTGATATATTGTATTAAAAAATATAAGCATTATATTCAAAGGTATATTACAAGAAAAATTTCTAAAAATTATCAATCTTGAACTACTCTTATTAGCCGCAAGTAATAAAAGTTCGGACAAGATTTATCATAATATGTACAAAAAGTTAAACTCATATTTGCTTGTTATGCAAATAGCCATGAACATTTTGTGGGAACATTTTAACATTCCTTCATACATAAATTTAGTTGCTCCTATTAGCTGATATCCTTCTCGTAAACGCATATTAAGTTGAGCTTGTTATAGTTCGTGGTTATGTGGAAAACTCCCTGTCCTATGAGTCTATCTGAAACTAGGCTGCTTTTAAAGGTCTACCAACTACTACTGGAAATTTTGACCAGCATAATGAGTTTTAAGGTTTATTAAACACGACACGTGACCCAGGATACCAGAGACACGACCACAGAGCATGTAATACGTTCTAATAACAAATGGTAGAACGAAATAGCGTATTTGAAAACGAAGTGACTACGAGATTGTATGTTTCCTAGATAATTGCACGAACTACGAATTGTTGGATTATACGAATTTTTATGAGAATCTCCTTTTTGGAAATTGTACTAGCAGTCGTAGCGCAAAATTGTTCACTATTCTCCCTCAGTCGATATCTCTTGAAAAATCTGCGCTCGAGCGTGAAAATAGTGAAAACGTATGCTTTTCTATTTTAATAAAGAAGTAATAATGTCATTCAAAACTATGATTAAAATCTACATATGTAATAATATCAGGAATATTATCAAAATTCTAAAATGTTCTTACGGTTATACAACATTTCTGGGATATAACATTGTAAAAATATCCCATGACTTGAAACGTCTCCTAACAGAACTTTAGACACTACAGTATAGTTCACTTTTCCTCCGTTTTACTAAAAAAAAAAAAAACAAAAATTCAATTGAAGTTAAAAATAACCAAAGTATTACGTCATAGAATGCATCATATTTTCTATTATTTTTTACTATATATTAGTATTATATATTATATATTAGTATTTACTATATGTTAGTTTTGTTTTTATTATTTTAATAGAAATTACGACGACGTATTATGGAAAAGACAGGAGCACGATTAACTGCGCAAAAGTGTAATACATAAGCGCCTATAGAAATCCTCGAGGTAGGTAAGCCGATTTACCTGTCTGCCGAGCGGGACACGCAATTAATTTCCAAAATCAATACACCGAGACGAAATTCCAGTAACCGATTACCAAGCACTCGTTCATCTTGTCTTTCGGGTTTTTCATTAGCACCCTTCAGCTAAATTTCCCATGAAATCGTAATGAACGATCGTCAGGAGGCCGGTGCTTCAACAATCGTCGTCAAAGAGCGATTTCTTATGGGGACTCGTCGACGAAATGTTTAATGAGCTATTGGCGGCAATGGAAATGTTCTGGCTGAGATCGTTAAACGTACGAACTCGATCCATCAATCGGAATAGCGGAACAAACAGTGACGTCGATGAATGAAATGTAATTAAGGGAGAACCGGTGCGAATTAATCTTTTGTTTAAGCTCTCTCTCTCTCTCTCTCTCTCTCTCTCTCTCTCTCTCTCACTCTCTACTGAGACTGATTGTAATCGTTCGATATATGGATCTAGGAAGAAGAAGATCATCGGAGAGTTATATGGTACAGATTCTATTGTTATCTTCCAGTAAGAAAGCTTATCAAGCTGTTTCTTGATTTGGATTGTCTTCGTAAATGTAAATAAGATGTAGCATGAATTACTTTTTAATTTGTAGTTAATTTACTTATGTGTATACGTAGTGAGATGAATTCAGCTTCTATGCTATGAAAAAAAATTACATATTGTTTGTATCAAATGCGTATTAAATTTCAACATTAATCTTAAGATTTATAATTGAGAAGGTTTATTTTTGATATATTTAGATTATATATATCCAGTATATCAATCGATACGCGTATGTTAAAATATATGGTCCAAAAATTCTTTTCCCCTTGTATTATATATATATATAGCTGTTACTTTGATTCGTTTAATACGAGTTTTGCAGCGTTAATCATTCAATCAGCACAAATTGCAAGTGCGCTTAATGGAAGAGTATTGGCTTCCTAATCAAGCCAATTTACCGGGGGTCTAGTCTGCCCTCTAGTAAACCCTCTTGCCATCCAAGTCTTTCCACGCGTAACCTAGACTCGGTGCAGAACATACCCAAACCACAGTTCGATCCACTATTAAGATATCTACGTTAAGATAGCAGAAATCCGGATTTGTGTACAATCGATACAAAGGGAGCAAAATTAGCGAGATAATTTAGATCGGCAATCAAGATATCCGAATGGTATTGAGAGTGGAAACGCTTACGGAACAGTGGATAGATTTCGACTCGAGCTAAGAACGACGAAGAACGAGGGAACAACTTGACCCGATTTCACGTTTTCGTACTTGCGTGTATCCATCGTCCAACGAATTCCATCGATCGTTCACGAAACGTTAATATACTGCGATGATTTTTTTCATACGCTCGATAACGCCGAAATGAACGGCGAAATTTTCACGTTTACAATTCCTGCCTACCACTGTACGAGGTCGATTAGCCAAGTAGATAACCGTATGGTCAAACTGGCACGAACTTTCGCCGCTTTATTCGTGCCATTAAAAACCTTACGAGAATAGAGACCGAGAATAAATATCGGAGGGTTGAAAGTTCACTGGCAGCTGCTAAACGCTTTGGATAAATACAACGACTCTTATTTAATATTTCGATACTGCGTTGTACGTGGTATTATTATCCTATATGCGAACATCTTTGAAAGAAAACACGTTAAGTACATTTTTCTATGTTACTTCATGATTAAACAGGAATATTTTAATACAAAAGAGTGTCTAGCGATTAATTAAAATTCAGGAGGTCTGAATAATTTTACATGATAGAACTCGAAGCACGATCTTGTGGAACTGGAAGCGAGGTTCGAGAATTAAAGCAAGATAGAGAAATGGAAACGTTGTCTCTTGCCTCCAACGATCTTTTTTATTCCGCAAAAAAAAAAAAGAAAAAGAAAAATATTGGATTTCTAAGTGAGTTTAAACAATAACATAAATAAAATTAGAAACGACGTTTTCTTGGAAATTCATTTTTGTTTAAAGCTTTCGGCCAATCTGACAATTTTTGCAAAAACGCCCCGCTGAATCCTTTCGGATCTCTTTTTCCATTAAGATAATAGCACAAATACTACTAAAAGGGTAGAGACTGTACAATTGTTTTGACAACAGAAATTCATTTTTCAGAAGCAAAGATGAAAAGTACATTCGAAACAATAAAAATCCAATCTCATTCCGCACGTTACACCATGTGTTTCGTTTAAGAGATTACTCCGAAGTTACTCGACAGTGAAATTGTAAAGTTTTGCCCAGTTTGTGCCAGTCTGGTATATATAATTACTTAAATTGGCTTACATCGCAAACGGGACCCATTGTAGAGTTTCAGATACGTCTATGCCATGATATCCATGAAATTATGCTCCACCACCAATCAACACTTAGCATCTATTTAGGCGCGGAAGATCATCTAAGCTACTCTCACGTGTCTATTAAACCGAACGACAGAGGAAATTTCCACAGAGGAAAATAAAATGGAATTCACGATTGAAAACTTCGAACACGTATTTTTTAAAAGTGACGACTATTTATAAATACGAACAAATTTCTCCTTTTCTACGGATAATCGTGTAAATGAAATTAGACGTTGTTGTTCAATCCGTACTCACTTAAATACTCTTTTAACTATATCTATAACAAGAAAAAAAAAACAGAAAAAAGAAAGAATATTCTTTGAGGCGAATAAAATACAATAAACTCAATAAAACATGCGCAAAGCCGCAAAGAAATACTTTTGCCTTTATTCAAATCACAAACAGCTATTCAGAAGAGCCTCGTAGGAGATTCTTCAAACGTGCACAGTGCACACAATTCCTCGAGGCAGCGCCTTCCTCTTTCTTCCTGGCGATACAGCTTCTTAAATTAATTCCCTTACTTCCCTGTCTTTCGTGCCGACTCATCTTGATTCCCTTTGATGCTCCTCCTCCAGCGTGTCTACGTCGGATTAACAAACTTTCATCTTTCCATTTCGCGTGTCCATTGTGTACGCGCCTTATCGTTGCTCGCGGCAATTCATTTATCGCGGCCGAATCTCATTGTCATTCTCCCGTTACCGAAAGATGCAAATGAGAATCCCGTGGCAAACACGGATGGTGGTTTGTATAATTCATTCGTATATTTAACAGACGCATACAAGCGTTTACGATACCGGACATGTTGCCATAATGGACACTACCGAGAGCACCCTATCCAACGGATACATTTAATTAAACGAAGCGATCGTCGATCGACTACGAAATTGCAACTACCCTCCGAATCTGACTCCATTTCTTCCAAACTGATGAATTCGCATCGAACACATGGATACGTCATAACGTCGTTTTTTAATTTTACAGATTATTGTAAACGCATCATTTTTTATTTCCTTCGCTGTTGTTACTTCCGACGTTTTTCGATGGTTCATGGGATGATTTGTTTAGAACTTTTGTTTGAATTCGATCGATTATGAATTATGAGTACGTAATACCTAACCACTTGAGTGTCAATCTAGTTTTTCTAAGTCTTAAGTAACAATAATTCTTATAAAAACCGTATATGAAATATCGTTTTACTGCCAATGGATTTAATAGAGTTTTTAGCATGAAACAGTATACGATTATTTTGGATGCCGGATGTATGGGGTGCCGGACTCAGGATGCCGCCTATAAGCGGCACTCGAAGCAAAGGGCTTAATATTGCGACTATGAATTGGCTTAATATTTTGTAGTATTTAATATTTCTTAATATTTAACATTCTTTCATTTATGTATATATACATATAAATTCATGGAAGAAAGCTTCGCTGCTCTTTTAAAAACACCATGACGATTATTGCGCAAGAATCGCTCTATCTTTGTGTTTTCTTTTCTTCAAGCTTTTTCTATCATTACAGTCCTACGAGTTTAACTCCTTAATTACAGACAAAGAAATTTCATAATAGTACACCTCTTGTAATGACAAATCACATTAAGCACATAGTATCATCACGGAAATGTCCCCAGATTACAATACTCCCTCAACATTCATTTATCTAACAATACTATCCCCTAACTAACCACAGTACCCTCAAGTCACAATTGTCCTACTTAATTCAAATCAGATAACACTTAATTACCACTCACTAATGACTCCGTCGATCAAGCGTCTACAAACCCATCGTAATGAAACGGTTGAAAACAATAGCCTTTTCCATTAATCATCAGAGAATTTGCAGCTGCGAAGACAAACGAAAAAGCCGACTACGCAAAGTGCATCAGATACATCGAACCAACACTCTGACAGGTCAGTCAAATTTGCATAGTTGTATTTTTAGCAGGCTTTCCAGCCAAACTGGCCGTGGTTGGTTTGCATGTGAACAGGATGCAACGACACGTTTGAATATGATCGAAGACGCGACAAAAAAAAAAGAAAAAAAATGTGAATGCACGTTTTAAAATTACGCGTTGTATACTGTACGAGTATGTGTGCTTTGGTTCGAACATCGCTTATGGCCACATGATTCGTGCAAAATGTCACAACAGTGGTTGCTCCAGTATTTCATTGGCTTAAACTCGGTTTTGCATTTACATCAACAAATACTCGATGATTTTTGCGAATATTTTCGGCTGGATAGTCGTTTACGATTGTCTGTTAAATACGTCTTATTTCTCGATGATAATTTTCTATTAGGATCGTTCATGCAGTTTGTTCTCTTAGGCGTGAAGATTGGGTTGACATAGGTGTAGAATTGTATGTTGCTGTATCAACTTGTTGAACGTAGATTTTATGAATATTTTAAGTGCAAAATTTTGTCAAATACTACGATTCACGTATAATGATATTGTTACGATAACACAGATCGTGATACGGTGTTTAGCGATATGTCACGTATAGACAGCGTCGTGTTTTTCGAAAACTGAACACGCGGTTTATTCGTCCGAAACAACGTCGTTAAGGCAACCAATTTACACGGTTCTGATCGGTAATCGAATCACCGTCGTTTTTTCCTTCCGTGCATCGGACAATATATCGCGTACGAAGTCGAGGCTTTTCTATTTTCGCGAATGCTCTTCCACAGCTTTTGGAACGTGTTGTTGATTTAGGAACATGGACGTCGTGTGAACCGCTCGCGTAACACCACGTTGATTGCGACGCTGATTAAACAACGAAAAAGTTATATGCTCGCTGGATCCGCTAGATCTCGCTGACGATTTTTTTCTTTTTTATCGCCAGTTTGATATATCACTAATGCGACCATAATCTGAAGGATTTATTTGGATAATTTAAATGATGTTTATTAGTTGCTATTGCTTATCTTTGAGATAACGAATTATGCGTATACAGTTATACGAGTTGTGTATCGTTTGAATGAACGACGAATAAAATCGGCCACCTTGCAAATAACGTGCTTCCTTTCCTCTTTCTTATCCTTCTTTTTCACCTATTTCGAACATTCATATCTGCACCACACACATACACGCACATCGTTTATGCGAAAATGTTAAATCGATTAAGTTTCCAACAAGCGGTTTTCTCATTTTCTCGCAGAAATTCGTGAGAGAATTGCCATAAATCGTAACGCAATGATCAATGAGATTATTTTTGTTGGGACAGCGGCAACGAGCTGGCGAATTATTCACGATTAACGAACGAAATCTGAACGGGCATGATTCTCATTTTCAGCTATTCAACAGGAATTCCGGTAAACTGGTAATTACACGCGGCCGACACAACAGGAACAAATATTTTCGTCCGCAAACGAGATCGCCAGTAATTCAAGCGGATCTGAACGCGCATACGCGCCCGCGAACGTTCTGTTCTCGCGTGTATCATGTGCGTGCGCGTACGCAATCACGATCTTTTCTTGTTTGACCTCGTTCAAAGCCCTATCGATTTGCCGATAATCCGATATCCGTGTTCGATGATTGTTAGGGTTGCGTTTGAATGGAAGCAAGTCGTAAAAACGACAAAATGTGAAGTGATTAGAAACAAAAAAAAAAAAAGTATATGTACATATATATAACATAAAACGAAGATCACGAAGAAAAAGCATAAGTTTTTGTTAATTTATTTTCATGTTATTCGGGACTGTGCATGAAAATTTCTGCCGCTCAATTAAGATCATATTTTTTCATATCATTAATAAGCAGGATAAAAGTGGCATGCTAATCATGTATGTAGTTAGAAAATAAAGTTGTTCGTTCGAGAAAGGAAATCTTATTTCATGACTGTCCACGTCGCCGCAAATAACGCGTAGATTTTTAATATGGAACGTTGCAGGAAACTGAATTCAAGAATTGCGAGCTCATTAAGGTCATTGATTCTAAAATACATACCGAGCCGTGGAACACGTAAACTGCTTGCGAGGATCGAATCCATGGAAATGGGAGTTTTATGCTAATAAATCAACTTCTAGAAATCTAATTTCTAACTTAATCGCGGAATTCTTATGAATTAATTAACGAGTCGATTATCTTAAACGCTTTTGATAAATATTTGTATTTCAAACGTTTCGTACATTCGATGTGTTTTATATTTCAAGTGTTTTTCAAAAGAGTTTATTCTAAATACAAATATTCCCATAAATGAATAAATAAACAAATAAATAAAAAAGCGGATGAAAATCTTCAGTGAAAGAAAAATATTTGTTAGCAAAATAATCCATTTTTCGATGAATCTATCAAATATCAATGTCAAGACAAATATCTACGTGTAAAACAATTTCCATATATGCGTATTTACGTTGTGGCTGGAATAGATTATAATATTCCAATGTTTATATTCCAATAAATCATAATGGATATCTAAATAAACAATGGCAAGTGTATAAATATTCTGAAATCTTCTATTTCCATATTTTTCTGTAATACATGATTTAAAGATATATTTCTTGTACTTTGATGCGCTATAAATGCAGAAAAATTCCAATTCTTTATTTCGGATAGTAACTATAAGTTGAATTAGATTCGATTTGGCATAACTAAGGGGACTTTCCTTATTAATATGTTCACCGTGTAGGTGGATAAATTCAGTAAATATTGTGCCATATGAAATCAAATTCTCAACTACGTTAATCAAACGACCGAACACGATCTTCCGTTTTGCGATTGCTCCAAGACATTTCAGCATGTTCCATCTCGAGGACTTCCGTCAACTCACTCGGCGTTATCTTCGTTAATAGCGCTTCGGGGAATTGCATGTTGCATGTAATTAATATAATTCCAAACAAAATGTGTCTTACAGTTCGCGTCACGTTTAACGAACACGAACAAAAGCATCCATATTAGTTTCATTAACTATATTACTAACGTGTTAACGCTGCTAATTTAATGAAAAGAGTATGCTCCTTTCCCGTGTGACATATATTTGTTAGAGTAATCGCTTGCTTTATTCGTTAATACTCTATGCAGCATTAGTAATATTAGTAGGGAAATTAAAAACGTTAGGAAGAAACCAGAATTGATAGACAGGTAGCAATTATCAACGAAATTTGATGTTTAATATGTTTGAACTTGTTTCGTTACTGTAATAAAGAATATATTCATCGTAAAATACATTTTCTTCAGTAATCACTTGTTTTGTATGTTATAATTGTCCGTTTTATTATAGTGATATTAATACGGAAATTAAAAATATTAGGACGATTGTAGAGGGATATTATAAAAAATACTATGAGAGCGATATGAAGATGTCAATTATACGTGATATTTAACGTCTTTTAATTTGTTTCTTCATTACGAGAAAAATGTCAAACGCATCGTAGAATATATTTAAAGAGTACTGTGATTACTCCTGGACCTCCTAATGGTGCTTGCTTCTAACGAAGTGTTTCAAATTTAATGATGATCGCTTCAAACTTGACGTTTAATGGACATTAATATTCGTCAGTTTCCTGTCTTAGTTGTAATAATCACTTCCTGCTAAAGTGCTGAAATTCTTGCTAACTGTTGAATGTGCAATCCAATTTCAGGAATTCTGAAATAACGAACTCCATACCGTATGTATAATCGTGAGCTGCAATATCATCTTTGCGTTGAATGCAACAAAGATTAGACACTTGTTAGTTTCAGAAAAATTAGTAGTACAGAACAAATTATATCTGAGAGCAAGAGGATCTTATCACAAAATCAAAAAATAAGGAAAAAGTTCATTTTCATTTGGAGTTAGAACTTTTGCACTTTGAACTAATATCTTTGCAATTGCGGACTTTTGAGGTTACTTGAATTAATGTCAAGACATAAATATACATTTTGGAGCTATAAACTTTTTATGCCACGTACGCGTCTAAAATCAGCGTGTTTTGAGCTTCCATAAACCAAGACTTTCATATATTTTATTCGTAGGATTCGCGAACTTTGCACTTGACAAATTTTAAGAACTTTACGAAATCTTAATTTTGTGAAATATTAGAATTACCAAATTTATCAGAAATTAGAACTTTGTAATAAATCATCTTTATTATTTTCGTCAGATGTTCAAGTTCCAAGAGCCGCCTCGAATGCTTAACAATCTCGTTAGAGTTAAGCTTCTGTAACATCGATTAAACATCTTAAGTATCTACGAAATAAAAGATGTAGCAAAACCTCTGTTCCCCTTATCTTTATTATCGCTAAGACTTTCTCTTCGTTACGTTGTTATTTTGTTTTACAATAAATTTCTAGTAAATTCTGCTATCCCGCAAAATGAAATTTCATCAAATCTAATTCCGTGGATCAAGCAATTCCATTTCGAACCAAAATCCCAAGATCATTTCCCTCTCTCATTCTTGCACATCGCAATAATCATGAATTTCATTCGCTCCCCTTCTCTATTTCCGCGAAAAGGCGAATAAGACGGAACTCTGGCTACACAAAGATACTTTGTTACACGACTTTTATTCGTACGCGTGAATAATGGCGCAGCCGCGTAAAAATGCAAAAAGTTGCTTAACGTCTAAAGTCTTTCAGTGTGCCGCAGTATGCCGCAGTAATGCGGACAATTAGAAAGTTTCCCGTGTTAATTCCCCGTCGAGACGATTATCAACGATTCGGTCCATAGGCGTGGAGATCTCTATGAACGCATCGCGTCTTTGTTTCAACGCCGTTTCGACGAGGAATAGCGTTATACGCTATTAATAGACTCACACAATCGGATGTTGCAGCTGTCTTTCCTTAACCGATGTCCTTCGCATCCGACGTATGCAAGCGTTCGATAAAGTTGTTTATTGTGAACTTAGATAGAATTCAGCGAACGAGCATAGAGAGTAGTCTGAAACTTGTCGGAAATCTGATTTGAAATTTATTTGGGACAGATGTTTCACAGAAGCTACACACTCAGAGATCTTAGGATGATCTTCCTTTTGTTAACTCAAGCAGCTTCTGCGCGACTCCTTCGGTGACATTAAAAAAAAAATTCTCATTTTTTGCTCGTTTCGATTTTAAATGTAATACGTAGGTCAAATTTTTTTAACTTATTTTTTTAACTCATCTCACGATCATCTCTGGTATCGTACTTTGCCAAACTCGTTCGCCTCTCACAAGCTTGCGCATTTCACCTCGACATGTTTAACGTTGCACGAGCAACGTTAATTACAGGAACGTTCACGCAAACGTTCAACAGTAAAATGATAAAACCGGGAAATTAAATAAGCCAAGCTCTTTCGTATCTGGTAATGTATTATTTAAACATACGTACGTACACGTATGGCCAGTTTACGCAAAATGTTTCACGAAACGGTCGCTATCACGAGCGAGAACCAAGAAAGCAACGGCAGAAGGTGCAATCGCGTTCTATGCAAAATATCCCGTAAACATTAACATACTTTCACACTATACACTATACATAATCGAAAGAAGTTATTCGAATTCAGGCCGCGTATCGCACGACACGAATTCAATAATCTCGAACACAATCTGACCGTTCTAACGCGGAAATATTAATACAAACGATAATGACGTGCGGCAGTCGGGTAGGCAACAGCAACACCAACACCGCCAATAGCACGAAACGTCGTTTCTACGTCAGTCCTAGAAATTTTATTAACCCATAAATCCCGTTAGAGTTGCTCGGACTACGGTGCATCGAACGAGTTCGTATTGCACTCGTGAAATCTGACTCGGACATTTAATTGGTTTAATGGGAGTGTAATCGTGGCTTAATAATTACACCGTGAACCATCATGATTCCTCGAGGATCCATCATGAAATTCTGCACCTCGCTTTCATGATACTCCGTATCGTGATGGTCAACGTCTGCATCTTTCGATCGTGATTTGCTTCGGGCAATGGACGCTGATTGGGGCGGTTCAAAGACCTCTAGCGGTAGTAGTTGGACAAGATTTGGGGTGTAAGTTAGTGCGAGTGCAAAGGAGTTGAGAACATTTCACGAGGTTAAGTGGCAAACCTGATATGTCAGAGATTTGACATGTCGTTATATATATAGTTATACAGACGTGCTTTTTGTTCACTAATCGTGTATCAAAGATGAGTTTGGTATTGTTTCAATCATCATGATGCAATCAATCATTGCTGCGATTATTTTAGAATACTTATATGTGTAGTATATTAAATTGTATATTAAATTATCATAGGAATGTTTTAAATCGCGTTACAGATTCCTGCAAGTGCTTCCTGGAAACATATAATACAGAAACGTTCTTTTAAATTGAAAAACTGTGCAGCAAGACGTCGATGTGGTGCTTCAGGACGATCCAGGAGACGAACCGTGACATCCAGTTTATTTCTTTCTTCAATTATAAAAGTACTCCGCGTTTCTCAATTAGTTAGTTATTCGACTTATGTTGTTTTCAGGATCGATCAAAGTCGAGCATCAGGAAGCGACTTAAAAATCAAATTTTCCTAATAACGATGATCGGACCGAGGTTAAAAACTTTTTACGCGTACCTTTTTCAAACGGTAATGATTCTTTAAAAGTCTGATAAAATTTTCTGCAGGAGAAGATGAGACACTAAGGGCCATTATATAATGTCAACCAAAACTTAAATCAAATTTGGCGACCAAATTCGACAACTCTGAAGATGTTAGTGGCCATTAAACAGAATGGATGTTGAGGAGAATGTGATAATTAGGTTGCGGACATTTACGTAAATTTACATTTTTATGAACACGACCAAGGAAATGAAACCTATGCGGGGATTTGTCCCAACCACTAGGTGTCATTGCGAGCTTTATTCTTTGGATAATTTAGACTCTTGCTCGAAAGTTTCAGGACAATTATTGTATTTTGCTCGAAAATTGGGAAGATTATAGACGAATTGTGCCGTGATGATTCATTTAACGTGATACTTTATACGACGAAGAAAGCGTATACTATAAATATATTAACAATTATTCCAAAAGTAGATACAATTTAAAATTCATAGTTTACACGAAACATCAAAATTTGATTAGAAATAAATGCCCTATGTGTTTTGAGAAGAAATGTATATATTTTTGTATATTACGTGCATCTTCTATATTTTTATCTCTTTAAATCTCACGCATCTTAATGATGAAGTATCTTAAAAAAAGAAGAAAATTATATCTCTTATTGCAAGATACTCGGCTATATAAAGCGCGAAAGAAATCAAGAATCCTAAAGAAACTAATATGTGCTGCTACTAATATTTTGAAACTTCTACTCCCAAATGGAGAATACAAATCGATGAATAAGGAGTGGGAAAGAGCATCGTTCGAGCCGGTAACAGCGTTTCGCGTTTCATAAAGTTCTACGTGAAGCATCCTTGCAAACGATGTCGAATAGTTGGTTCGTATATGTAAACGACCCGAAGTCGATTATTTACTATCGATTTGCTTTTGCGCAGCACACTCGTAAAAGGAAACGTTGTTCCGTGGGTGGCGTGAAAACGGTCACGGTTTATTTCGACAGAGTTCGACGAACTTGAAAGGTACACCTGCGACGTTCCAACTATAAATACGAGTTATCGGTGCTGAAGAGCAAAGGCCACGCGGTCCAAAAATATTCACAAGTTCCACTGTTTTCTTTTTCTTTTTTTTTTTTTTCCTTTGTCTAACAATGAAGCTTTAAAGGAATAAAGAAACTTCCCGAAATATATATAAGTATAGAATTTAGGGATTTGTGGAATCAAGAGAAATTAATTTTCACTCGTGAAGCTTTTCAATTTGTACAATCTTGTGATTTAGAAAGTTGAGCGATAAATATTGCAGTTTAGCAAAGACAATGGCGCGATTAAAATTTTATATGTTATTACAGGCCATCTGTCGTAAACTTGAGTTTACTCAAAGGATTATAGCAATACATACATGTATATCCCTGTGTAACTTTTGTTTCAACAATTACACTGAAATAACGTATTCTGTTCTTCCTTTATTTTCTATCAAGTTAGAAGATTAACGTTAGTCGTGCATTTACATAATTATTTATTAAAAGTAGGAACAAGAAATTGTCCAGTTTGATTTCTCAGAGACTTACGTCACTCATCTAACTGTCAAATGCATCCAAATTTGACACTGAAACCCTCATGCTCGTTTCCCTAATACACATTCATTTCCAGGAACACAACATCCCCCTATTTCTGTCGAGGTCATCGATTCTTCAGAGACATTGTTCCCCACGCTATTTATCACCATTGCCATTCTAAAATTTCCCTTTGCTTTCATCGATCACCCTACCAGACTAAGCCTCGTTCAACATATACAGCAAAAAGTCTCCCCCACGGTCTAATCTAACAAGCGTTTAGAATTAGGATACGAAAAATGTCAAGCCTCCTATGTTCGTTCATAATAGGCGAATAGAACAACGTAGACCGAACAAAAGACGCAGGCACAAGCGGATCGCGAGAATCGTTTAATTTGTAAAGTGCAACCACGTGACATTGGCCAGATTCAATTAAACGAAATGGGCTTACACTTGGCCTCACCAACGATTATGCCAGTCCCTTTCCATTCCTCGGCAGACGATCCATTCGCTTTCAAGCAGGATCGCCATCAGCCCGATGCCCTAAAGTTTCAATGCCCGAATCAATGAGCGCAAGTTTAATAGACGGCCGAGCTACTCAGCCAGCCGTTGCGTTTTATGGCGTAACCGAGGCGAGAGTCTTTGAGAACGTTGCATGTGTTTATGTACGTTCATCGAGCGTCACGTAAATGATTTATCGACTAGAAACAAAGAGCATTAACGTCGTACATGATGGAGTCGCGGTTTTCTTATCAATTGCGACGTCGGGCTAGGTTAATCCTATGCACTAAAGTGACGAGTACAAATCGTGAGATTTCTAAGTTAAGGTGTACGTATTAGGGAAACTTCTACTCAGTAAATTTAGGGAAATTGAAATGTTTGATGTTGCTGTAATAACGAAATTTTATAAAATATATAAAATATGAAATGTACATTGTTGGGTAAGATAGTTGAATTTTGATTGTATTAATGCAGAGTTTGAAAATATAGTTTAATGAAATATTAAACATATTATGAATATATTTTACGATAGCTAAGGGTTGCATAAAAATATTATTTCTACTTTAATTATCGTTTATAAATGAATGGCAATGAAAGAGGTTAATTACACTGCTCTCTGTACGTAATAAATGGGAATTAATATTTCTATTTCTGTGCGCATTTCAATGTGAATGTTCTTCGAATTACAAAGTTGCAACACCGTAAAATTGAATGCTCAACGATGGATGAACGGTCGTTTGTGTGAAAAATAGTTAAAGAATATTCGTAGCTCCCGAGTGACGCATAGCACACGGAAAATTAGAGAAATATCGAATAATTAATGGGAAAAAGTTACCCTCTTTATAAATTAAACGAGATAAACGACACGAGAGATATTTTCTAATTTTCGCTGGATATCGTTTATTATACGCCGTTTGGGAATAGCGTTTCTTTTGAACTCCTTTATATACTGTCGTCACGGTTCATTTGGTAATTATCGTCGTTTGCTTATTATAGCGACTACAATAAAAGGATTGAAAATTAATCCGGAGTAAAAAATGTAAAATACGATGACCAAAGTTTTAGAGATTAATGTACACGTTAACTTGCAAAGAAAAACAAGGAAATTATTTTCTATATGAAAAATTGATATCTTTTCAATAATACAGTAATTTCTTAATTCATCGTCAAACTCTTGCCATAACGATTTATCAATTAGGCTATTACATACGAAATCTATTTTACTTTTATATGTTATAATACGAAAAATCATTTCAAACAAATGTTACAGGTATGAAAAGGATTATTGAACAATCAAGACATTGATATGCCATTACATTTGGAAACGTGAGCGCGAACATACGTTTCACCCTACTCGAAAGGTTGCTGCGTCATTTGTTTCAAAGGGGATCCCAACGAACCCTGAAATACCAGCTGTTATGGTTCATGGGTGAAACATAACACGGATTGTGAAAGTTTTAGATCTAAGAGGGGTTGAGAAATTAGAATTCTTCGAATGTTTCCAAAGTAGTTGGGAACAACTGTGCTTATCCTTCCAGAAAGTTATAAATAGTCTTCCAATAAGGTTAAACACCGTCCTAAATCTATTTTTAATCTATACAACTGTAACGTCGAACTTCGCATAAAAATTGTACGAATATTTGAAAAAATGCTTAACGTTATTAAAATACGTACAATTCATAGTTCGCTCACCGACTCCCTCAGCGCGAGGTGCTATCTAAGGAAAAAAGAGTCGAGCGCGTACCGTGAAAACGTCGTTTTAAAATAACCACGCGCGCCGCGCTGAGATGGCTCTCGACCGCGTTTCAAGGCTAACGATCAAAGAAAAAACGTCGAGGTAGATTTCAACGAGCTTGCAAGTCCCGTCTTATCTATCTACAATTATCTCGGTTGATAATCAGCGCGAACCGTAAAACCTGATAATCGCGTTTCGCGGACCCGCCAAGCAGTTTACGACATTCTACACGATCTTGTCTTTATCATCATATCGGGTTGGCAAGTAAGTGATTAGGGATTTTGTCATTAGGTGGTATTGACAAAATCCGTAATCACTTAGTTGCCAACCCAATACAATACACAAAATAGCGTCTTAATTACAAAGCTAGACGCTTATTGCACCTTACCTAGCAACAATATAGGCTTCTTCAGAGTAAAAACAATGTATGCTACTATCAAGAAGAAATTTCGAGTTACGTATAATGAGGAACATTTGACGAATATTTACGCAATGATGGTGCTTGACAACTTGACACTAAGGATTGTTCAGAAGTCAAATAGCAGAGAAATATAATCGTATCGAGAAATATGATAGAATCGTTTCAGATTCGAAAACTTGGTAACGAAACAATGATCTCATCGAAACTTTTACTTCGATGTAAATGCATTATATGTATATATTTCTAAAATTTGCAATCTGCCACCTATCGTGACAAGGTTTGTTCATCGTTGTTCCAGAACATAATTACTATTATTACTATACAGCCCTTTAGGATAAAGAATTAAAACAGAAATTAACGTTTCGAAACACAAACCGGTACAAAATCAATGCGCATTTCACCAAACTGCACCAACCTATTCCTTGGCTCTCTCCGACGCAACGACACCCTGCATCCAATATATTACGCATCTCTTGCGATTAGGGCGTTCAATTTCTGAGACGGTAATCGCACGTCAAGCGGCCATCCCTTTGGCGACGTAATGAGCCCAGGTCTGCCCGCATACGCGTTTACTAAAGGGTGTCGTTAATTACGACTCGTTAATTGCGAGATCGCTGTTAGCGTAACGGTCGGTAAAAGTGTCAAAAGAATCAATTTATTTGGTTCGGCTATGTGGCTTGGTACGAATGTAATTCGTTTATTTTTCGTCCAATGGGTTTTCCGGTCAACGTGAGAGATCCGGAATAATTCCACATAAAATAAATGGACTCCGAAAGCAATAAAAAGTTTACACGCGGGTAGATCGGGTTTTTCGGTTGCGATTTTTCATTTTCGTTTTTCTATTTCTGCCTGATAAATGTGAAAATGGCAAAGGGTTTCGTTATGAGTGCGTCCTTTTAGGCTTCCTTTTCTTGTCGGAGAATTGTAGTCGAATTCGTAATTTCCTCGTTGCGCGGACCTCGTTGATGACTCGGTTTCCAAAACCAGACTTGAACGTGCTTTTCTATGAAAATTTGTTTGGCGCCGTATTCGTGGTGACGGAGAATCATTTTATTTGTTTTAAGAAGATGATACTTTTGTGTGAACCTTCTATTGTCCTATTTCTGGAAGTAAGCGTTTGACATAGCTTTGTTAGTGTGTTGCACCATTGACTATTCCAATATTTTTAATATCTTGAGAAACGAGGAGACGCGTGCAGATCTTCTTTTTTCAGAAATTGTTCTCGGAAAAACACGATACACAAGTTCCTTATTTCCTAAGGATCACTGATACCGATATATCATTGCTGTATTTCCGTCATTTATTTTTACAACGTGATGTGCTAAATTTAATTCACTTTTTGCAATATAAAAGCCACAAAACACCATTTTAGCCGGGAAGATAAAATGCAAGATTTTTAAGACATTTCATCGAGAAAATCAAATTAAAAGTCACCAAGGTTAAAGGATGATCGTAGAATATTTCAAGAGTGTGTGTCTTATTATAAGCGCATTAAAACTGAACTTCCGATATGCGATAGAAAGTTATTGTTACCGTCGTAGTACACGTTTGACACTGAAATTAGCTGATCCTGGCTTTGTAACGCTAATTAGAAACGGTGGTTTGACATATATCCGAGCGACATAACGCTTTAACAGAGATCACTAATAATCATCGTTGCATTATTGATACAGCAAGCCATGGTTGTAATAAACTCCAGCTTATTACTAGACACGTGCAAAATCGATAACTTAATAACTCGATGCCCCGGTGCGATGCTTCCAGGCGATCTTATGCTATCAAGTCCCGTCTCGTTCCGTCGGCCTCAATCAAACAGCTGTCGTTTAACTATCCCTCACATCGTTTAAGTTTCGTCATCGTTCGATAATTACGCTATTAATCTGATATGACAATCGTTTTGCGGTAAATCATCCAATATTTCTATATTATCATCCGTTCGGAAAGTTTCATGATTTTTGCTTAATTAATCGTAACGATCCGTTTTAACATGCCAGAGAACGTTTCATATAATTTTATCGTAAAAAATACTTGTTCTATAATTAAAGCTTTAACGTATATAGTATATAGAGTGATTTTGTCCAGTATATTTTTCTTATCTTGCACTCTTTAATAACTTGGTTACTTTTATTGATATGGAAAGTTGAGTTATGATTGGGGTAAGTTAACTGATAATGTTATGATTCATGATCTTCATTCGTCAAGGTCATTCTGTTCGCCCTTTGAAGCTCATTTGTTTTTTTCTAAGATAATAACGAATCCGGGACAAACGAAACAACACCCTATATATATGTATATATATACACTAAAAATAGTTTAGTCGAAATCAGCGTATAATAATATTAAATGGTAACAAAAATAATGGAAGATGTAGTTTAAAGGAATTGATAAGACTAGAAGGTTAATTACGTTTTCCTACATAGAACACGATATTTGATTTTATCTATATAGCATTTGAAAGAATTAAAATACGACTAAGAATTAAATGCAATAGTAAAATTTACAACACTAAATCTTTCAAAGTTACCAAAATGCTGTCATAACTACGAGCAAACTATTTCATATCATTTTTTACTTTACATTTGTTCTTGACAAATGTCAGTTACATCATAATGTACCATTAATAATTTCACGTGTCTTGCCCAATTATTTATTCAACGATCGAATGAAACCCAACTATTTCACGTATACGCTTACCAAATATTTGTACTATTATTTCATACGTTCTCTCCAATTATCGATTTCAATGCTACATAATATATGAATTTCCAAATAGTGTCTCAAATTTTCAATAATTGTTCTGGAAAAGAGTCCAGAGCGATTGTTCCGCTTCGGAGACACGTACATCAAAAAGCGCGATATTTGCGGAAAACGCAAGGATCTTCGTTTATCATACACTTGACACGTTTCGTCGGGACGAGGAACGACTCGCGAAGAAAGTTGCCGTCAATTTCCGTTGGCAGATTGTCTGACACGTTCCGCGGCGCGGCATATTGGATCGGTAACAAACAATTTTCAACATTACGGGAACACGTACCTTTATGTGTACGCAAGCGCGCGCGCTTCACCGCGTGGCTGCGTTATGAAATACCGGTGCACCCGGTTACGTCGTTATATTATGCATACACGATATAGTGCGTTGCACAATATGCCCGCGTTGCATCGTGTTGTACACGTACACACGTCTCCGCACACTGACACGCGGCTGCATACGATCCGCATAATGAAATATGACAAGAATGGAACGAACGCGACCTCTGATGCAACGGTGTTTCTATGTACTTCTAGCTGCCGCTCAGACAAAGACAAAATAATTCACCGATTCGCTTTATTACATTATACGTCGGATAAATTTATTATCAACCACGTTGATTTATTGCCTTGTCGATTGCGAATCGATATACCTTGCATCTTATCAGTACCACATAGTATCCTTTTTAATTTTGCCGAGATCCTTGAATTTTCATATCACAATCTCCTGCAAAAGGATTAACGCTATTAGTTAAATGAAGTACATGTATCATCATACAGTAAGCTATTTATTTCTTAATTTATAACGCCGTAATAAAACAGATCTGTATACACGAAACATAATTCTCGACAATTCTCAGCTAACCATCCTTCTCGTACAAATATGTAAATCCCCTGATCTCTAATCTCTAACCTGACGTCATCGCTATCCTTACGTCGAATAAGGCATAAAACTGCTGTATGTGTATATACGTACATGTAAGTAGCCCTGCTATAAGTCACGAACAAGCTAGAAACAAGCCACGAAAGGAACACGCTTCTCTTTCCTTTTCTTTTACTTTCTGTGCTCGTTCGTTTTCCTTTCTTATCATATTAGAGCACCGCACATCGATTTAACCCTTGATCTCGTTCACCATCGTAAACCGACTATCGATCATAAGTGTTCGACGTCGAGTTCGTTTGCACTCTCGCTCTTCTCAGACATTTACCGCGGCGATAGATATTTTTCAGACACGAATTAGCCACAAATAAAACAAGCGATGATTGATGAGAATTGCAACGACACGCATACGTACATCCTCACACTCAGCTGGTTCGATTAAAACCATTGCAGATCTCTGTCCTCTCTATAGTGAACGATAGACGATGGAGACATGGTTTTCCGAAAACTGAGAACCAACTCGTGATAGATCTTAATATGTAGACGAACTTTGGTATTTAGTTACTTTGGAATACTTTTTACGTTGTTTCATAAGTATCTGTCGCGAGCTTTGCGTGTCGACCATCGAGATCGCGAATCAATCGCGAATGACGTGGGGCGTAATGAGTTACGTTGTAAAAATTAAGTTGTAACAGTTAAGCAATTTGTTATTTTTGATGTTCTTTAACGTTGAAGGTTTACAATCAAGCGAGTTCTGCCAGAATACGTGAATCAGAATTTTTACTTATGACGAAGAAGACGAATTTCATTTTTCAGTCTTGCGTGTTGCAATGTGTAATGGTTTCCATGGAACGAAGGAAAGATTTTTATGTTTCTGATAAGATACACAGTCATTTTTGAGTGATTAAATCGTATTAAAGACTCTGACCATGTTATTACTTGTCTACATAAGCTATGAATCTTCTGCACTTGTCTAATCGATATTTTCGAAAAATCAGAATCAATAATTTACATAATACAAATTACAAATTTTCGATATTAAAAGCGGAGTCAACTTAGGAAAAGATATTCTAGAACCTAAGGATCTTCCGGATAAAATCTTTATTCAAAAACGATCTAAGTAAACATTCTTAAACAATAGAGTACATTAGCAAGCCAAACACCAAAAATGTATTCGCTATATCATTACCATTATTTATTAAAATAATTACTTTCATTAGTAAAATAAAATTTATTACTGTATACCATGCAAGATATCAGTAAAATTAACGATTCAAAAATTTCTTCAGAAAAATCTATCGAAAAACGTACCTAAACTCTAATGCTTGATAAAAGAACCCATGAAGTCTTTCTGACTATAGGTTCAATGACCCTATTCCATTTAGATCCTCGAACTACAAACGAAACGAAACAATTAGAATCACGATCGCACACGTCGCGGTACATTTGCAGCGACCAAAATCGATTAACTAGCGACACTTTGGAACCGATCCGTATCTCGGACACGGAAGCTTTGCCGCCTTCGGCCGAGACAGAATCAGTTCCAGAGCCTGCGGGTGTAAATTGCAGCGACTTTCGTTTCGCACGGTACATTCCGATCCCAAGGGGTCGTAGCCACCCTCGAGGCCGAGGACGAGGCACGAGCTCATGGAAAAACGATTAGGACCCTTGGCGTGAGCTTTATCGCGGCCTGCGCGATTTACTACCGGCCGTTTACCAAACAGGGGAGAGGCTGCCAGCCCTGGGATACGAATAAGACTTCTTTCGACGAGAATCGAAAGCACGAACGTTCAACCAACGCTCTCCCCTGACCTGATCTCTTTCACTCTTCGCCGGGCTACAAGATGTTTTTAATTCGGATAAAAGATGAAAGAAGTTTTGAGAAGAATTTCGAAATTTATGATACTGATTTAGTAAATTAATGTCGGTATTTGCGGTGAAAAAGCGAAGATTTCAGGTAGAAGCATACGTGAGTTCGTGCAGAAAAGATTGCCGAACTTGAAATATACTTTGGTTTGTAACGTCAATAATTCCATAATAGTGAGATATCTCTATTTTCTATACAAAGTGTATAAGTTGCTTATATTGAATATTTATACACATGTCACATATATGTAAGTATTAGGTTGTCCGAAAAGTGTCTTTCTTTCACAGACACGTCTTTTACAACAACGCATCTTTGTACAAACATGGAACCTAATCTGTCGAACGTTGTGATCTTTATTTTGATAGAACAAAATGGATCATACGTAATTCGATAAAATAATATAAAACGGAAAATGTTGTGCGTTCATTATTTCCTTATAAAACGAAAGAAACTTTTCGGACGACCTAGTATATACATTGTACATTGCATACATATATTAGTCTATCTATTTTTTTAAAAGCTTTCAGTTTTTAATAACAAAATGATGATTGTTTTTAATAACAATAAGATCAAGTGCACAAACATAAATTAAACATGATATATTGTTATCATTTACGAAATTTATAAGTCGATATACATACATAAGTACTCATATGCCTTGAATATAGATGTGTAAAAAGTATTTCGCGTAATTTGATCGTCTCCAATACGATGCTGATACATCTCAAATGTTACATTCTTCTACAACACTATTACACGTTTAATGAACCTAAAGTGATCAGCATGTAAATGAGCAGAAGTCCTTGTAACAATTTGACCGAAATTAATTTTCGTTTGCATAGTTCCAATATTTTTTTCATTTCGTGACATAATATCAATTCGAAAATAAGTAGTACATCTTTCACGAAAACAATGAAAACGAAATATTCCTTACATTTGTATGCTCGTAACTATATGTAGACTTGTTTCACAAGAGTGTTCACTAATAAATAGCGGTTCTGCTTCATAAATTTATCTTGCCACATTGAATACAACCGTCTAGAGGAAGCTTCCAGTGAGGGAGCGTGGATACTTAAAGAAATTGCGGTTGCAATCCTTATGATCGTAGAAAGCGGTTACGATTCATCCTCGGGCAAGGAAGAGTGCAACGAATTCGTGTTACACGGATACACGAATCTTTGTCGATGTTGGTTAAGTCGAGGACTTTGGGTTGCGAAGAAATCCAACGAGATCTATAGGAAGGGTGGAATTTGGAAATTGCAAAAGATCGATACGAACAGCATTGAAAATGTTGAGGAAAGGAGTCTTATTCGCCATTCAAGAATACTCGTGTTACCACAAAAATATCGACTTTACGAAACCCCATGAAACGTACAATTTTCATATGAGAATCGAGAATTCTTGAAAGATAGGATGCAAAGTAGAAAATGATGTTGGTTTGAAGATATACGGATTTATCTTAACGTCGATGTGGAAACTTGCATGCAGATTGCTTCATTGTGGAGTTATCTGATTCGTAGGAATTGTTAAGTATGCGGGTAAGTACTTTAAGAGATACGATCTTACACTGTGTTTTTTTAAATTGTTTTTCTTAGATTAACTCAATTTGCGATCTTCTAAAGAGAACTAGAACTGCGCAAATCTTAATCAACAACATTTTTATTATTTATTACTAGATATTTAAGCAAAATCGACCTATTTAATATTCATTTGCTTTTATCGAGTTTCAGTTACATTATTACAGATATACTTGTTCAAGCGATGACCAAGATAACAGATTAATTATTAAAAGTAATAGAAGAATAAACTTCCTAGTGAACTAGAATTAAAACAAATAATTCTTTCCATCTTATGTGAATCCAGTGGATAATATCAAAGAATCTCTCCTACTTTATCAAGGGTATACCACTCTTATCACCCTTCAGAAGGTATACCACTTTTTTAAACGATCGTACCTTTGAATATTCCAAAATTAACAAAATAAAGTTGATCTCATCCTTGCGTCGATACATCGTAACTAGGAGCTTTTTTCCTCTTTAAAAAAAAAAAAGAGTGACTGCTATAAAAATTGCCAGACGATCGACAGCGACCATGAAATTCATAAAACAAGCGTACGACCCACCGTCTGCATCTGTTCGAAAGTTTAAGGGTGATGGTGAAGTCTAGCAGGTCGAAAATAAATGTATTCGCTGTACGTAGAGTAAAGTGAGATCAGCCAGTCGAGGGATAATGCAGGTTGATGGGAAAATTGAGTGAAGGGTTTTACGGGTGCGCTTAACAGCGAGTTACATTCGAGATTATAATGTGTTAATAGTTAGAATAACTGAAGCGTGGAAAAGCTGCAATGTATACTAGATGGATTCTATAAATAGACAAGTTAATATCGTACTTATAACATTATATTCATCCACGAATGTTATAATTAGATATTTCATAAATTCAGATTTCGAAGAAATGCAAATGAAGGAAATGCTGTATCTTAGATGTTTTTGACATTGTATACATTCTAGAAGCATATTCTTATATTTCAATCCACGTGTGAAAAAACGTCTTATACGATACGTCGTCGTCAAGGCGTGAAAGAAAATTTGGAACTTCCTCTGATTTCTTCTTTGATTAGATAAGGAGAAATTATATCTTCTGCTCCATTTACAAATTTATTCGTAATAATTGATGAACTTGTCCAAGAAAGTTTGGATACCTCGTAATAAAACGGAACCCAAGCTCGATATAGACATTTCACTCGATTAGCCGCTAATTTATCAGCGAATAAATTTCCCTGGATTTTCGTTCCACCTTATTAATTTCTATTGTAAACATCTTCTTAAAAGGATTTCCTGCAAAATTCTCTGGAATTTTAATTCGAAACAGGAATCCGATTCCATGTTACAAGCGCTCAAGCAGAATCTTCAAATTTCCGTCTTCGAAATGATACTTCCAACCAGTTAACCACACTTTAACGCGAATTACTATGTACTTAGTATCGTTGCTTAACGTCATTAGCCATATTTCATTACCGACTAATTACCTCATCGCATAACCGACACTAATCCTTCGTTTCATCTATGTATCACCATCGTTGCTAGAAAACGAAACGCGTTCGCTTTATGACACAGCGAAGAGTTCTGTATTTTTACTTCGTTATTCAGCAAATCTCCTTAGAGCAGGTCAGCCTGTAATCCATACGCGCCGCTTATTGTTGG
This sequence comes from Bombus haemorrhoidalis, assembly GCA_014825975.1. Classification (NCBI taxonomy): domain Eukaryota; kingdom Metazoa; phylum Arthropoda; class Insecta; order Hymenoptera; family Apidae; genus Bombus; species Bombus haemorrhoidalis. Next base: position 4,413,654 of record CM026166.1, on the reverse strand, counting down.
TGAAAATTCGTTTGTTGGAGATCGTTCGTTGTTCGTTTCCTCTCTAGCAAAGTATCACAAAGTCGTATCTCAAAGGGTCTTTTGTAATCTATATATTCGGTACCAAGTCCAATGGTTCTCGATACTTTGTAACGCCGAGTCTTGACCTGGAGAGATCACTTTGTTGCCAAGCTGCCGCGCCTTCAACCGACGACTAGCTCCTTTTGCCTCTGCTCAATGATATATCGCGTTATTGACTGAGAGTCGGTCGTCTTTAGAAATAAGTTAGTCGTTACTTATCACTTCATCTCTGGCCCTTATCAATCGTTTCAAACTTGAATATCGAAGTTGAAGATAAGTAGCACGGAGCTCATAGTTCATTAAAGATTATTTGCCACATGTAGTGAATGGTCCTTCGAGTTAGTTAGTTCTATTAGTGGGCACATGTACGCTAAGCAACCCTGACCCAACCCAACGATCAATAAACGACGAATAAACAATCGTTAAGGCGATTGAATTTATAATGCAAACGTTGAACACATCAAAGCAATTTTGAGGAATGTACAAAGTAAAATTTTTACAGTGTAATTGAACATCCGAGTCCGAAGATTACTTGATAAACGTAAATTCTTTATGCATAGAAAATTAGCGTTGCTGCAGCCTAGATATATGAACTGCTACACAACGCATGCACACACAACAGATACAGTGATATCGATGCGGAAACTTTTGAATACTGAATAATTCGTATAGGGTTCGTTTTGGATCTAATCCGTCCATTATAATTTTCGTCATCTACGCTGACCTGTTCTCAATACCGTCAGAAACTCAAGATACTAGAGCAGAGTGCTTGAAATTGAAGAGGAGTTACCCAAGGTCTATCAATTCTTCAACCATACCTTTCTTCTCCAATTTGCATAAATCGACACAATAATTCTATGTCCAATTTCTCTCAACCTAACCAACCAGTCTTCTAAAGATACACAAACTGACACAGTACCGAATTAACCTGTAAATGGCTAAAGGACCCTCCGTTCATGGAAACATCATTTTCCAACCACGTTCGCGACTTACGGCAATTCATTATTTGCCAATCCTATCCTATTTTCAGAAATTGGCACGAGGATAATCCGCTTTTCAGGATAAGTAACGCGTGTTGCAACTCGGCGACGCATCAGAAAGCAACGACCGCGTCGTATTGCGAAAGTGGTACACGAGCTCAGATTTCTGGTACACGCGCCGCCTATCTCTCATATGCGTGTACACGAACGACGATTACGTACGATGAGCTCGCATGAAACGTACGACGATGTATCCGCGTACGTGTATGTACTGCTACTGTTACTTCGTGCGAGAATATCAACGTACATAATCTAACCGTGCAGTCCGTGCACTATAGTAAGCGAATGGTACAACGTATAACTTAGGCCAGGCAATATGTAGTGGATTCTCTCGCGTGCGATGATGCAGCCCCGTCCAACCACTCCACGTGTACGTACTCGTTCTGGCTAGCTTTACCGTGGGGTGTTTTCATGGAATCCAATTTTCCAAGATTCTCGTCGCCTTAACAGGGAGAGAGAGTTTCCCTCGCTCTCTTTTTCCCTCTCTTTCTTGCTATTATCTCTTAAGCGTGCTTGTCGCATAATGGTCTCCCTAGCCGGGTTAGAACACGGCCGCTTAGTAAACACGCCCATTTCGGAGTCGTAAATTGTCGACACAAAACTGGGAGGAGACGTCCGAAAGATCCAGCCGAAATATTGCGGATATCCTTCTTCGTGCGGGCGTTGTCTCTGTCTTTCTTACTTTTTTTTTTACGTTAAGTCGTGTCATTCTCCGTGTCCTTTTTTCTCACCGTCTTCCCTTTTTACTTTGAGCTTCGTGCCAGTCTTTCTCGTGTCTTTTCATCTTTTTTCGTCTCTTCCAAGTTTTCCACGATTCCGAGAATCCTTCGAAGACGTTGGTTATACGTATGACGGAAGGGGCGATACCGAGACCGAGAATTTGTAAGTTTCGTGTAACGACTGGATTTCGATTTCGATGGTTTTAAAGGAAACGCCACGCCCGCCTTGTGGAAAAGTTGAAACGCTTGTTCTTTGAAGCGTCGGTTCAAGTTGGAATGGCGAGAACAACGATTTTCAACGGCCCTTCGCAAGTTTCGAGTTCGCGGTCGTATTGTACTGTTCCTTGAGAGAAGTTCACGTGCAAATGGCAAGGTATTAATTGTTTTATGCCAGGAATTATTTGAATACGGTATTCCGGTCTATAGTGCGAATTATTCAAACAAAAGGTGTTTAGGTGATATGAGGATTCTCTAAACGAATAAACTAATTGCGAATTTTCGATATTTTAACGAGAAGATTACAGGATTAAAATAAAAGTAACTCAAATTAGAAATGAGATTAATATGTTTTTTTATGAAGAATTAACGTCGTCGTTAATAAGAAGACAATTGACAGTGCAGAATATTGATAAATTCTGTAAAATCTACGCTTTATGTCCCAATACGTACTTTTCAGAAATCATACGGGATAAAATTACGTAATTAATTAATTAGTTAAAATTATTCGATCTTTTCCCCATATTAATATTTGAATTATTCAGACATCATGATAATTAATATAATATTATTCTGATCCATTATTCGAATCAGATTGTTTCCTCCATCTGCATTCTATTAATCAAGGGAACTACAGTAGGTTACTATATTTATCATAAATATAATGCAAGTATCTACATTTCTTCGCAACACGCAAACCCTTCTTTTGCCCCAAATTAACCAAATCGGAGCAATCGACCTGTACTTAATCACATTTATCGCGTTTAATCCTGACCGGCAAGTCCAACTTCTCCTAACGCTTATCAATTAAGGAACGAAAACACAATTTTCGGTTTTTACGACCGAATATATTCGACGCATACGCTCTTTCCATATCCAATCCGACGAGAAGTCGAAAGTTAGCGAAAAAGATCCGTCGGATCCCCGGACCCTTCATTTCTGTTTGCTCCCTTTATCAGTCTATTTTCCAACCGCGCTTCACTTCTACGCTTATCTTCGACCGCGGGTAATTCGAGTTATTCGTGAAGTCCGTATGTAAAGTTTTACCTCGACTCAACGCGTTCCCTGCACTACGTCATCGTCTAATCTACACACGAATGCGATCAAACGATCGATAAATTCGCTTTCCAGGCAGTTCGTGACTTTTAATTCGTTTACGGATATCGATAGCCATTGATTATAAAAGGCGATTGCAAAAGACTGACAAGCTTTCCTTCTTTCTTTTTTTCCGATGTCGTTGATAACAAAACTGTAATGTTAACGAATTAATTATAATATTATAATTAGTGGCAATCTAATCTATTTTAATTTTTACCGCGTATGGAATTATAGAGGCATTAATTATAAAATTTGATTAATTACTAAAGGTTTCTTCGTATGGTTCATGACACCGGCGGAACAATTGTAAGCTTAATGAACCAATTTTAATATCATAATTGCAACAGATTTAATCTGTTTTAATTCCCGACGAATACATGTCAAGTATGTATAGAATTATTAATTATAGAATCCGATAGAAACGTTAATTACGTTTCTAGAAAAATACCATAGTTGTTGAGTTGATGAAAGATTACTTACCAACTTTACATCTGCTATTTTTGAGGAATTGGAATTTCCCACATCGCATAAATTGCATAATAAAATTTACAATTCTGATCACGTTCACGATTTAATTAGCATTTTAAAGCGGTCGACGGTTCCGCTGAATAGCAGACGACGTGTCGTAAGCTTCGACTTCAGATTAGAACTCGACAATAGATCACCGGATGAGGTCGCTAACGGGGCGTTGCGCTGATAAAATACGCACTTGCGAGAAACCCACGACATTTTTGGACAGACGTAGATTCCCACCTTACAAAAAACATTGACGAAAACGCATTCCCTGACTGACAAATAAAATATAAGCACCAAACGTTTCGAGAACAAACACTTAGGTTCACGATTACGTGTCTCGCTACGCAAACTTCATACTTAGAACATACTACTTTTACTTCATACTAAACTTACGTTCAGCAAACTTGCATTCATACTTCGTAAGTCTGATAATCCTACAATCATCGTCATATAAGACATAATACAGGGCACGCTATAGATCACAATCGTATCGGAAGTCTTCAAATAAACATACAAATCGCAATCACACTAGAACTTTAATCTTCCTCCATCTTGAGCGTTGATATCGTCCAAGATTCGCGACACCAACCGAACGGTTACAATTTAATTGATCGACCTTGTTATTCCGTTATTCCTTTTTCATTTATCGTTGCACGAAGATTTCCAAAGAAAAGTATCAATGGAAAAGATACAATACGATTTGATCGTATTTTTACGTTTCGATCTCTGCGCTTGAAACTTCTTACGGGGGAATCGAAACGAAATATCGTAATTTCCAGTTCGCATCTCGTCTTGCAACGGAATAATTTCGTTAGGAGATAAGCGTTTCTGCGACGTTCCTCGTCTCGATCGCATCGAAGGAAAACATCGTGAAGATGGCTAGAATTCCAGTCTGGAAATTAGAACGTGCAATGAAGTTTGACGAGTACGTCCAAATGCAATTACCATCCTTCCTTATGTGCAGCGAGCTGTGCAACGTTTTCTGCAAATTAAGTAATCTTCCGTTGTAAGAAAGGAGAAATTGAGTTACCGCATCAACTACTTTCTTATAACTGATAAGCTTGTGAATGTGTACTGTTTCGAACTTCGTAAGTGCAAATATACGTGGGAAGGAAATGATCAAAGAGTGTGGAAGCTTCGAATCAAAAGAATAAACTGCGTTCTCGTCTCATCAATTCATTTTTGTTGTCGGAGTAATCGATTAATATTCAATAAATTTTGCTTTCTATACTTTATACCGTGTATATAACAATAGAGTGTAAAAAAAGGTGGAAATGAAAGAAAAAAAAGTGACGATACGTACCATAGCTAAAACAGCCGTCAGTCGAATTAACTTCGTAAATTTTCAAACTTTCTAATAATCTTCGTCGAGAGTAAAGAGTTACCATTAAAGAATACCAAAATCAAATGCATAAAAGCACGAATGGTTTGATATAATCACAAAAAATTAGTGAGCACTTTGAACTTATTATTGGAAACAGTGCAAATTTATCTGAAAATTTCTCCACATACTGATCAGGAATAAAAGCGAATAACCCATATAGTCATAGCAAATATTATTTGAACGTATGAACACGATAAATGATATTCAATCCTCGTGTACACGTCATACACGACAATCGAAGACACGATATATCTACTCGTTGGTGTGTTCATTAAATCATCTATATCGCTGCGTTTGCTCGGAATAATCGCTTTTTCGAATCGGTTGTTAGCTCAGACATCTTCATTGATTGGAAATTTCGACAGCTCGATAGACTGATGATAGCCTCGAGTATCCTGTACGTCCAATATATCGTATGTTATATCGCAAACTTGGATCGTGGGCACCAAAATTCAGGCGTTTGTTGAGTGTTCCGCAAATCTCAAAGTACGAACTATAATCGGTGATAACAGGATTCGACTTCTGTGTAGTTTAAAAAATAATTCTAATAAATGTTCTAATAAATCTTAGTTGTAGTTGGGAATTGCACGATAACGAGACTTTAGAGATTAATTTCTTAGAGGGGATGAATATCAAGAAAACGAAGACGGTGTATGGTTATTGAAAATTGAAAGGATAATTTGAATCTATCTAGGATAATTGCATCTAAGATGAATAGAAATCGACGATAGAAAAATGGGCGGGAAATGTAATTACAGTAGATAAAATGCAATGTTGAAAAATTTCACGTAGAAAAGAAATCGTAGACTTCGTAATAAAGTAACAAGTGTAGAAACTAACGTGTTTTTTTATTATAGGTATCAACAGAAATTACAGTGAATTCCCTACTTTGGATATTTTTCTTTACATTTACGTGTATCGCGTGTATTCTAATCATCTAAAAAACTACAGTTCCTTTATTTCATAATTTCACTGTTCTCTCCTATTCCTCTCATTTTCGTTATTAACTATGTTGACAAATGCACTATATTCTGTGATAAATACAAAGAGATTATATATCCTGTTAATCGATACAACAGCGAGCTAGAGTAGCGGCAAATGGACTCATTTATTATCTCGCAAAATCATAAGATTTATCTCTGATTGAAGTTGCATTTAACGCGACATAAAAGGGCACCGGGATATACGGGACCGCAATTAATTTTGTCCCTTAATGGCGTCGCAGCTAATCTCCATCGTATTTTCTAATTCCATAATCGATACGCAATAAAGCGTTGCTGTTTGCGCATAGATGCAACAGTGATTACTGAACCAGTAACGCCTGCAAAGCTGCGGCGTAAAGCTCGGATTATTTCGTGGGCTGGATATCTCTTCGCGCAAAAGTTGCATCGATTAAAAGATTAATAGAGGGAAGGGGGAGATTAAAACGGCCGAGCGTGTCTATATTCCGCGTTGGACACGACGCTTTGAAATTCGAACGTTGTTATTGAATTTTTTATTCCGTCGTTAAGGGATGTATACATATTAGTTTTAATCTCGTTTCCATCATCTAACAAGGAGATATCGACAATGGGAATATAATATCGTTAAGACGAAAACGAAGATGTGAACGTCAATGACATCGCGATATCTGTCCGAATGACACGCGAAGAAAGGATGATACGCAGCTACACACTTATTTACGTTTGTTTCACATCCTTTGTTCGTTTCATACGTTTCATTGAAATGACATAAACTGCAAACATAGAGGGAATTGCACTCTTCTTTACGCGGAAGCTCAAATATCAAATTGCAAAGGGAAATTGTCTGTTTTCAACGTCATACGGTAACGAAGAAAAGAGCTACTCTACGAGATTTAGTATCTTCAAGCCTTACAGCCTCTATACCCTGTAACTCGTTGTCTATTCACTCGACAAATTATTGTAAGTTTGAAATGAAATTAAGGTGAAACGAAGTTTAACTGTGGATAATTATTGATTCATCCTGGCATAACGCGTTCTATAGCAAATACAAATCGAGATCCATCCTTAAGGATAATATCGGAAATAAGATTTACAATGCTTTCTTGCGTTCATCGAAAAAATCAAAATAATCGATGAAATAATAATACTAGCTACGTCCTTCGTCATACGTTAACTTTTAATTTTGAAAACAAGAGAACAATCGATAAACCCAGAAAAATATACGTTACAGAAATCGTCATTGACTTGTAATAAAATATATCAAAAATAAAAAGACGATCTTGCTTACTTATGCTCCTCCATAAAGCCTAAATTAGATATGCAATAAAAGCAAAATAAAATTCAATGTTATAATAAATCATGGAAGAGAAGAGCAGAGTAGCCAGGAAACTAGAGGACTCTCGATGCTATATCATTAATGATTAACACCAAGAACAGGAACCAAGGAAGAAGATTCGAAGAGCTTTATTAGGGATCAACGTTCCTAAGGGAAGGACGCGACGTCGTCTCGAGGACGGTTTCCCATTTCGATCGATACTACTTCCAGCTTTCGGTCGGGCAATTTGACGATATTATCGCGGATTGTTCTCAATACGTGCCGGACGGATGCAATGGAATTGTCGTTAAACCACCGGAGGCCTATTCCACAGGCCACACGAGCGTTAACTTTGTGGATTACGGTTCTGGGGCAACGAGAACTGTTCCGACACTCTGCTATTTCCGACTTCTCGTGCATGCATCAGCGAGCCAAATGGACGACCATATCGATTTTTACGATCGTCTGCCTCGCCGCACACGTTTTCACGACGATCGAGGAAATCGCCTCATCTCACCGCGAAAAGAGGCGTATTTCGTTCGAGTTTCGCGCCACCGAACACGTCTTCAAAGAGAAAACAATTTCGTTTCGGATAACAACGCCCTCCTCCCTTAGTGTTGAACCAACCAAGTTTTTAAGTCGCGTTATGGATAATTTACGATGGATAGTTACGGTGTTGTTAGCCGTCAGCCGTATTGTGGTTATTACGCTCTGTCAAAATGGACGATGTGAGACGTTAACGCGACGACCGTAATGTTTGCTTGTTAATCACAGGTGATAAATTTTCCTTGAACAGTGTGACATTTTCGTGTGGACGTAGTACAATGAAAGCCACTGTTGCATCATTATTGAGAAACACTAGCAACGTACTATTTTGTCGTAAATAACGAACACGATGATGTGTTCTATCGATGTATGTATATAGCATACATGTACAATATTTAGTATCCGTAAAGTGGTGCAAGTCGAGATGAGTATTGCGATTGGTGTTACGCTTATCGCAATGCTGGATATTCGTTCTCCGTTCTAATTAGAATTGTATAAAATCGAGGAACATAACGCTATTCGCGTTATGAGAAGTTTTTAATATCGACGACCATAGTAAAAAAAAATATTACAATATTTCAATATCGATCTTCAGATGATGAAATACAAATATAATCGTCAACCGTTCAAACATGGCGTTATTTACAAATTTCAACTATAATTAGAACAAAACTATTTATTCGTGAGTTTTTAAATCAGAAACATAAGAATGTCTATCTAAAAAAAAAAAGAAAGAAAAAAAGAACGATCAATGATTAGAAAATATCCAAAGAAGCGTAAACGATTAAAATGCAACAGAAATTGAAGAGAAACACCCACAGCGTAAAAAGTATTCCCATTACTCGGGGAATTCCTCTTCCCTCCTTGAAATTACTACAAACTACTCATTTCTGCCCCCTCCACCAAAGGCATCCACAATTTTCTGCTCTATACAAATTCATCTCTATCACGTAACTCGAACGTTAATTTCAAGCTCGTACAAGCGTCAAAACGGAACCGGCAGCAGGAAGGTAACGTGGATAATCATTCTCTCTCAGCGTGCTCTTCAATTATACGCGCGCGGTCGCAGATTCGACGACTGTCCTCGCATCGACGAGCAATGGCAGCGTTTCATCTGCGTGAAACCAGTAAATCGCGTGGCCGAAACTTTTGACAAGCGGCTAGATCGCGATGTCAGTTTATTCCCAACACGCTCTCCGGAGGAACGGACGTTAACTCGTTACACGGTTTTGCTCTAGAACGAACAACAACGGATCCAGTGATGTGGAAGGGTGCGCATGACAATCGCTGCTTCTGTCGTTCTTGCGTCGGCCACAGAACGCGGCACGTGTGCGCTTCGTCGCAATCACTTGCAACCACCGTCCACGAGTTAGAACAATGAGCTATATCCTATTCTCGGATAGCGCGAAAAACCGACGCACCGAACAGCGTCAACTGCTTGCGTCTGATTTGCTCGGAGAACCGCTGATTTTCTTGCCGTTGCACGCTTTGATAAGCCACGGAATAGAGAATTGTGTTACGATGTGGGTCGAATGGTCTGATTTGGAAAATGTAGCGTTTGATACTGTCGGATTCAAAGGAAAATCGATTTACCGTTCTTGGATGCATTTACCGCTCTTAGACATAGGAGACGCTGAAGAGGAAAATAGAATGCAGTATTATTATTCGTGGTAGAAATTTTTAGGCTGTAGTCACAGTGGATGCACGTTCCGATGAATGAAACGTCTGAAAATGAAAATTCGTATACTTGGGAGAATTTGTATTTGATTACGCTGACCCATCCAGTGTAATCATAGTCTTATTCGTGACAAGAGCTTAGAAATAAAGCACACATTTACAAGTTATTCTGTTAGTCTGTTGGAAAATGAGCTATTGCCAAAAAGAACGTAAGACTGGACGCGACGAGACGCATTGATCTTACTTACGCCTGGTTTACTCGAGAATCTGCTCGTTTTATTGATATCACGAGCTTTGTATAAATTGAATAATATTTAATGTTTAATATACCACGTTTAGATTAAGTAGTTACGAAATGGATTATGTATCATAAGCTGACACGATATCAAGGATTTAATTAGGACTTAATTCGTAGATTCAGGTAGAATAAACAATCCTAAAGCGTTATATTCTGATGAAAATGATTGTTTTAATTTTACATTGTTTTAATTTCCAGCAATAGCGGCGGTATAAATCGAAGTTGGAGGGATAAGCTTTCCAATCCTACTTCAACTCACTCAAGCACCATAAACACGTAAATCGTGGTTTTGCGGGCGAATTCGGTAACAAATCCTCGGACGTTACAACATTGCGGGGAAGTGGCCGAAAATCAATAGCGTGGACGAAAATACGATCCTTTAGCTACGAATTCGGCCAATTTTTGGCATTGTAGCCAATAGTTCGTGCAACTCGTCGCCCAATTAACGTTACATATTTCTTAATAAAATCGCGAAGCGACGATTTTTTATTCCGTGAACCATAATACGATCGTACATAAATTTAAACCACAAATGGCAAACACAATTACCGTGAATTTATATGCACGGAGAAATATTCATTTTGTTGGATCGTAGTTGCGATTCGCTGTTAACCCAGTTGGCTACGATCGAACGAAATTCGAAAAATGATTAGCCGTAGTATGGAACCTTTAAATACAGTTTTCGATTGAATTAATTCCTACAATGTAATAAAACATCCCGATGATCCACTTCAGTCTTCTTTCCGGAGGAGAACCTCCTATCAGGAGAGAGAGCAGGATAAAAAGAATCAATTTTTAAAATGCAATTCTACGACCGTCATTTCTCAGACCATCAAGCATACCTCGTAACGCTCCATTCCACATACACTAAGAGGTATCGTGACACGAGGGCCGAGCGAAGAAGAAACGAATCACGCGATGGGATCGGCTAACCGCGAGCCGTGAGTGAGCGATCGATGGCACTAGCTCGAACGGTGAAAAAGAAAAAGCATCTTCGGGCATGCAAATGGTGACGAAGAAGAAAAACGAGGAAAAAGAACGAGAGAGAGAGAAAGAGAGAGAGAGGGAAGGAGATAGTATAAGAAGGTCGATAGGAGCTGGGTTCGAAGCGGTTTCGAGCTACTTCGCGACCGATGAATATGCACGAGGACCGATTTAGAAGATTAACTGTTCGACGAAAGATAAGTAGAACAACGACGATCCAATACGGTGGAAATAAAGTTAAAAGTGGGAAAAGAAGTGGAAGAAAAAAAAGGAGAAGGAGAACGGAGAATGAAGGTGGAGAGATGGAGAACGTCGGACAGATCAACGCGAGCAGCGAATTCGTACTCGCGGCCTGCTTTAACGGAGAACGCGTTGAAAACTGGCCGCGGAAACAAAAACCGAGCAGATGAGTCGAAAGTGGAGCAGCTTTTTTTCGTTTAGCCACCCTAAAAGGCAACTTTAACACCTTTGGATGGTTTTTCAAGCGGACGTCAAGGCAGGATCGCCCCCGGCTTCCATTAGCAGAGCCGCGTTATTCCCTGGATTTCGAACACCTTCGATTTTGCGCGCCATTTGCATACCGCGTTTCGGCTTTTCTTTCCCTTCATCGCGCACGATGCTCTATTTCAGCGAGACCTTAATACCATTTGTAAATGCACTATGTGTAGAGGTTGAAAGAGGGATTAAAGGTGGTTAAACAATGAAAACAGGTTACGTGGCTGTATAGGGCTGTATATCATTTATATTTTAGCCTTATAACGTGTGTACTTGTAATTTAGATATTTACAATTAGATAAAGTTGTTTTCTACCTATGAATTTTATGAAATATTTTCAACGCGAATGAATTTAATTTGTGTTCTGTGATCCATAGGAATATCAGTAGTGGAATATCAGGCTGACGCTGGTATATTTGTACAATCAATGTCGACTCACGCTTTATCTCTTCCTGTTTGCAATATCTCTACGTCAAGTGCAGGCGATCTGTATTTATATAAAATCATGTGGCAGAGAGAATTTCATTTAGTCAATCACCGTTCAGAATAACTATCTCTGGTTCAAGTATCTCATAGGCCATTTCGATACTCTCGATTTTAGCAATTTCTGGTTTTCAGGCTTTGTTAAAAGCGGGACGATGACCGTATTGTACACAATAAAGATACGAAAACAATTAGATTGATAGAAACATGGAGGTTGCTCGGCGATTTTAAAAGGTAAAATAGGAAAAATTTTTGATAGAAAGGGTAGGATTATATTTATGTGGTGTAGTTAACGTTCACGATTAATTTCATTATTAAGAAATTTCTATTTCAAAGCAGTTTCAATAATATGCTGTGCGTAATATCTTATCTAACGTTTACGTATAAATCATTCTTACCTTTTGGATCAACGCAATATCGAAATACACCCGATAAGTATCTTACAAAGTGTTAAGAAAAACATCGTATAGTGAAAATATGTTTACTTTACGTGAAGGCTGAATCAAGATTACGTTTCCATTTTTGCTGTTTTTTTTTTTTTTTTTTTTTTTTTTTTTTTTTTTTTTTTTTTTTTTTTTTTTTTTTTTTTTTTTTTTTTTTTTTTTCATGCATTTAGAATATGCAGGTTGATTCATAAAGTACGATCGTAACTTTAAGGTTAAATTCAGCATACAGAAATAACAAAAAAGATTTCATACAAAATATTTGCGTTATCTGACCTCGTTCCCTGGTTACAACCATTTTTAGTGTTTCAGTAACTCACGTTTCAAAGCATGCTCGTACAACCGATTCTGACTAGAAATATTTACGGCCTCGTTTTTACGTGTCCGCTCTCTCCGATCGCCAACGTTTATTTCGTGTTCTGTAAATAATTCCAATTTCAAAATATAGGTCGCTCTTAATAAAACCATTCAGCAAGATATAGAGAAAACTAATACCAGTACGAACTCGAGTGATTTTAACCCAAAAGTAACATCGGTTAAATCGGCACATTCACGTTAAATCAATCTGTGCATTGCTGCTTCTGTACGTCAAAAATGTACGAGTCTCGATTCTTATCGATTTAACTTTGAAAATCGAACGCGTCATTTATCAAACGATTCGTAACCTTTTACAAATTGCGCCGTGATACGAAAACAACGGGTCAAACGATCCCTATAAATGAACGTAAGCCGCGATAAGTTTCAACGTTTTGCATGATCGGCAAGGAGAACAAATAACGTGAAACGAGCGATTCTACATTGCGGAACAATCATGCAGTTGAATGTCCAAGTCACAACAACGGGGTTTATCAATAATTTGACGCGTATCGGTTGACCGAAACTGGAAAATCATCCTGTTATACGCTGCAATGCACAACGACGAATGTATTTTCAAATAATTAGCATATACGAAACGTGGATTCACCGATAATAATTGATCCATCAAATTGATTGTAATTTTGGCAGAGAACATGTCTAATTGCCCAAAAACAAGTAGAATGCTTCATTTCATTTAAAGTTACATATTCTATGATTATCTATTCGTAACGAAACCGATACGTTTTAATGTTTATTTAGTTATCGAATATCCTATACTTTCTTTTCATTCGACTCGCATAACACACTTTAAAATTATCGCAATTGTATCACAACTGCGTAATTATCAGTTGAAAGTCCTACAACACGCACTTTCGTTCACGTTCCATCTTTAAGCAGCGTCTTTTTGATGTTCTGTTCACAGATAAATGGTGTCTGTAATTATGAAAGGTGTTGTTATTTCTTTATTAGGATCTATCACACCGTTCTGAACCGAAAAACCTTTATTGCACTTTCCTGCGTGGACTGGGAATAAAAACAAAAGAATATCTTAAACCTATCGATTATATCTAAAACTATCTTCTAGTTACTATTTATTGTAACTAGCGGATTTGCATATGGGTGACGAACGCGAACTTACATTGCCATTTTCAACAAAAGGGTTCTTCATAAATAAAATCATAAATACGTATATAAATCTATAAATATTTCTCAGCAAATAGATAAAATCAACAAATTTCCGAACGCAAGAATTTTAATAATTTAACTGTTCAATAAACTTTTATTTCTTTTTCTATAAATGTTGCTTACGCAGAGAAAAAAAGTTATATATTTAATACGCAGAGTGATTCAATTTTCTAGGTTCCACATTTCTAGATTTATCTCCTAGATATTTTCGTTATTGCGAGCGAACTGAATTATAGAATTTGAAATTTTACTGCTAACGTATTAGAATAAAAAGATTTCAATAAAGTGGTTTCCAGAGCGAAACAAACTCGTCATATGATAAAATATCATTTGATATCGAAGAGAAGAAAATCGGATTTATATCTGTAATAGTATATCCATTTGCTAAATATTATCTGCTTCCTATATTAATATTTTATCCACGATATAATACTTTTCATTCAGAATGACGTACTAAACGATTTATCAAATTACTTTTACTCGTATCCTTGGCATCTCTGAAAGCTCTTTCTGAATAGTAAAATATAATACTAAAACAATAATTAATACGGAAATCGACATATATAATCATTAATTAATAAATGGAAACTACAAAAAGAATTACAGGAAAATATTGTTTCGTCGATCCTCCAGCAACATAATCCATCAAAATATTCATCTGAAATTATGAATATTTCGCTTCTAATTAAAACTGATATTGCCTCTACTGTCTGAGCATCTGCATGATCATTGACGATCATATAATAATGTTTATCCATAGGAAGCTGATGAAACTTCCGCTGAAAGTTAGCTCGACTGCGTGGCTTTCATAGAAGCGCTTAATAGGGAGCTTTGCTCTCGCTGAAATTACGTCGTACAACGTATCGGCCGGACGAGACTGGGATGGGAGAGGAAAGCAAAGCAGATATTGGGGGTTTTGATCGAATAACTTCGCGGGTAAAGACGCGATTGGATGAAACGAGAGCCTGGCGAACGAAAACGTTGGACGCCGTTCGCGCCAGGCAAAATTCTTCCATTGTTCCATAGAGTGAAGGTTCCTCGAACGAATCGATTTACCAGCTTTATGCATGGTAAATTGCATGACTCTTTCTTAAAGGTACTGACCTACCTACCGCAGCAATTAACCTTTTCATCGAATCCTAATTTTGCAATCGTGCACTGTCGAAGGCAACGTTCGTCGATTTCGTTGGAAATTTCGCGACAGGAGATTTATCAGTCGGCAAGGGATTATTTATGAAGGTTAACGTGAGCTCGTGCGTGTAACTGTTGGGTAAAATAAATTAGAAATATTTGGCAGGGGAGTATATGTATTTCGCGAATATATTTCGTTTGAGAAGATCGCATTGCTTCGTGAAAGTGATCGATGACTCTCACTGGGAATAAGAAGCAGAGAAGAAATTCGGTGAAATATAAACATAGAAATTTATCTACTTTACTTCGCCTACGCAGATTGTGCGTATAAAGAAGATCAGCGTGAAGGAAACAGTCAATCTTTGTCAACCTGTACGAACTATCTCCTGTTTAGTCAGCCACCAAATTCTATCCATCAACTTCGAATTCACGCCAGCTGTTGCGTACACCGGTAACATATACTTATTTCCTTCTAGACTTTCAGGATGTATGTTCTATATCCTTTACAAACATATTGGTGTTAAGTTATAGAGGCGTTACTCCCATAATTTTATTTTATTATTTCTTTCTATAATAGATCGCAAATAGCTTTAACCGTCTCGATAGAAATTATAAAAATGGGTACGTTTGATCAATAAATTGTTCTGCAGAAAATTGTCTGGTTTGTATGAGTTACAGATTTCTTACGCGGGGCGATACATTCGAAAGATAGGTTCGTTCGGATTTCTATATGAAATATTTTTATAGGAGAAATTTTCGTTACTCCGATCGAAAGAACAGTCGGATAACAAAAATGAAAAATTCTCTACAGCGACGGGATAAATAAATTACCAGATAGATGAAAGACAATCAGAAATAACGATGAATATTACATAGAAGAAAATCGACGAATAAAAATTTCAATTTCAAATTGATTCGAACGATTCATTTCTTTCTTTGCAAAGAACAAAAACGGCACAATTTTTCAGTCAACCGGATTCCGTGGAATGAGTATCCTACAAATGCACAATTTATCCGTGTTCGCAAAGAAATTTGATACGTCAATTCTCAAATAATTTTGTGTAGAGATTGCAACTGATGGCTATACCATCGACCATAAATGCACATGTATATTCTTTACATTTGCTAATATCCAACCGAAATTCAATACTTCCCGCTGCTTTTATTTTCCAGTTATTTTTATTATAAACCCGTCATTTCGTTCGTATGATACAGCGACACGTAATTCTCTGACAAGTATACTCTTCAACGGAGACAAATTTTTACCAACACCTATCTAAAAATCTTCACGTGCCATCAAACGTCAATAGCGATAAAGCCAAAATAAAACCGGATCACGAAGGACCCAGATACTTGGCGGTGTCTTTACAAGCCACCTTCATAATCCACGTCGCTTTTCTTCCACTTTTTCCTCTCTCTTTCCTCCGCTTCCTTCCATTCTTACAGCCCTTTCTTTACAGCGTTACACGGTTCATAAAGATCAACGAAGTTCACGGCGTGAAGAGATGGGAAGCAACGGACGATTCGCAAGCAAGAAGACAAAAGCGACGCGAACTGTTCGACGATGCCTTCACGATCCGTCCTTTGCTGACAAATCGCGAAGATAGCTCGGCCACCGTGGGGAATAGAAGAGAAAGCTTTCGGAAGAATTACGGCAACGGAACGATGTCGTAGACAGAGGTACGACGTTCCGATATCTCTTGTAGCCCAGATAAGAATGTCCCTCTGCCCGTTTCGAACAACGGCTGGAAGAGAAAAAGGTGAGTTAAAACCCCGAGTATCCGAATTCTCAAGTATTTTTTAGATCCCATGGTTTCAAGAAAATTCTCGTCGAAAAAGATCGCTGATTTTTTAAATGGTTTGGTTTTGCTCTTTTCCTTTTTAAGTGGCGTCGTAGAACCTTGTTTATTTGAAATAATCGTCGTGCACGCTGTTAGTATAATTGAATTTTTAGGTAGTCGAGTTACTTTATTTTCATATTGTTTATTCCAGATTACTTTATATATAATGATACTAAACAGAGGCCATCTATTAAATTGATCATTTATTCTACATTCTCTCTCTATTTCATAAATATTATTATTAAACAAGAACGAAGAATTTTTAACAAAAATGTGATAATTCCTTTCAGTTGCTTCCTATATGTGCAGCTTATACTATAGATATATAAAAATAAAATACTAAACTCCGATCGTTCAGTCAAATGAAACTTTGAAACTTTCTTTAGCTTGTTATCCGGGCAAAACCAGTTAACTCATCTTACCCTTGGACATGATAATTTCTTTATCTAGGTACCCTGTATATTAATGCGTAAAATATTGAAAACAAATTCTGTGATATTTATATTTGGAAAAATCAAAATCGACATATTTGAAGTTGACCTGTTTTCTTTTTAAACTTCTAATCTCACAGTTGTAGATATCTTCGGCCAATAAATAACCCAGTTGACGCGTTAATAAAAGCAAAAATATTTTTCAAAGAATTTCGCAAGTTTACGTCCCAACGAAAATTATTTCACACGTAAAAACATTGTTTCTCCTACACTCGCTGTTAACTCAGTAGATAAATAAGAAACAGCTGCGCCCAAAAATATCAGTCAGGAACAAGCGTCCTGGCCGCCTCGCTAAAAGGATACTCGAGCAACGCGTAGTAGTCAGAGCCTTAAAGTGGCCAGACATATCCATCGCGCCGTACCTTTCAATATTTTGCGAGGCGCGATGTAAGAGCAGGAATCCTAACTTCTGGAGAATTACGATTGACGCGGAGATCTTACCGACCGAAGCCTTCGAGCACTCGACCGAGTGAGAAACTTTTAGCTCCTTCTTCCTCTTAGTGGAGACATCAATGGAAGAAACGGTCCGTTACCGATCCGGCATTCTCGGCGAATTCCGCTGGAAAACGGGACACGAAGGCGGAAAGTAAAGACAAGCTATAGGAAGAAGAAGAGGAAGAAGAAGAAGAAGAGTAATGCTCCGGAGTTGTAGATAGCTCTGGTCCCGCTTACGCCACCAATTCACGAAGATTGAATTGTCTAGCTGACAAGTGACTCGTCGTTACGTGGCTTACAATGACGCGACCGCTCATCTAAGCGACGAGAAATCCCGGTAATAATGTCGTCCGGTAGAGCATCACGGGTTTATTTCGCGCATCCTTTTACATCCTCTTTACCACCAACGCGTTGAATGCCTGAATCGGATCTAATGACACGCAGAGGAATCATGATTCTCGTTGAACCAGAACAGCTCCTTTAAGACTCTGACTGACATCGTTGTGTTCAGTGTTACGTGATTTTCAAGAAATGAACGTGAAGATGCGAAAGTATGGCGAAGATGTAGTTAGTGAAATAGAAGAAACACTTTGCTGTGTTCTATCTCTGCTATCTGACATATACAGTGTTAGAAGCTACAGAATCCACCGCGAATATCGCTTTAATTTTTCATTAGATTTTGTTATCGAGATAAAGGAGGGAGTCTGCTAGACGAGGTTACGAAGGCTCTCTTCAATGTCGCGTACGTAACCACGAGCCCTTTTGTACAACGTTAATTCGATCGCGTAAAATATCCCCTGTAAAAACATGTTAATAACGTCACGTTGCAAACGAAAACAGAAAGAACCGGAGGATTCCTAAAGGAACGATTCGCCAAACATAACATCTGTCTCGCCGACCCATACAATTCCGTTTCAGACACTTTACCCAGCTACTAACCCGAAGAAATACATCCTGACCGATGATGGCCACCATCCTTCCTCACATATAATTCCGCCTCCTCGTCGTGCGATTTCCTCCTGAGGTAAGATCGTTCATCAACGGATCTCGAAGCACGAACAGCCAGTCCGTAAATGTCGACCCTCGAGATACGATCTTCGTTACGCAAAAATGCGGGGGTGGATATATATATATATATATATATATATATATATATATATATGTATTTATACAGAGAAACAAAGAAAGATAGAGAGAAAGAGAGGGAAATAGAGAGGGAAAGAGTTATCAGAGGGAACGACACGGAAGAAAAGAGGATCCCGTCGATCCGCAAGAGAAATACAGAAAACGCACGGTACACAGCGAGAATATTGGAACGCGTCTCTAAGCGCCGGGAGTGGGCGAGAGGCGAACACTCGAGACGTTCAGACGCCAGTAGCGAAGCAATTTTTTGATAGGATCAGCGCTCGAACGTGGTTCGGCCTGTGTTTCTTCGATTCGCTCGCACATCCCACCAGATATAGAACGTCGCAAATAGACCGCAGTCTTTCCTTTCGCCGGGAAACGCTATCGGAAATATTCCTGCAATGCAGCTCACGGAAGATAGTTTAAACGTTCACCGATCCCTCTACAACCCTTCTCGCCATCGTCTGTCCGAGACATGCACACACATGTGTGCATTCGTGTTATTCCGCGACCAAAGAGTAAAATAATTTTTATGGTGGAACAACGGCTCTGGTACTAGCGCCACTATGGAACAATATACTATGCACGAAAATTTTACCTGTTTCTCGAGTAATTTGATTTTTTCAACAAACATCGACGGTTCGTACAGTTTGTTGTCTTTTAAATTATCTTCGATGGATTTCAATTTGCATGTTCCACAGGTTTCCAGAGTGTTGTGTTCGCAAGTTTATACGACGATACGCACACACTTTTCACGATTACATTGACGTTGGACGATCTTGTATTCCATGGCCATGATATGAACAGCATATCTTATCGCGGATTACCATCTTTGGGTTGTAAGATTCCCTTTGGGAGCAGATCGTATGAACTGCTTTGGATCACATTAGAACACCAGGAGCTGCTGTGGATCAACTCTAAGCCGAAGGACCTACTGCGGACCATCTCTGGACCGCAAAACACATATCAGATCATCGGGTTAGCGTAGAAGCTTCGTGTAAGGCACATTCTGAAGCTGTGAAATGATTAATCGTGTCTAAAGTCCGAACCGTGGTCAATCCAGTTTAAAGTCTAGAGCATAGATTTTGTATCGAAAGTCTGAAGTCTATCATCCAAGTTTTTAAACATGATAATGTGGAATTCAAATTTTAACTGTATTGTACGGGAGATTTAATCATTTTTAACCAAATTGCAACATGAACGTTACTATAATTCTCTATTACAGACACTCGTGACAAGTTCCTTTCGATTTGCTCGCGAAAACAAGTGAAATATTAAAATATTAAAATATGACATTTTAACTTAATTTTTACTTCACTCAAAGTCGAATTCATGTATCCAAACTTTTCGGTATTAAAAAAAAGAAAAAATACAACCTATCATTTCTCCCGTAAGTGAAACGATGAAAACACTCTTTCTTAACACATAATTAAAATTTCAAGCTAGTCGGTACAATACCTTTTTATTAATCGTGTCAAGCTACGAAAAGGTTGTTGCCAAAAAGCCGCGTTGAGAAAACCGTGCAACTTATTAAAAGTATAACAGAGAATACATAAAAAGTTCCAAATTAAACAGTTTCGTAATTTTTGTAATTAAAGACGTTAAGAGATCGATGTTTCTGGCCAGAAAAGAAGAAATTTCTCTCTTAAGCATTTAAATGCGTTCACGGTTTCGTATGACGAATTGTACATGAAAGCGGCCAAGTAGTTTTTATTATGAAAGTATAATGTAGTCGCTATTGTTCGCGGTGAAAATGTACCGGGCTGCAAAGATGAATCGGAAACACGCGAGCCTCTGACCACACACGCTACGTTCGCATTTTCTCTTCCGCGAAGCGTGTTTGCGTTTCCCCGTACAATCTCGTGCGCAAGTCGATTCAGCTGGCTTAGCGATTTATTAAATAACTCGACGGCGATCTTAATGACACTCGTTCGAGTTTCTATTCGCTCGTTGTTCCTGGTAGTATCACGCGCGTATGCGTGAATGCTAATTTTCAGAGTAAAGAACGCGTATGATACATCAAGCTGTTGTTAAATGCGTGTATCTTCTTCACTTATCGATTGTCGGACTATTGAACTTTCTGTATATCTGAGACACGTAACAAATATGAGAAAAGAAAGCTACGAAACGTTGAAACTATCGCAAATTATGAATACAACAAAAATTCGAATATTTAATAAGAATGGAACGTTTCGATTCAATTCTTCGTTGGAATTATTCAAACAGAAAACAAAATAGCTTCAATCTGTTCTATTGCCTCAATATGATACTTGAAATGCATCGTGATAAGTAAAGAATGTATGATAGTCATATAAGGACATCGGAAATATTAGGTTGTCCGGAAAGTGTCTTTCTTTCGCAAACATGTTTTTTACAATAGTGTATCTTCATACAAATGTGAAACCAAGTGTGCGAAATGTCGCGGAGTTTATCTCAACAGAACAAAATGGATCGTACGTAATTCGACGAAATAACATAAAACAAAAAACATTGCGTTTATTATTTCTTCATAAAACGAAAGAAACTTTTCGGACAACCTAATATAATATAACACAGAGTTTTCCAAAGAGCAATATAAAAGTGAAACAAAGTG
Source organism: Bombus haemorrhoidalis (assembly GCA_014825975.1). Taxonomy (NCBI): domain Eukaryota; kingdom Metazoa; phylum Arthropoda; class Insecta; order Hymenoptera; family Apidae; genus Bombus; species Bombus haemorrhoidalis. The sequence continues at coordinate 4,392,260 of CM026166.1, read as the reverse complement.
GAGGAGAAGATAAGCTGGTGATCAGCTAATAATTACAGCAAAGTGTAACATTCGTTACAAGGGAAATTTTGTTTCATCGTATGATAATAGTTCACGTTCGTAAGGATTGGTACTTCATACATTGAACTTTTTGCTAGATTCTATTGTTCCAGCTAAAATTCAAACGAGTTTCCCCTCTTGTTCAACCGCAGTCGTCGTTTTATGATCGAATAAAATCAAACGCTCGTCCGAGATCAAACCTCAATCAATATTCTCCGTGGTCGTGGCCGTGAGAAAATGCTCGCTCGAACGCGATTATTCAAACGATCCCGGTCTTTTAGTGAGACGCCATGACTCGCATTTGGCATTCACCGGTGTCCCATCGATTCGACACCATTGATCCATTTTTCGCGAAGCAACGTCTCGTCGATCGTTCGTCGAGGAACGCCCCCAGCAAACGAATTGAATGAAACGATGCAATTTCTCGCGTGGAATCAACGACCAGCTCAATCCAACGAATTTACTTTCTGTTTAGCGATGATCCCTATCGAACTTGCTTTCTTCTTGCGATTTTTTCAAACGGCAGGATTTTAAAGTTCACGCGCTCCAACGAATTCCAAGTTCCGGAGATATTTTCAGGGTAAACCTGGGATAACATCGAACACATTTAAGCGCGAAAGAAGAAGAAGAAGAAGAATAAGAAACTGGAATTTCACGACATTTGCGATATTCCGTCTGATTGAATCTATGCGAATCCAAGACGTTTCAACAAAACATCGAAGAATAAAAATATATCCATAGCGTTATTTACTTTACTTGATCAGAAAATTAAAGTAGGGTACCATATACGTCAGTAGCGGTAGTAGCGAAAGTGTCAAATAAATTTTTAACGACTCCACTTACGATCCATCACACTACGACCACGAAGCGTTCCAATTTCACAACGTTATCCTGCTCGAAATTCTTTTCCTCTCGCTCGAAGGACGTGGACAGATCTCGCGGTGGAACAGGGATTATTCGATCGAAGTGCGGTTAAGCTCGTAGCCGGCTGGTCGGTTCAATTACATCTAACCGAAATCCAGAATAGAAGTCTAATCGGTGGCAATCAGTGTTCGATCCGACGATTCGACCGGGGTGATTAATAACAGGCAATTAGCGTTTCCATATCTAATTATTCAACGTGAACGTCCATTAGCACAGGGCTAATCGGCGCGAAGCGGAACAAAGACGCCAGAGAAGACACGCCTTGGACCGGCTGATAGAGGATGTCTCGCGCCTTCCAACCGAGCTTAGCTCTTCTCCATTATACGAAGATCGATGGACGGTTTTTTGGAAAGCTCAACCGACACTTTCTTCGTTCTTCATCGCGCTACCGTTGACGTATCATTAATTATTCGCATGACGTCGACCGAGGAATTTGTAGATCTTCGAGCTGCGGACGACTCTTTATACGCTCGATCGTCAAGTTACTTAACGCTCGATTCGTTCCCAGCCGCGTCTGCCGTTGTTTGCCTTCGTTGGCACGAACGTGAATCTCCACGTCGCGTAATTTAAATTTCAAGAGGATTAGTGGTTTTTTTTTTCGTTGGAGGAAAGCCAAAGGATTATAGGGAGCAACAATTAAACGATTTTCGAAAAGGCTTTTGAAGGAGGTGCGTCGAGAACAACGTTGTAGAAATGAAATTTTGGGATAAAGATTAGCATAGATGAAACTTCTCGGTATTATCATTCTGTAATAGTATTATCGAAATTTCATCCCGTGCGAATTCCGTTTTAATTCTGCAATGGCATACATTCTTTTTTCAAACGGTTCTTTTCACGAGTCTTTCAGATTTGTTATGATTTTTGTACATACCGAATATGCCAACAAATTCTGTAAAAGCTCGCTAAAATTTTTCAACATATTTTCAAACATATAGTTGAAAGTTATAAAATTCGAATGTTCGAAAACGGTTAAAAAACAGTTTCCTGCGATATTATTACTCACCCTCTTGAATATAATATTATTCATTTCTTGGAGAAAATTGTGTATTTATTTTCAAAAGGCTAATACCTTCCAATCTATCAGACTATTCCCTTTTTCAATCATTTTATACTATTTTATATTGTTATATATTATTTATATTTCATATCGTTATATTAAAATACAGTAGAAGTTCATCAACTCTCAACCCCGTTTATACGAACCAGATTTTGTTTATCGTCGGTTATGTGAACTCGTACCTGAGCCTCCATTATCCCAACTACGCTCGAACGTACTTTAAATTGTACGAACGTGTAGCCATAAGTCGAACACACCGGTGTGTTTTGTCTAAGCCGACATATAATTTAACATAGTCTGTGTCGAAATTGTTGTCGTTACCATCGAAACTCTTAGCAGCAGCTGATGGATGTAGCAAGTAGCAAGTCTCTATTATCCGAACATGTTCGAAATATTTTGTTCCTCGACCGATTTGGTTAAACGAATTTCTATTGTACTTTATTTTAGCCGTTAAATGACACGACGATTAGAAATTTAACAAAAATGAAGTTACCATATTTTTTCGTGTACTTTTCATTCGGCTCTTCTTGAAAACGTTAGCATTTATGTTTTTCAATTAATTTCAATTTTTTTTTTAAACCCGCCAAGATTCTTAATTTCACATACTTTCTGCCTTTTCTTAGTTCATCCAGAAGAAAAATATGTAATAATTTAATCCTTTTTTTGATCTTTTGTTTCAATCAAGAATTACGAGGTGGATCTTTTCCACCGATTGAAGATTGCCCATGAAATAGGCTTAGAAATCTGTTACAATTTTCTTTACTTTAAAAAAAATTTTTTGGCGTTCGTTAAATATATACAAAATCATACCTCAAAATTCAACAACTTCGTTTCTTTCTTTCTCTTCTAAAAAAAATCACAAAAAGACGCTGTTTTAGAACATTCTAATTCAGGACACTCCCTTAACATAGAACAACATTGAAATGTTCTATTGTTTTTATTTAATTTTTTTAAAACACAGGCTAGCTACTTGAGTGAAATTTTGTCTACCATAATATCAACATAATTTCCTTCGATGATCGTCTTTTAAGGGTTAATATAACGAAATTGAATAGCTTCGTTATGGAAAAAGGCTTATATAGATCAGATAAACAAGGATTGGGTTAGGTTACAGATGTTGCAAGTAAGAAGATGGAGAATTAATTAACTTCATGAAGGATCTTCTACAGGTTGGATGAAGAAGGTTTGCGCTAGTTAAGTTCGATATAATGAAAATTCGATGTTATCATGTTAGACGGCAACGTTCCTTGTCTCATTTGCATATCAACTATTTCTGTCGTAATACTTTTTTCTTTGTTTATTTAACTCGGGAAGGAATCTAATTTTTATATATTCGTTTTTCACGTATGTATGTACGTAACACTCTTCTATTCTAATTTTTCGCGCAACTTTTTGTCGTGTTAAGCGCGATATTATAATTTACCGGTTAGTATACCATCGTTAAAAATTCGGTCTTACTGAAAATCGTCGAGATGCTTAAAATAAATTCAAATTACGCTTCTTTGCCATACCAATTACCGTGAAATGAACTCAAATTACGTACATTACGTTAGAAATCTCGACATACGAATTATAAAATAGTTTTATTTCGACCTTTTACTATAGTCAGGAGCGAGAATAATATTTCTAGTACGCAGAAAGAATATTTTTTCTTCATAAATATTTTTTTCTTCGTAAAAGTTAAATCACGATAAACAAAGTTAAAGCTACGTTACCGTAAATCAAATATTTTCACCACATAAGTTTACTATGAATCACGGTGGACACGATCCCTACTTTTACGAGTTTGCCACGTGCCCTAGCTCTTGTTAAATATACGTCACCGACGTATAAGTATAATATATGTGCTTGCACCCTCGTCTCCCTACTATGTATTATTTTCACTTCCTTTTTCATTTTTCTATCCCGACAAACATTTTTTTCGATAAACATTTGAACCGCCTGGACACGTAATATAAGAATTAGTTTTATCTTCTACGAATTATAAAAGGTACAATTCTTTTCCTTTCTTTATTCTCTGTTCTCTTTTGCTCGTATTTTTCCATATTATTATTTTTTGGTACGTAATTTAGGATACAAATAGTAGATACGTATGTATGTATTTAGCGTTTCTCAACGTAAAGAAGCAATCCATTCAGGACTTTCGTTACATTTGGTTGTAGAGATGTAATTTAGGAAATGTTGATATCTTGGAAAGCACCGTAAACGACTTAAGGAAAGGAACGAAGAAGAGAAAATTATACGTATTTAAAATTTGAAGCATAACAATGTACAGAAACTTCTACAGTTCAGTATCTCATCATAAGATACATTTATTTTAAAATCAAAAGCTCGTCAATCAATCATCCTAATCTACCAATCATCCGATATACGACACGGATAATCCTCTTTGACGATTTAAAATGAAATCCTCCTTATCTTCACTGCTTCCACTATGAACAATTCGTATGAATAAATTCTCGATGAATACTTCAATTAACGTATTGTGAAACATATTCATTACGCCATTACAAAATCTTCAATAACAAAACGGAATCTTTTCTATCGTCACTACTGTTATCATCGTATAATCCGCAATCGACGCAGTTCAGGTCAGGAACTACAAATTTCTCCGTGCTCGTTGACTCGATACAGTCGAAAGAAAGAAACTCAGAAGCAAACAGGTCCGTTGGTCGAAACGATCTTTGAAACGATTCTCTCGACTCGCGGCCCAACGAAAAACCGAGGAAGGCACTTACCCCTAAAATGACCCGATCCTCGAGAACTCATCCGTTCTCCATTGGCTGGCGCGGTGCGTCCCAGCCACGTTATCAAGCTGTTCGCCATTCGACGACCCCTCGTAAATGGGGTCAATGGCGACTGTTAAACCCGCAACTCGCATCCGGCGGTCGCCGTTATCCACGGATATCTCGAACCGAGACGCGGATCGAGAATGCACGGAAACTTTGCATTTCGTTGCACAAAACAATCGTAGAAACTGTTCCTTCACGACGATCGAGATTGCCCGCTGATTTCGTTACGAGCTTAGGGTTTCCGTGATACAATTCGAAGAAAATGCCTGACCGATAGATCACGCGACATTCTTAAACGTTTCAACCATGTTTTACGATGTTTTTACTTCCGCGAATCTATTCGCGTCGGCAACCAAGGAAATGGCTACGGCCGATCGTAAATGTTTATATCAGCCTAACTAAACGATGTTATTCGTGCTTGCTGAATAGTTTCTTCGATGTCTTTATAGGGCCGGCTGCTGTAGTTTATCGGTAATTGCTATTCTAATCGATATCGGGCAGTTTTCGCGTTGGAAGAGGTTCGGGTTCGGCTTCGATTGGCCGTTTGGTAAAACGAGCGAACGTTTCAAGCAAGAAAAACACTGATCTTGGAAACGAAACTAAGGAGGGGATGGTGAATTGTGTCCGAAAGCCTGAACAGTGTCTCGCTTAATTTTTCTTACCTATGGAGTTTCTCTTTTTTAAGGGGATATTTGTAATTCGACGAGTCAGATTGCGTGGAAAATAAAAATCTTGTAGATATCGTATTCGTTGTATAGTATATCTTTGATCTATTGGCATAAATTATACGATGAAGATAATAACAATAACCATAATAGTAATAATCAACAGGACGATTATATTATGTATAATCACAATATTAAATATGTTTTAATAAATGATCAATTAATTGAACAAGATATAGATAGAATATGTTCGTCTTTGGTAAAACTGGTTCTAATCTTAGAACGCTATCTCTTCTTTACCAGAATGCCAGAAAAGATGTATTTCTGTGATTAATAATTAACGAAAGAGAATCTTCTCCCACAATTCGAAAAATATTCGATCTTCGAAGAGTTAACCACAAAATGTGAATGTGTGTTCAAAGTTGAAGCTTGGCAATCGGTAGTTCGAATGTCGTGAGAGCTCGAAGAAACGCACAATTATCTTCCCGTGATACGATTTTAAGCTTTTTCATCTTGATAAAGAAGTATCGAGAGTATAAATTTATGAAAATAAAATGTGTACACATATTTATGTATAAAATCACTGACAAAAATATTACAACTATATCCAAATACGCAAAAATATTTATTTATTATAGTTCCTCCGTTTTTTGTCCCGTCGTAATTACATCGAAACGTATATGCGCATTTTAATTTCAAAAACATCTTTCATTTCAACGTATCTTCAAAACTCTGTACCATGTCGTAGCAGGTAAATGTGTACGTGTTCGATCTCTCGCTAAATCCTGAAGTCCAATTCCACCTTTAACCTCGAGTCTCAACCATCGTCGCACCATCTTCATCCTTTCATCGCCCGCAATTCTAATTGCGGTCATGGACATCGAAGAGTCCTATTAGATTTTCTTACGGCGTACCTGCGAATAGATTCGAATCTTTCCCGAAATAACTCTGGTCTAACGAAGAACCGGCAGAAATTCAATTCCCCTAAAAACCAATGTCGTTAATAGCAAAATTTGAAGCTCGATAATACGACGGTCGCCACGTTATCAGCCGCGTTAACTTAAGGATGACCCGTTGGCGAAAATGATAGTGCGGCGAATCGATAAACTGCGATCGAACTTTATAGATAGTCGTATTTCGGCCAGCAAAAATATTTTTCCTCCGCCACGGTAACTGCAGTCCAAAGTAGATCGGACCGCGGGAAAATTTATAGCACCATAAAAAAATCTGCATCGGTCTGCGCCGATTTCGATAGGCCGATACAACTTATAAATCTACGTCTGCAGAAATTCGTTAATCTATCGCTCTTTCTCTCTCTCTTTTTTTTATCCAATCTCGTGACGTGATAGATATAAAGTCTGTATGTTCGTGGTAACGTGCTGTTCGGAACAGTTAATTAAATCTTACGAGCAGATGGTTCAACGATTCATCTAGTGATCTATTAATACTTGTATCTTTATATTTCTCGATCGGGTTAGGTTTTTATAGAAAATTTGCTGCTTCGATAAAGTTTATATTATTTTTCAGCTAGAAAGAAAGGAAATATTTATTCTGATACTTCAATTTTTTCATTTCATGATTTATTATGCATAATACGATACATATATTGTATAACGTGAATTACGATGTTTTTATTATAATAAATTATTACAAAATATTTTACTGGGCTGTACTCGTCATTCATTATTCGTAATGATTTTTTATAAGCCTTTTATAGGCTGTACCAACAGCAGTCATTCGATCACTGACTATCCTTATTTAAATCTAGATAATAAGTAGATTAGAAAGGATTGGTAACCATTGTAACGTTTCTTACAAAAATATTGCTCAAGTTATACTTAAAATAAATCGTTTTCTTTTGTACAGCATAATGCGCGCCTAGCTTTTTCAAGTATCTTCCTTAGTCTATTCCTTGCATTCGCTAATTAGCTATACTTTAGCACAATTTTTCTCTTCCTCATGCTTTATTACTTATCAACGAAATATCAGGCGAAATTTTCAAACGCGAATTCTCATTTACCTCGTATCAAGTCATCCATGCAATTAAAGTCACGCTCTACTTAACCTTCACCTTAAAACGTTTGCATTTCTAAAATCGAGCCATTCATCTGCGAGCCACCTTTCTGCTGCTCGATTTCCACCAAAACGCATTGAGATTTAATTAAAACTGACGATGGCCTCTCGATCGACTGCCAAAATCCCACGAAACGTTCGTCATGCGCGAAAGAAGAAAAGAGCACGGAGGAATAAATTTTTTTAATGCAAATTTAATTGGGGCGAAATCTTGGAGTAGGTTGGCGGGATTTCCTGTGGCCGTGCGAATAGCGAACGTAGGGTAACACACCCGAAACCTGGTGTCCCGGGCGAGGCCAGCGTCGCCCTGGTTCCTGGGGCCGGAACTTTCCCTTTAATTGGACGGGCGCTCGAGGGAGATAAAAAACCGCGAACAAAGGAGGTCGATCAGGTTTTCTTCTCCGCCGCCAGAAACCTCCACGAAGAGGGAACTACTGTGTAGTCGCAGAGGAGGAAGGAGGGAATAGAGAGAGAGAGAGAGAGAGAAAAAAAGAATGGGCGATTCGACGACGAGAAGAGTAAGACGCGGACAAAGAAGAACGAGAAATCGGAGAATGTTGAAAAGAAAAGGCAGAAAAGGCGGTTGAGAGTGGGTGGAATGACATAGTAAGCCAGACATTTTCCACTCAATCTGTCAGGCAATCGTTTCGAACCGGCGAACTTGGACCTTTGTATTCGGTGGCGGACGATTTCGATGGGAAACGTAAAACGAAACAATGGCTCGGGAGAGAAAACACGGGACCGCGCGCAAAGGATTTTGGTCCGGTCGGTTGGTCAGCATAGCCAATGGATCGAAATGATATGCACGGGGCCGTACGAGGCTGAAAAGAATAACGAGGCCAGCGTAGCAGCAGGTTCTCAACGGTGTTCGTGCCAAAACGGAACAATCGTCCTAGATCCATCGTTGCGAACAATGGAGGCGACGATTTATCGAAGCCACCGGATCCTCTAACGGCTCCTGACGTCAAAACCTGCCGTGGATCGATTTACGCGCACTTTATGCGCTTGATGTACAACGAAGCTCTGGCGTGTACACTCAATGGAGCGAGCTGCCGTGATTCAGTGCTGCAAGACGACGCGCTAGCTTGACACGCGGAACTATCGCTACAGGTGCGATTTAAGGAATACGCCAAGATTTATGGCACGCGCGAAGAATGATTTAAAGATCTTTGAATGCTTATAAAATCTTCGTAAAAATTGAGCGTTAATATCGAATTTCAATGAACACGATAGAGCCCGATGATGATTTTATAAAATTTTGTTTAACGACATCGATAGATAAGATTGTTCGGATACCCATCAAGAATAAGCGACGAAGTCTTCGAAATCCACAAAAGCATCGAAAAGTACATACATCAGGCGGATTCGTCACGAGCCATTTACCTACGCGTCACACGAAAATGGCTGAACATGGTCGGTGTGCAAGAGCGTTCGTAAGTACAAGCAAATTCGCTCGTCTGTCCCATCTCCGCTTTTATCGTTCTGACAAATGATGTCGGTGTAATGGAGAGAAACGGTATGGATGAAAAGTCGACGAGCGGCAAGGGTTTCCTTTAATTGCTTCGCTCGCACGCAGCAACAAACACATGGGTTTGTTGGCCGCCATTATTTGATATTCAGGAGATACGTCGCGGTCGTGATTTAAAGCTAGCGCGCGGGCACAATGCGTGGCGACATTAACGTTATAAAAGCTCTAAAGAGGACGAACCTCGAAAACCGTAGCGCGTTAAGTAACACGGATTTCCGTAACAACGCCGTACTAACGAACGAAGCTAAAAGCCAACCGTGAAGTGTCAGCGGTTCATATTTTGAACCTGTTCTATTGGACGAGTGCAGTGGCCTATAACGGTGTTAAGAGCGCAAGTATAATTCTTCGTTCAGGCTAGTCACGATCTTTCGAATTCGCGTTGAATATAGCGATTATAAATTCAATGTGATTGTTCGTTATTAAAGTCTATGTTATAATCGATTTGCAGCGATCATTCGCGATTCCCATTTTTCTGAAGTTAATATCGTCGAAGAAAGACAATAGCGTGTCATATCCTACTGTATGTTGTGGAAGCGATAGTGGGTTCTGAGTACGAGATACAAGCTAAATAAGACGAGATATTCATGAAAATTGTGTCTCGAGCGCGACATTGTGCGTCATCAACACCTGATCGGTTTGGAACGATCTGTCGTGTTCCTTCTGAGGCAGATGCGCATTTATGATGAAACCTGGTTATATTCGTCAAGTAGCGCGTCTAAAATTTTCATCCGTGAATTTGTATCTTTCATGCACTCTATAATCGAATCAAAAAACGTATTCCAGGATCTATCCCCATTTTGAACTTTTAACCTGAACCATTTGAAACTTGAGAAAGATTCGAGTCAAGATTTTTCGTCTCTTCTTTCCACTTTCATCATTCCATCGACACTAAAGGTATTCAAATTTCACTCGACAGTCACATTTTATCCATTTATGATAAAATTGTTAGCCGATCGGTAACGTTAGTCAACCGGATGTCGATCTTCATCTCGTAACCAGCGTGGAAAAGCGTTGAATGCCGCAGAAAGCAAAGGAACCTATCTCTTACAGATTTGTGGCAGTTTAACGACGCATGTACATTGTACACTGTACATTGAACATGGGATAATGAAACGAAAATCTCAGCGACGAGAAGGACCACTGTCGCATAATTGGCATAGACCGAGTGTTTCTCTTCAATTTATCGCGCCGTCTCGTCGGCTAATCGGCACGTTTAATCAAAGTGACTTTTCAGGCACGTAGTCACGTAGACAAACAAACCCTTATTTCTCTAGTGGTAATTCGATGAGAACAAAAAAGAGAAGAGCGAACGAGCCGCGTCGCCGCGGATGATACTTGCAGATACTTGAGATCCTCATTGCCAAGCACTAACAGCCCAATCGATTCTATGCTGCCATTTTCAACATTTTAAATATCATTTTTCGCATTGTAGTTTCGCATTGTAGTATATTGAACAATATATTTTCGTTCCTCCTATGTTTTAATAACTTTTATTTTATATAGCTCACTGAAATATTTCATGAAAAGTATTATATGAACGTGAAATATGATAAAATTGAAATAGTCGTCGGTATACTATGTAACTAAATACGAGTTACTAAATACCGTGCTATAAAATGCAATTAGACATCTGAATAACGAATGCTGCGTATTAAAAAATTACAATAATATCCAAATCCCAACAATCCTACGTGTCACGCGTATTGATTATATATATATATTTTTTTTTTGCAATTCTTTGTAATATTTTAATTCTATCAGAATTAAATTGGCTCTCTTATTTCTTTGCAAATATTTCCACGCGTACAGCAAACAAAATTCGATAGATTCCTGCAGAGAAGAATGCGTTTGCATAAAAATCCTGTCAATTTACGCATACAGCAGAAACAAATATTTCACCGTCAGAATGCGTTCGATCAAACAATACCGATCGTTCCAAACATTTATCCTTACAGCTACTAAATTATCCAATTCTGATATTAAACCCAGAGAGAAATATCCCTCAGGGCCTGTACACGGTCACTTTTACAGCAGAAAAATTCGATCAGTCATCGATTCCTCTTTCCGAACAAACTGTACGCTATTATTTCGAAAACAAACTCGCGCGTTTTTGATCGATGCCCGCGACCTGCCCCAATACCAAAGGCTGGATTATTTATTACATAGCGTCGAAAAATACACGAAATGTCTATAAACATCAGTCACGCGTGTCGAAGATTTACCACTGGTTTGTTCAACGTTTATGGTACGGAGGAATCGCATCGAATTGCTCAACTTTCGACGTTTCGAAATTGTTCGTCACTGCAACAACTTTCCACTTATGGAACCAGTACCATGTCGTTTACTGTAAATCACATGGAATACGTTTTATATTTATTCGTGATACGATTCGTGTTTTGTATCGCCGAAAAATTCAGCTTGATAGTTTCGGTCGTACCATACTTGTTTGTAAATTTTTAATATGATTAATTTTCGTTACCATTTGAAGAGAATTCGGCGGAATATCAATTAAATTAATTTCCAAATACAATTTAAATTTATCTTTCCATAAATTCGGTTTTCTCATTATTAGTTTTTACAACCGTGAGCACGTTCGCCGTTCATTTCGCACGGTATAGAAGCTCTCTGCTCAATTCCACGATACATTTAAATATCGTAGATATCGATATCGATAGCAATTTTCAAACGCCAACACTTTCCAAGTAAAATTTTACCCTTCGCGTTAAGAATTTTACGTACAGTTCGAAAAAAAAAAAGGTTCCTCTCATAATTGGAAACCATATTGTGACGTCATAAGGAATAGAACAGGGAGAAAAGTTATGAAAAACTAGGAGATAGGATAAATTTTCGTTTCGATAAACTTCCATTTCTGAGAGAACAGCTGTCTTATTTAATTAAACCGACAACGTAGCTACTGTCGGTGCTTCACCTGTTCATCGTGAATCGCCAGACGATATTATGAATTAAATTCTAGGCCAGTTTATACGGACTTACTGAATTTCTGGCTCGTTTCATCAGCTAATTGAATAATATTTTTGGCTCTCTGCCTTTTTCCTCCTTTTTCAACGTCCTCTCTTCGCCATTCTGCATTGACGTATGCATCGAACAAATGCCACGGTTTAGTCGGTTTTCGCTTCCACGTCGATAAAGCATGCCAGTAAAGTCTATCCTAGATTATTTAAAAGCAATACGAAAATTTTTACTAACCGCGAACGAAAGATTGCAATATTTCTCTTTTTTTTTTTATTTTTGTTGCTTTTTTAAATACGCGAAACAATGAGATGTAACGTTTTATTTTCTTTATTTGCGCTTGCTAACAACATGCAAACGATTGCTGTTTTTCGATACCCTTCATTAAATGTATACATTACTATATTATTAACAAATATTTAATATACATTATTTTAAACAAACAAATATTTTTCCTCCGGGTAATTTGTGACGAAATTTTGTATGGAATACAAAATTTACGCAATATACGTTTTTCATTGTTTGCTATCAATAACGTATTATAACCCGAATAACGTATTTTTGAGCTGTAATGGCAAAAAAACAAAAAAGGGAAAAGAAGAAAAACGATAGAGGCAATTGTTTATATTCCAAGATTGAAATTAATCTTTCTATGCAGAATTTAGCTCGATGAATAATAAAAGCAAAGTAGGCGAGCAGCCGATTAAGAATATCTCTTAAACCACTATATCTCAGCAAACTTACTAAAAATCATCTATCGATATTACATCGAGAATCGTTAAGGAGTGGTATTGGTCTGAATTCTAAACGATCGAATAATCGATTATTTCATAATTATATCTCTTGCCTAATATTCACTAGCATGTTAAGTGGCAAATGAAATTTTTACTCTTCAAAAAAAAAAACGAGATATTAATCTGTGTAGTACCAAGAAACGTAACAAATAATGAACATTTATGCGCTTCTAAATATTAGTAAAACCATTTCAATGGTATCGTCGGCAGGCAAAATCTATCGACAGAAGAATTTCTAATTTGTGAACGCAAATACAATTAAACCACTTCATCATTATCGAAAAACACTTGGTCGTTCTCGTTCAAGTATTTTCTACGGGTACGGCCCGCTGGAAATAGCAGTTAACCAACATTTCAGTAAATTTGTACGATCGACATCGTGGCGAATTTTCTTATCGTGTAGCCGCGAGCAGCCTAGAAACTGGCGGTAATACAATGCAGATTACGGTGCACTTTCAGCCTAACACGGCGACCGTGCAAGAATCTTGGCGCGAATCCCATTGAAATTATTTTCCAGAGGAGTTAACGGGTCGCGACGTCGCTGGAATCTGATGCACCGTGCCGTGTACTCTACTCCTGATAATGAAACAATTTTCCATCGGCCGTAAAAACCGACGATGGTAGACTGCTCTCAGTTTTCGAAGCAGCTGCGTGCCATGCTCCTTCGAATGGTCCTTCGTTCGAGTTAACAGGCGAATTAAGTCGGTCAATGGCTGTTCAGGACTTTCCAACGTGATCAGACAAAATCATCGAGGAACGTGGTATTCGAACGGTGTTTGTTCCAATCGAAGGAAACGTAACAAAACACGTTGTCCAGTGGAACAAAGCGAAGATAAAATAATCAGACAAAATTCTTGTCCAATCTTTTGAAGACTTAACGATAACGTTAGCAGTCGCTCGCAGAGGACTCGAGATATTGCAAGCTTATGACAATTGCCACTGAAACGCAGAAAGAAGCTGCGAATTCTCCGTTAAAATTACAGAAAATGATAAATTCTATTAGAAATAAATACTATGATAAATTGCACAGACGAGACTAAAGCGAGATACAGTTAAAATGCTTGTAGAAAAACCTAAAACTCAGAAATAGCAAGGAAATCACGTTCGTCTTATAAACCTGGCTTAAAACTAACGATTTCCAACGCCTTAAGACGTCTCTTCTTCCGCGTCCTGTCATCTGCGGAACCCAATTGGGAAACAGGCAAGGTATACCTCTAGTCGAGCCGCTTCATCCCCCATCGCTTCGTCATATCATGCCCACGGGGCTTCGTTCAATTTGCCACCACCCTCTCTCTTCCTTTCTCTCGTCTCTCCTCTATTCTCGATTCGATTCGATACGAATCTTTCTTTCTTTGTTTTTTTCTTATTGGCTACCCTTTCTCGCCTGCTCCGGGCGACCGTTCCTTTCGCCTCGCTCTTCCGCTTAACGAGTGCAAGTTAATGCTCCCAGCGGTTTCTGTGGAGATATCGAAATCACCGGCTAGAGAAGACTGGCTCCCTCTGGTGTCTCTTAAGAGTCCACTTCTCGATAACCACCCCGTGGAGGAAGTTGAAAGTGCGCCGCGTCCACTGCCTCGCCAAGGGGATTCATAAAATTCACGGGGAGGAGGTCGAACGGGAAGAAGTCGCGTTCGGATAAGTTGCGGATAACGCGTGGTGCCGATAAAGTGCCGATGGTGGTAGTGGTGGTAGTAGCCGTGACTGATCAACCGGAAGTGCTCCGGGTAAGATTACTCCAGACAAGATCGCCGCGTCCTTTCGTTATCGAACTTTATTTGGCAGCGAGTTGCCAGCCGCTTTAAACTTTCTGGGTCACCGTGCAATTTTTTAGCGGGACTGCAGCGGTGAGAATGCGCGTTGATGACGAGTAACGGGAAACCGAGCAAATAATTATTCTAAATCGAGGATGACGATTGTAACGATGGAGAAACGACGCGGAAGATGCGCGTGCGGGTCAGGGCGCTTGACGTCGGTCGGATATTTGGCTACGCGCGGAAAGAATGCGCGTTGCGCGTGTGAAGATTGTTAAGAGATTTTAAGAGACGTGCCCTAATAAGATGGAAGTCCCGAGTGAATCGTTGAAGAATTGAAAGAGTCATTTCTGAATCAAAGAGTTTCAAAGACCACGTACGCGAGTAGCGAGTAATACTTGGAAAATAGTACGAGTTACGTTGAAGTTATTTCTTTACCGTAGGTCAGCAACGATAACACGATGGAACAGAAATGGGAAGAATTTTCAGAAAGTTACAAATTATTTATCGTTCTATCTCTATTTTCTTAAATGTAGTTTCGTTTATTTCATTTTATATTCAATGCGTGAACAATGTGCAGGTCAATCTACCTGCAGTTCAACATTCCTGCAGAATAGCAACGCTGTTTATCCTGGTTGAGAGAATCAATCGAATAAGGCGAACGAAAGGTGGTAAATAAATATGCATCTTCTAAAATTGTATCTTTCAAAGGCCTTTTCAAACGCCAGAAGTAGCTGCTCGGTTGTTTCTCTAGCGATCAACAGACCTGACCGGCCAGCCGAGACATTATTTTAACGACAATGTTACGAACGTTGTCTTTAAATATTGGCACAAGTGACTCTTAGGAATCAGTATGAGTCGGTTCGTTTGCTATGGTTGCCGTAAATTGCTAATTCAACGATACGCGACCAACTTCGATATAGAAACTTTCAAATAATTTAGCGAGTTGGCTCGCTGTTGGTGGAGTGGCGTAGGTCAACGTGCCAACGATTTCTGAAAACAAAATAGACAATCTCCACTTTACAGGTGATAGCTTCTATTTTGAAATGGCCAATCTATGGAAGATTGAACGATAAAATCATTTTAAAATCGTTTTTTCTTGTTTCTTCGCAGATGTTTTTTTTACATCTAACTCGGTACATTTTCGTAACATCTTTCCTGCCCGATGCAACTAATAGATTAAATCACCTCTCGCGATACGACGTCTAAATACGTCATCTAAATTATTCGCAATTGCCTTGGAGGAATTAATTGTAAATATTGCAAGTGAAAAGGAGCTGTTCGTATCTTTGCAAATGAACTCGTATAACTAACAGCCCCGTTGTTCTCCTCGAGATTGTATGACCCAAAATTGATCTTACATTACTCTTTGCTATTAAAATATAGATAGTTTTTAATTAGTTTTAATATTTAATACGATTCTACCTTTTATTCCACGCTGTTTACGAATATTGAAAAGATGCAAATGCGAGGTGAAAGTTGGGACAACGTCGGGGGTAGGGACGTGAATATTTCACCGCCAAAAGTTCACGACATTCGAATTTATAATTTAAATGACAAACAATTCGTATTTAAATGACAATAACATAAGACACGAATTTCGAAGATATCATATCATAATTTCGTAATCGTATCGTGTTTCTCGTCATTATGTTGTACGGGAAGTTTAAATATAAAACTTGAAATGTTTCATGGCCGAAGTATTTTTAAAAATATTAAGTTGTCCGAAAAGTTTCCTTCGTTTCCTAAGGTGATAATAAATGAACAACGATTTCTGTTTTATATTATTTTATTGAATTAGGTATGATCCATTTCGTCCTATTTCTATTATTATATTCGTGCATAATTCAATAAACTAATATAAAAGAAGAAACATCGTGCGTCTATTATTTCCTTATAAAACGAAAGAAACATTTCCTACTTACTTTTAGGCGTTTTTAAATAACTCTAATGTTATTAATATTAAACCGCGTCACTCTACTACAGAGCATTTCCTTTTTACAATCAAACGTGTTCTCTTTTTCTCCGGATGTGTCCCGTCTCCTAACGAAACTACCAACAGGAAAGAGTCACTTTGTCCACCGGGCAAACGAGACACGAAAGAGAAAAGAGATTCGGGATAAAAGCGAAAAATAGAATCCTTGAGAGAAGGTTTTCCCACTCGACTCTATTAAATTAATAGCATTAATCCTTTGCGCTGGAAATATCGACCGGGTCGACGCGTTTGTTCGCTCGGTTCTCTCTAGCTGGCAACTCGACTCGTTCCGGCATTGTTTGCGCACACGCTCCAGCTCGCCTTATCTGTATGTTGATTGCGTAAATTAATTTCCCTGGTAAAACGGCCGAGCGAAATAAGGGGTTACGGAACGAGGTAATTTCTGGGCGACGGCCACCTTGCTGAAACACTGCATTTGCTCGGCGCGTCCCGTTGCCCTGGCGATCGAGCGTTTCGAGATTTTCCGCGTCACGGTTTTGGACGGCTACGGATATTGAATTAAACTGGTCTTGCAACAGAGACAGAATATATTCCGCTACTTTGCCATGACAATGTCAAAGACGCGAAGGATCAAGGATTTGAGGAAAACTAATATTTTGTAGGAAATTGGAAATTTTAATTAAAACGTTAAGGAACGTTAGCGTCGAGTAATTATTTCTGAAATAGAATCAGAGCTCTAGAATTGGAAGTTAGACGCGTTCAATGATACGTTGCGATGTAATCTATAGTTCTTGGTTTATGATTAACGAATTTTTTTTATTTTCAGAGAAATTCATTATCGATATTATAAAGAAATTTAAAGGTAAACATCCCGTAAATTACATTATCGAACTGTTTACTTGCTTGTTCCTTCCTTTAAAAATATCCTGTTTTTATGTTAGAAATTTTCCATCATTTAATAAGTAATTCCATCAGTTATAATTATTTTGTCATTTTAGCCCGTCCTCTTTTTATTTCTTCCTGTTACATGCTTCAGAATGTGATTTCATTCGAAGAACAAGACGTTAATCGAAATTTGTACCAGGATCGCCACAGGAGATTTAAAAATGAAACTGACGTTCCTCGTAAAGTAATTTCTAATTTCTTACTTAAAAGATATGGAGCTGTATCCACTTCGTCCGAATTTCTCGAAATTTGAAGACGTAGGACCCAGCGGCGAAGATTCTTTGAAACCGAAACGCGATACAGTACACGTGCAATTTCCAGAATGCTTCCCTCTTTCGTCGTTTTAATTCCGTCGGAATTGGTGGAAAAATTACTAGCTGGAATTGGTAGAATTAACGCGGACGAGACGCGAGAACTTTCTAATTGTAATCTCGTATGCTCTCCAAGGACGA
Organism: Bombus haemorrhoidalis; assembly: GCA_014825975.1. NCBI lineage: Eukaryota > Metazoa > Arthropoda > Insecta > Hymenoptera > Apidae > Bombus > Bombus haemorrhoidalis. Next base: position 4,374,334 of record CM026166.1, on the reverse strand, counting down.
AACGAAAATGCGTTTGGCCAGGCTTACGTGTTCTAGAGAATGGCAAATTGAAGCTGGCACGGCTTTGCCCACCTTTGAGGAAAATATTGAAATATCCCGAGCCAACGTTGCGAAACTATTGCGTGCCAGATGTACACGATTGAAATATTGATGCCAATCTTCCTGAACCGCTTCTCCCCTGCGCCGCCATCAAGACAAGTCTTCGTTGCCTGGTGCACATCTCGCAACGATACGATTTTTTCCCTCGAAAAACTTTAAATTAGTTCAAATATTGCCTTCGTAGACGAGGTAAGATGTCGTACGATATCACAGCAAATGCAAATAATAAAATTGATATTTCCCAGTTCTGTGCTTTATTGCTCGAACTTTGCACAATTGTATCTCAACAGGCGAATATGAAATCTCCTGTCTTACCCGCGATAAACACAAAATGAAGCAGTATGAAGCGACTTGAACAGGAGACCATCGAAATGCTCGATCGTCGAAAATTTCGAGCCAAATATTACCATACCAATCCGCCTTCCGAAGACCAACTTTAATTCATCTGCCAACACTTCAGCTCTCTTCGTTCGATTCATCTCTCGCTTCTCGCCCTTCCAAACACTAATTCAAAACCAAAGTCTTCGCCAGTCGCAAACACGGGAACAGAGAAGTTGGTCATCGCGATGGCCAAAGTTTCCGCGAAAATCCACAAAGGTAGAGCGCCATATCGTACGTCTCGTTTGCTTAAGAAGTTGGCCGAGGACTCGGCTGCATATGCATGCCGATGCTTCAACGGCAGTCAGTGTCCTAATCTCGGATGCCCGCGGGCATATAAATAGGAAATTTTGCGACGTCGAGACATCGAAATGTTTCCTCGGGGCCGCCGATCTTGTCGCGAAAGCGCCTGAAAACGTAGTCACACGCATCTTCTTTCGTTTAACAATCTATTCTAGATTGATCTATCATAGCCTCTATATAAGAGTCTTTGCACGTGTGTCAACCTGCTTCTCCAAACTGTGTCGAGAGAATATAAATAGCGAATTTAGCGTTTGAAAACGTTTTCATGGGAAACACCGTTAGCATAATAGCCCGAAGCAAAAGACATAACGCGAACCACGCCAGGAGGCATGTTTCCAGAGCACGGACCTGTTTTTCGGCTGACTGAAATCTCGATCGAGAAAGACACATCGGGCGAGATGGTGGCGCGCCTTGTTTGATTTTTCTCGGATAAAGTAGATCGTTTGATGGCAGGATAGAGAAGTAGGCAGGAGATAGTCCTTTTGAAAAAGTTGACAGCACCAGGGATACGTATATAAAGCGTCTCGTTTAAATTGATCTCCGAGAACATCTTAGAAATTGTTGATGGCATCGAAGGATGTGTTGGATAAGAGTTGAATGGTTTGGATAATTTGTTACGTAGTTGGTTCTTTTATGATAGTTCTACGAGGATTCTCTAAATAATTATACTTTGCACAGAGCGTTATAATTTTCAGATTTTTACTCACATAACAGGGTCTCCGGTTAGTGAACCATGCAGGTGTTCAGTATCGAAAACTTACCTAAAAACAGAGAATAATATAGGTATTAGTATACAGATGAAATAGAAAATGGAACTCTTCCAAAGCAGATATTACGTGAAAAATCTTAGTAATGTGGATCCTTCGAAATTATCGATTCGATAGAGAACAAGTTTTCGTGTATACCACGTTACTTAGAATATATTTGAAAACGTACGAAACAAAGGCAATGAGAAAAAGAGCCATGTCGTACTATTACCACGGATTAAGGTACTCATATTACCAACGAACCTTTCCTCCTTAACCTCGATATCCAGAACGTACGTATCATTTTCCCAGTACAATCAGAAAATTTCACAAATGACAATCTGCACGAAAAGAAGAGAGAAGGTAGAAGCTGCGAATTCGCGACAAATACAATTTCTAATTGAATCCGCTAATCGAAAGATCCTTCTTTTGCCCTCTGCCATCGAGCGGCCGCAGTTTGCCCCAGTTCTTTGATTTAGTCCATCGCCTGTGCGATTTCTCTTCGCTCTTTACCCCGAAAACGTATTCAATTCGTCGCTATCTCGCCATTTATTGCTCGCCAGCTTATTGTCAACAAAATATCCGTCGACCTTATTACAGAGTGAAAATACTCGGCTGGTTTCAATGTCGTGGTGACTTGGGGAACACGAGGGCGCGCGCAGCGATACCATTTCCGACAAAGAATTAAACGAAAGAAAGTTTTCTCTATCTTTCCCTCCTTGGTTCGTATCGATGCGGGAGTAATTAGAGTGTGGAGCTCGTTATTTCTTGCTTTCACGAACGAGCTCCGCTCCATTGCTACGTAATAATTTCTTGTTCGCATGCCGAAAGTACTTTGACAACGGCTTTTGTTGCCGATTCATGGCGGCCACAATGAGCAACCTCCGCGAAAGAAATGACATTTCTGCCCGGTGGAATTGTGCGATAAAGGGGCTGAGGGAACCATTGTTCCGACGTGTATACGACGATTCGAAAGAATTTCACCGAGGTCGCCGTGGTTGCCTCGCCACACGACTCATTCTGATAGGGAATTAACATCGTTGCGATTGTTTCGATCGACAGAATGGGCCGAGATACTTTTTGCCGATAAGCTAGTTGCAGATAATTTTGTTGTATTAGTATCCTTAAACAAGCAGATTTTATTCGAGAGAATAATTTAGAAATTAATTGTTAGATTGTGCGAATGTTTCCATATTTGAACATTTTTATTGCAATAATTTTGAACTAATTTTTAATGTAATATATTTTTCAAAAATAATTTTAAAGTAATTTTACAAGAAATAATTTGTCTACATTCTTCAAAATTTTAAGAAATATAGCTTGTCCTGATATTAAAATATTGCCTGTCTTAACATTTGTAGCTGTGCTTTCTACAAAATTCCTTCGAGCACCTTTTTTAATCTAACAGGAATTTACATTTTTGACGATTTTATATGAAAATATTTATTTGTTAGCCATAAAGCTACTTTAAACTCAAAAAGACAGAAATGTACTTAAAAAGTAATTTTTCTGTGATCTTCATTTATGAGAAACGTAATAAATAAATAATATGGAAAAATGTGTAAATTATTCAAAGTACAATCTTCGTGATAATATTCACTAAGTGAAATAAATTTCTATATAGTTTCCATTTCCTCACGCTCGTAAATACAATGAATTTGCATAATGTTCGTGCTCTACCAAATATCTGTGCATCAACAACTTATAAATCGCTGGTTATAGATTTCCGTTGCACAAATAGAATTGTTTTTGCAATTTTACAAGTTTACATTAAATACAACGATCGGCTCTGTTGTAATTTGCGAAATTTATTTCTAAGGTATGTTATCGGAAAGAGAATTTATTAACATCGATAACTGGTAATTTGTAAAATTTCACTAATAATATTGATCCAATTGCTCAAGATATGCAATTGACCCAGTTATAACAGTGCTGCCGGTTATTTCGCTGAAACATTTCTCTAACCATTATCGAAATGCAGACATTTTTTGAAAAAGGAGAAATACATACGTTTTATTTCCAATAATTAAAAGGGATTTCGTATTTCGACTATCAAATATAAAATCGTATATGACTTGTAAACTCGACGAATTTATCGTCCATCTAATAAAATTGGACGTTTTGTTGCACACAATTTTAAGAGACTGACCTTTTTAAATTAATCGCGTTCTTAACAATAAGATGAATATATTACCGATAAATGGAACGAAATAATTGTATGTATTACGCTATATCATGGTTTACACTTAAATCGTATAACTTATTCCTTTCAACCGTGAGTTATTATTACGAGATCGATTACGAATGTTACGGCATCAGGATGTTAACACGCGTCATAAATTATTGCGAATTCCGGTCGGATTACCTTAAACTATACGATAACCGGCAACGAAAAGAAGGATATACGCGGCTGGGGAAAAATGGAGTACTAAAACAGAATAATGGTGCATCCGTGAAATATTGCAAAAGCGGTTTAATGTATCATCTTCGCCGTATCAGCGCCGTTTTAACGCTGCCGGCTCAACGCTGGCAATAATAAATTTTATTCCCATTATTCCATGGTTTACCGTGTCAAAATCTTAAAATTTTGATTTTATTCATCGCGTTTTGCCACTCTAGTTTTAGAATTTTACACAGCCGAGTACGTGTTACCATGCCAGACAGCTTTTACCTACAGTTTTCATGAAAATTTCGTGACGGACAATCGTTCGAGTGAAACGAGTTGATTAAAAAAAAAAAAATAAATAAAAAATAAAAAAAGAAGAAAGAAAAACGATTTTTAATTCTAGATAACCTATTCGCTAAAAGTTTGAATGAATTATTTTATACGGTTGGTTGGTGCCGCCAAATACGCGATCTTTTTTTTCTGTCACGAGTGAATAATTTTGACGTATAGAATATTATGAAACGACGCTATGAGCTGGACACGTTATATTAAATAAAATTACGCGAATATGGGAAATGTACGATGAAATATCGGTAGACGTATCAGCACGTACAAATATAACGCTGTACTAACTATTGGCAGACTTGTCAATGTCCAACAAATTTATATGCAACGTGCTAGCACTGTAACATAAACGAACTCGTAAATAACGAACGTTATTATGTAGGTGCCTTCTTGAAATTCACGCGATTCTGCTATTGGCAAATTAATTTATTCCAATCATTTGTCATGTGCCTCGTAATTAATTCAGATTGCCATGAAACGTGTAAAAACGAAAATAGCTTCAATTTTTTAAAACCGATGTAGCTATTATTTTTTGTAACTCTTCGCATCTATCACGACAAATATCCCATATTGAAAGTTCTTTCTCAGAAAATAAACAAAATTGTAAAAATCTCGTATTCATATGTTCAGATTACTATCATAAAGGGAATTGAATATTAAACAGGCAGCAACGAGCGTATCAAGCTTTGTGAAAATAATACAATGAAATATAAATTATTAGGTTAATGCATATGCCGTTGTTTAAAATAAAACGTTCTCGGTTCCTTCGAAACATGATATATTTAATCAAAGTACTTTGCACGCGATTCAACGACTAATTACTTTCATTATTTCAGGTTCGTAAGAATTATTAACCGTAGAATTGGAAATTTCTCGAAATAGAACTGCTACAGTTTCTTCGTTTTATCTGAATGTAATTTATACAATTAATATACATTCGTATATTAAAAAATTGTCCAACCGAAGTAAAGAAAGTTTTTAATCTTCTTGAAATGCTAAATTTATATCTGCAGAACATTCATGGCACTTATCCAAATTTAAGCGTATACAAGAAAATTACACGAGTACTCTGATTATTCGCGAAACTAAATAATGAAAAAATGATGAGAAATTCCTTCTCTTTTATGATCGATGATTAAACAGTTTACAAATTATATCGTATAATTCCGTAAATTGAGAAAGTCTACTATTAATAGTGTTAATTCTATTATAAAAAAATGCAAAGGAACGATAATGTTACGAATGCGATTTTGAAAACTTTTTTTTACAAGTTCATCGTCGTTACGTCATTTTACACAAAAAGAAAAAAAAAAGAAAGGGACGAACTTACGGAAATAATCAAGTTAATAAAGTTAACGAAGGTAAAAATAACAGATAAAAAATAAATCAAATACCGATAATGTATCTGGATAATGAAATTGAGAAATCATCAGAAAATTAAGTTGATCAGCTTTTAAAGACCTCAACTGATAGAAATGAAACAAGATTTAAAAGGCAAATTTAGTCTCATAGGATAAATATTTTACACGCGCTGATATTTGCACACGCCTAATAAAAATGATTAAGAAAGATGGCAAATGAACGATACAACAGAATGATTTAGTCGCGTGATCAAGAAAAAAAAGGAAATCTGGTTATCGATAGATCAATAGTTTCTCGCGCCAACGGTCGACAGTTGGCCGCAGATATTCTTTGACTGGAAATAAGGGCATCTGGAAATCACGCATATTGATGTTCGTAAGTACAATGTATCTCGCGCTCTCATCTCTTGCGATATGAATAATGTATAAGCGTGACTCTTCTACTGTCAAAGTGGCGCGAACGAACTTGGAATAGTCCTGCACGCTGTCAGGTTTTCGTTTCAGATGTTTCAGACGCATGACCGATCTTATGCATCGCGTTACAACGTCTACAATACAGCGATAACTAAACGCAACTATTTTCTAGAAAAGCTTGTTATATATAAAAATAAAAATATCATTCCGAAGAGAACGATAGTTCCATGTTAAAAATGATTGCACCGATCGATACGGGGAAGAGCTTTGCGCGGTGGCGATATCGTAGCCAATGGGGTTCTATCGAAGTGCGATTATTGCTAGTTTAAAACAATATGGGGAAGAGTTGAGCGAGAAAATGGTAGTTTCGAAATCTTTTTTCCAGGACCTTTTTCGTAATTGAAAGCAATATCAGTGATCGAACGTAGTTTCAATGAATTCTGGATCTTTTTAATTCGACCCTCTGTTTTTTTCTTTTTTCTTTTTTTTATTGTTTTTTTTTTTATTTTTGCTGAGCTTCAACGAGAGTTGTATGGTTTTTGTTCTGGACCGGTTTTATTCTTTGTCTTGAAAAATGATAGTGTGCCCGAGGTTCACAGTCTTTTTCTATGAAAACGCTATTTACAATGTAAATCTGATAAGAATGAGAAAAGGAGATATTGTATATAGGAGCGAGATGGCTGCGAGATGATCTAAGCGACAATTGCGGTAGTTGTATCATTAAAATACAAAGGTGGTTTTCCGAGCAGGGTGTACAGCCAGATTTGTAGAGTTCACGAGCGATTAAAGGATTAAAGCACACTACAGAACAGGATTTCCATTGTGTATGTTAATGTTTACCGCGTGGATGAGAAATATTCAAAATAAAGATGATGAAATATCACAGATGTTGTGTGTGCTCTCTTTTCCAAGTGTACTCAGGTATTTTTCACTGAATTAAAACGATTATTTCTTACGCGTTAACATTCTTATCACGTCGTATGCATTTAAGGATTGGAGTTTTTTCTTTAAATTTCATCGGATGTAACGTGCTTTCGTTCTAAATAAAAAACATAATTTGCTAATTGCTATGAATGTTGGGACAGCTGATAAGCAGCTTAAAATTTGAAACAGGTCAATGAATAAATTCTCGCATATTCTTAAAGCTTTTCCTAATTTTCTCAACCTTAATGTTTTACTCGCGTTACGTAATTTATTACACAGGTTTTTTAAACACATGTTATGCATGTTTCTTTCATATTTCTTTAATATTTTTATATCACTGGTTTTATTAAAATTTTGCATGCTTCATGACTCGACACAGATATCTATTATTCCCTGTATCAAACCAATTTTTCAACTATGTCTAATATTTCTATATCACGAATTGATGAATTTATTAAAATTTTGTATTTCTCGCGTTTCAATATAGATATTTAATATATTCTTGTACATTAATTTATATTACTATATATTATATTGAAATGTATATTACAAATATATTGCATTGTCTACTGAATATTTTCGACTACACGTAATGTAATATTTTTATATGAACGCATCAATAAGAATTTTGTACCTTCGATGTTTCACGTATGTAATATATATTTTTATTCTCAAATCAGGATTTCTTCCATATATATATATTATCGTATATCTAAATTTCATATTGCAATTTACATATTTACATGTAAGAAGAAATTCGTAGACCCTCTTTTTTCCTTTTACCCTCTTTCCACCCTTCTCTTTTTTTGACACTACGAAAATCACGTAAAATCGTGTTTTTGTAACTTCAAAGGCAAAGAGTCTCGATATTGGAAAGCATAAATTGACGAGGATATAATAGAGAAAACAGAGGCGATCATGAAGAGGCAAAGTATACATATGTATACTGGTGGATGCTTTGAGCCGACTGCTCGTGTTACACGAATGGTAAATAACGGAAACGTATACTTTTTCCAGCGTCGAGTAAATTGCAAACTGGAGAAGCTGGCTAAGATACAGGAGGCGTGTCCGACGAGAATCTCCACATGGCAATTTTCCTTTTTTTCTCCACGTATCCCATGCTCGCGTTTAATAATACGACTGATATTTCTCGCCCGTTTCCCTCTGCGGACTATCTCCAAGATTGCTCGCTAGCCAGTCAGATTTCGGAAAATTATTGGAGAAACGATAAACTGGCGTAAACTCGTAGTTCGAATTTGTGCAGACTATTTGAGAAGGTATATTATTCCGTAAGTAATATCGTGTTTATACAGTGGCTCATGGAAGTATATGAATACTAGAAATCTTTCGCCTTTTGTGAATATATCGTGTGTGTAATACAAAACATTTTGAAATTTCTTTAACATTACAATGAAAATGTACATAATGATTACAAGATATTCGGTACAAATGTTTATATATTTTGCTGAGGATACAAAAGTATTTGAACATTCAATTATCCAGTATATTAATAAGCTTCGATATTAATAGAACCCATTTTTAATAATATTAATTATACGTTACAGGCATATTAAATATTCAATGCTAATTTAATGCATGTTGCCAATAAATATCTTGTAGTTGTGATATATATTTCAAATGTTACCAATATAATCGCGATAGTCTTGTCTTATTAGAATGTTAATGCTTCAAGCTGTTTTATATGACGCGCGTAATGTATCCGATACAATAACAATTACGATAACTGTTGAAATACTTTCGCCAATGATTATACGTTTGAATCACGCTATCGCATAAATTGTATTTTACGCTCTGCTATAGTAATTAGATGTTTGAACGAACAATTTGACGTAATACGCATAATAGAAGAACAGTGTTAATTAGGGCACAAATTTAATGGAAAATGTACAAATTATTATACAAATTCTACACTTACGAATTTCACTTCAAACACAGTTTCCACGCGTTAACACCATTTAAGACTAGTGAATATGCAACATCAGAAACAAACTCTTTATTAGATGGACAAAGACTGTTATTTGATTCTACATCACAGAGAATGTATTAATTAAACATTCCGAATGAATGTTTTATTTCTACAATAAAATACTTGGATATAATTTTCTGACCTACTTTTGAAACTCTGTGGAAACTATTATTTTTATACATGTTTCCATGCATGGAAATTTTTTGTACCTGCATGTATTGGCTTGGCAACTAAGTAATTCACTAATTTGAATCTGTACTTGTAAAATATCATATAGTTGGTCTGTAACAAACATAGTCTTCGAAATTGATACTAATAGCAATTTCGTCGGATTATGAATATCTCTTCGCTTCGATAGCGATTGATCCAGATTCACCCAGATCAAAAATGAAGATTCTCATTCTCTGGAGAACAGAGGAGGTCGTAAAAATTTTATTTACATATTTATTGAGCAGACGCTGTCCCACGTTATGAATCTGAAATTCCTCATGAGTTAATAAGGAATAGCGCGAAGGAAAGTCAATACTGCAGTTAAACTGCACAATTTGATTCTATGCAGAAACTTGGCGTACACTTGGCGTGAAAGTGGTTCGAAATTAGTCTACAACTGCAAGTACTAACAATTGCGGAGATCGATATCAATTATAACGGAGAAAAGTAAAAAAAAAAAGTAATATTTTTCCACCAGCAGCATTTAGAAATATATCTCTTGCACTTTGAAGCATTATAAATTTAGAATAGCTTTTAAACTTCGTTTTTAGATAATAATTACAAACTAAATTAAATTCTATCTGGTATAACCATATAACGCATTTTTCCCATTTATATGTGTTGAAGTGATCACCAGAGATCTAAGAAAACTCTACATCTGATCTTTTAGTTTTCTCAAGCACTGAAGCTATCGACAGCGTTTAGACAAAAGACTGGGACGAAGGCAGACCATAAACTGTAGATAGGCGACGATGGCTTCAGGGCTTTCAGTCATAGGGTAACACTGCTAGCGTATGGATCTGGACCAGCTGAAATTATATTCCGACTTGTATTTACACTTTTGTATTAAAATATATTTTCTACCTTACAATTTATCCACGCGTTCTTTTGTTCACACATCTAATAACCTCAACAATATGCAAACTATTGTATATAAGATTTAAAAAGTACGAGATTAGTTACACATATCGTAGAAGTAAAAAGATATTCGTACGCTTATATGGTCGTAGTTATAAAAGAATCTTGTAATTCTGACAGCGTTAACTAAAAGGAATCTCACGCTGTGTATTACGAGAAGGGAAGGTAGTCGTTTACGTTTCTGTTACAATTTATTCGAGGAGAGTAATTTTAACTCGACAAGCCGCCGTATATTGTTACGAGCTGTGTCATCTGTAAAATTCGAAGGACCACTAAATTAATATTAAGTTTAAATACAGAATTGAAGACTGCTTGAGTTATCGAAGTCGAATTGCTAGAACGTTTAACCCTTTGCACTCCTATGTCGAGTGTGACTTAACATCAGTTTTTATCTCAGGAGCTCCTTTGTCGAGTTCCACTCGACATTCCTTCAGTCCCATCTTTTTATGTGAAACGTGCGGAGGAAAATCAGGATTGCATCCTAGAAATTATTTCAAGATATATCATGCACTTAAAAATTACAAAATACGACAATAGTATGAATAAACCTGGTATCTAAGTGAATTTCTTTCCTCCTTTATTTATTTAAATTGTCTTATTTTTCAGTTAAAGTGAATTTCAAATAAAACTGGTAATAAAATTGAAATTTAATTCGGAGTGCAAAGGGTTAATAGTCTAAAGTCTGATTATTTTAGCGATATTAACATTTTATTAATGAGTTATAAATTTAGTCAAGTCTATTCAACTAATTATTACCTACACTGATACTATGACATATAAAAGATATTCCGTACATTAAAAAAAGTACCCTCGCTCAAAATCTACAAACACAAAAAATTGTAAGAATATGCAAACCCTGTATTCTCTGGGATGCTGTAGAATTACTATACTTTATTGAAAATTCAAATATGGCAACCCATTATAGTATATCGAATAAATTCATCAAATGTGTAAAGATGAAAATATTTTCAACTTGTCATGCGCTTGTTGCACGCTATTTTTGGATTTTTGACAATCTTTGTGCTCCACTCTTGTTACAATATTTATATTTATATAGCTGCGCAACCAATTTCAATATAAATCTGGCCATCTTCGCCATGCCACTTTCGATGCACCGTATCCACAGTAAACGGTAATACTCGACTCAACTAGGAGGCAAATACCACGAATATTCCCGTAATAATCGTTGCTTCGATCATGGGAGTACCTCATCCCGATGACTTATATACACAACAAACACGCATTAGCAAACACGATGGTTTCCCCCGAGACCACGTCAATTCCAGGAAATCCGGCAGCGCCACTTACAAAGGGACAAAACCTCATAAACGCTGGAATCGCGGACGCGGCCAACGTAACGTAGGCGGTAAACCCTCATTCTCCCATGGGTGCTTTCACCACCGACGGTTCCAACGACGCACTCAATTTCTGGAGATCGCGGTCTCCTTGAGAGGAATTGGCGAATCTTCTTCGCACAGAAACAAAAACCTCCCAAAAGGTATACCAGAGGAGGGAGAAAAGTTTTTCTTCAACGATGACCCTTCGTGAAGGGTCAACGTTGCGCGCAAACACGACATTTCATTTGCAGTTCTTCTCAATCGATTTATACGATCAAATTCTGTCTCTTAAAATGATAAAAATTTCTCGATTAAAATCTTCAATAATCGAACGTATCTTGTATGCTTGTTCGATGTTTGCAACCTGAATGCTAAAAGATGTTTGATGTGCATTTTAATTGAAATACCCAAGCTTCCCTTGGTACGCTCGGAATGCATATTGATTGATCGTTGTCGATAATTTAATCTTCAAATCTACGGCACCCTGATTGTAGGATTTTCGATAAAGTTGCAGGATTTCCTCCAAATCAGAAACTTGGATAATTCGTATTTCTTTTTTTATTTATTGCTTATCGGCGTTCTAATTGCCTCGTGAGGTACTAGCGACTACGATTACAAGTATTCTACAGATATATGTATGCTAAATAATATTTACATGCTAAGTTTGGTACAGTTGTTGTTAGTGATGTTGTTAGTATTTAGTTAATTAGTATTTAGTTATTTAGCAAGTTGGTACGGTTTGTACGCTTCTATAGACAGTGCAAAAGGTCTGTTTTCCTTTAGGAAACTTAGAGTTCTCTTACATTGTGCTCTATTACTTAGAAACGGTTGTATATTATCGAGTATCTCTAAGTTGCGTCTTTGCCGTAGCAAAGCAAATGTTCGATCGTCTTCTTTGATGTTGCAATATTCACAAGATACCGTGTTCTGTTTTCCGATAAGGCGAGAATGCGTGATGAAGTGACTTATCTTGAGTCTACATGTTTCAAGATAACTCTTACCGTTATATGTGTTTTTTAAGTTACCCATGAAAATATCAAATTCATAACACATCCTCGTTTATCGAATTGCGAAAGATACTAAAATCTTAAAGAGTATACCGTCTGCTACATCGCTCAATATTTCGAGATTCCAATTTCAAAATAGCTTCTTGTTGCGATCGTCAAGACATCGCGTGCTCTTTTGTGCGTTCTGACGTAACAAGGGGAAAGAGAAGGAATGGTGGTTTACGAGTGTTCACAGAGTATGGCAAAAATGGCTGGCATCGGTGGCCAGGGAATCTAAATAAGAGGCAACGTCCTGCAGCTATGCCACAAAGGAACAAGGGAAAAGAGCTTTCCAACCTCTTTAATCTTTCTGGCTGGTTAATTACGGGACCGGCATGTTTCCCGGCGCGCTCGTATTTTTCGACCGGCCTTTTGCTCCAAGGAACAGAAACACGCCGCAAACCGGTGCTAAATACGTCTGGGACCGGCTTCATGGATTTAATGAAATTGGCAGAGATAGAAACCGTCTAGGGAACGTTTAATGAAACCCATTGCTTCTTTCTTCTTCGTTGCTTTCTTTCTGATCGATTTCGGTGATCGATGAATTACGCGATCGTTGATGAACGTCTAATGGAGCGAGCAGCACAGACTGCCAAGAAGATAGCTATTTAAATTACGTTTATCGGAAGAGGAGGAAATCTATAGGTTTCATATTTAAAAGTTCAGAAATTTATTACTACGAATATTAACCGATTGTTAATTTATAACACGTTTATGACAAGTGCTTTGACAATCGATTCTAAGTTGACTTTTGTTGGTTTGCTGGAATAACGAGAAAGTAGAGCTGCCTTTTTATTGTAGTAGCCCTACAAATTCTTTTTGATAAAAGACTCAGAGTTGCAGAGATTTTATGTTCTTAGTTTATATTGTTAAATGACTATAAGGATAATAATAGTCTATAGGATAGTGGAGCGAATACGTGAAAATACCATTGATAATGGTTTAATTATGAATTCAATTTGCTACTTTCATTTTCCGATCAGTCGCGTATTCTACGATATATACGAATTTTTATTTCATCTTTCATTGCTACAGAGTTTGTTAAAACATTAAAATTCTTTCTATTTGTTGAAACGAGAGCGATATTCAAATACAAAATTGAAAAACTGCAAAGGGATAAAAAGAGAATTCCTCGAGTCTGTTTGTTTCGAGCCGCTGTATTGGTAAAACAGTAAACTTTCTCTTAATGTATCTTTCACGACAATTACTTGATAATTATAAGAGTATCTGAACGCTAATTTGAAAGCTTTATGACCACGAGATTCACGAAGAATTATCGATTACAAAACGTTCTTCTTACATTTTTGATTCAGCTTTTACTTTTAGCTTCAATTAACTCACAGTTAACCAATTCCTAGGGAAACTTTTTTTAAGAATACTGTAATCCCCTGTTTTTATTTTCTTTCTTTTAGCACGATCAAAATCTGAATGAAATATGATAAAACTTTGAAAACATATTTAAATCCGAATGAATTTTGTAATAACGTATAAAAAATGAATGTATAATTTCCAACTGCAAGATGTTTTACATGACTGGAATTTATCGTCAAAAAAGAAAAAAAGACACAGAAAGAGAAGCCCTTTCGCTATAATTAATATTACGTACTTTCATAGAATATGCTTGCAGAGTACACAGTTATTTAAAGAGAACGAACTGTTCCAGGTAGTCTGAACTTTGCCATCTGTTTCTCATTACAAATTTCGCTGGAACTACTAATGACACCGATCCCCGTAGCAGGAAGTCTTTTTTGGGGATTTCTATTACTTCTAAATATTTTAATACGTCCAAATATGAACGTTTATCCTTCAATGATTTAAACATAGATTTTATTTTCTATTTTAAAACATCCGGTGCTGAACAAGATTTCTAGAAAACTAGAAACTTCATTCTAAAAATTATTACCCTACGTTTAATCGTATAACTTCTATTTTTAACCAAATAAACATGTAAAGATGGCCATCGATATTAACCAGCAGTTTCTATTAAAATATTAAACGCGAATCGATTCAGTACCTTCATCAATCATGAATCGACTAAAACATATCAAACATGGAATAAACGAGGAATTACGTAAATCGGCATACGTATCTACATGCAGAGTACGAGATATCGAATACACCAGAGAAACTTATTAAAGATGGCTGTTAATGAGGCAACGCGCACTAAAAAGACCAATAAATCTTCGCTACACGCGCGTAATTGCTCACTCGTGTCATCACAGACATTAGAAGAAAAACACGTCGCACGTTGCACATGTGTGTGGATACGATTTTAACTCGAAACGAACCACGCGTTATCATTAAGTGTTCTACATCCTGTCCTACGCTTATGGGAACGAACGTGATTTTATCCCAAAACGAACCGCGTACTTTCGACAAACATGCTAACGTTACGCGTTACACGTGTGAGAACACGGTTCTGCTTCGAAACTGCCCACGCAACTTCAGCAGGTGTTCCACATCACACTTCGGATAAACGAGAACGTGATGTTAATGAAAACAAGCTATACATTTGGAACGATTTTTCCTCATTTATTACGTCAGTTCTACGCTTCTTGTCTTGTTTTATCACAGAACACGATTACTATTTTTAAACTACATATACATACGCATATCGTATTGAAAATATTTAGGATTTCATAGGAAGAATTATTTCTGGCAGATAATCTAACTTTAGACAAATCCATAGCACCTTCGTTTCGCTTTAATCCTTTGAATATTTATCGCAATAAATATAGGAGCGATCGGTAACAAGCTGCTTGCTGCAAATTGCGACAGATACTTGGAATAATAAATTCACTTCGTGTGATAGTTTTACATTTGAAATTTATACCTCATAACGTAACGAAGGCATCAAACGGCTGGAAAGGAATTCTTCAGATACGCATTTAACTATCTGTAATAATTGAGTCAGTTAAATTCTCAAAGGTGCAAGAAATTTATTAGACTACATTTAACTATGATACTTTATCAAGCACTTGAAGAGTTAACCTTTGGTTATAACCTTTTGAACTAAAACTTCATCTTATCTAATGTATTCAAGAGTTCAGACTTATTTACGGACACGCAAGCATAAAAATAACAGAGCTAAACAAGTCAACGATTCTGATCAACATGAAAGAATAAAAAAAGAAAGAGAAGGAAAAGAAATGCAAAAAAGAGAAAGGAATTCATTGAGTATTCTATCTTCTATATCGCATCAACAAAAAGCTCGATTTAAAATCCACCCCTGGAAAAATAAATCCCTGGAATTCGAAACGATCTAACCATTCTCTCCATCGAACGTTTACCGCAAAACAGCAACGAACCACGGTAGCGTAATCGGAATTCAACGGAGAGTATTTAACAGTCCGAGAAATAAGCGACATCGGGCAAACCGAGAAGGAACGAGAGGAGGCGGAAAAAAAGAGAAGAAAAAGAAGTTGGTGGTTCGCGAAAGCGACCGAAATAAAGAGCCAGACACTTTTTTCCGTCGGTGAAAATATTCCAGCGATGTGTCTTAACTCGTGAAACTCGCGAATACAGGATTAATTGCGGCTTTCGTTATCGCCGTTCTACTGACAAAGCCAGACGCGCGCGCACGCATACATCACGTTTACACCATACAGACTCACGCATGCACACGTGTACAAACGCACACAAACGCACAAAGACCAGGTATATATTTTGCGGTGGTAAAATAAGCCAGTGTTTCGAGTCAAAGGCTGCGGTTTGCGGTTCTATGCAAAGGAAACGAACGCCCAGTTAAATACAACCACGGTTGAAACTCGTGAAAATTTCGCTAATTTTGTTTCGCCATTTTTGAATGGCTGCTTCGTTTCCGCTCGTTATTTGCGTGTTCTCGGATTTTTCCGGCTCGTTCCCTGCTGTGCCGAGCTCTTGCATTTAAACCGAATCCCCAGTTCCGAAAAATATTTGCCTCGTTTCAGCGCATTTACACGCGTTTAATAATCTTCACACCATCGAGAGGAATAATAATGGAAGAATATTTGCTGGCCTTTTTCACGATATTCCATCGCGTTGTTTGTAAGAGATATGCCTATGCACGGAGCGAGTCGATAACAAGTACTGTCTAAGATAATTAAACTTTTTAAACGAGTCATGTTGCATTTCAAGCAACTCACCGGACGGATGCAATTTTATTTCCTATCCTCCTATCTTCCGAGATACGAAGGCAACTGTGGATCTGTTGAATAGAAACAAGGAAAGACGCGAAGCAGTATTTTTCTGTTTACACTGTCTTTGTTTACCATACGTTTGATAAAACCAATTATTATTTTGGATGGTATTTCTTATTGACTGATCCCGCGCGACAAATTATCGTAGGTATTGAAAAATGGAGATACAAGTTGATTGGTAAATTCAATGTGAATGGGAAAATTGGTATATGCTGATATGCATCGGCGGTTTAAATTAGTTTCGTTGTTTCGAAATATGAAATGCATTTCAATTCTTCGAGCTACGATATATACATATTAGAAACTGAACGAATGCTTTTATGATGTAACAACTTGTCCATTTTTATTTGAAATTAACAAATAGAATTGTCTGCAAAATTGTGTCGTCATTTGGCAGAATATTTTGGACGCTTGCAAGGTTAACGACTAGATGGAGATCGTAACGATGTAGTTGCAGCAGATTTATGAAATTTTTATTCCTCTCCAATATTTTTCCAAGTACATTTAATTACATCTATTTGATCTGTATTAAGCTACTTGAGAAGTTTATAATAGCAGCGACATATATTCAAATTTATGACAATTTCTGGATATTTAAACTCGAAATCGAACACTTTCAGCTTCTACTCGAATTTAAATTCCAATTGAAATTTTCCAACAAGATTTCAAGATCTCAAATGTGAATTCAAATTCATATCCTCAAATTTAAATTCATATTTTCAAATTTAATATCAATCTGCTCGAACGAAAATGAATTTTAAACGGATATTATCACGATCGAAACTCTTTTTATCAGTTATTTTATAGAGATTAAAGCATCGTTGTACAAAATTCGTATCCCGAAATTCTACATTGTACGCATTTTCGCAATTCAAACTTAGCAGATCGCATTTCCAGAAGAGCAGTGAACTTTGCGCGGTTACGAGTGATAAAATATCGCTCGATATTAAACCGGATGAATCTGTCATATCTGCGTACTCGTGAGAGAGCAAACGCTCGTTGGAATGGAAGGATCGAGTAACGAGAAGCGATTCTTCGCCGGTGAAGCACGCTCATCGACCAGAAGGAAAAATCAAGGAAGACGATCAACTTGGTTCTGGGAACAGCTCGCTTTGAGTTTTAACGAGCGCCTGAGCCGCGAACGATTCCACGACAGCCAGAGGATTCCCGGGGGATCAAACTCGTTGGTGATTTTCTTCGTACGGCCGCTGTCAGCCTCGGAAAAATTTAATTCCCAGAAAATCACCCATTTTTTGCATCGCGATCAAGAAACCACGGATGTGTGCCAGGTTCGAGTACGCGTTCCAGCGTGGTGGATTGAAAGGAGCAACATGAAGGAGCGAGCGCATGTGCACGCCTCTTCGTGAAACCTTCGAAAACCCTCGACTCTTTTTCAAGCATTTACGTAGAGGAAAGAACGAGGAAGGCTGGAGGTACTTCCTTTTCTTTCTGCTGCTTCGATGGTTCGAGAAGCGGTGCTACTTGTCGAGATCGAAGGTGTAATTTCTGAATACTGCTACCAGTTTCGAAGTTTCCTTGACGTAGATTTCTGTGCCACGTAATTTCACGTTGAAGCTTGTGTACCGATGAAAGAACATTTTTAGGTCTGTTACTTTGGTTTTCGATGCTCGATAAATAGGAAATACGAAATTTGCAAAAGTGTGTTACGTTTAGTTTTAGTAGCTTATATTTTTGTGTTCCGACATTTCATGCAGAGAAATTCTTATATAAAAAGGTGAAAGAAAAAAGTATGCCTGGCGGCTTTGAGAACATCTCCGAGGAAAATAAAATCCTTATATAACTTTTTTAAATAAAAACATAGAGATTGACCTAAATAACTGATCAAAGTAAAAGTCAATTTTTTATTGCTATACTTTGAAAATAAAAAAGGTATTAAAATTAAAGAGAGAAAAGAATGAAAAATAAGGATACCTATTAACGATACAAGTTGAAATCTAAAAGCTTATTAACAAAATGTTTGATTCTTCTAATTTTTCCAGTAACAGATTCTATTGGAAAAAATTCGAAAGAACAACCAAAGGTGTATTCCTCTTTCCACGTTTTTATTTTTCTACGGAATAACACAAATTTTTAGGGCAATCCGCAACTACGTTCCACGCGAGCTTCACCGCGGGAATTTGATCGATCACTGCCTACGAATTTTTCGTTGACGATCGACTGCTAATTGACGGAATGCCACGAAGTGATCGAAGTTTGACGTTATTCCCTGCATAATAAAAGAACTTTGCGAAAATTCGCGTCGACTACGTGTTTGACAGCTGTCGCTAACAGTTACGGTCAACTCTAGATGTAGAGAAAAAAAATACACATGACAGTGTATTTTCGTTAAACTGTCGAATCTGAAACAACCATCAACCGCTGATTTTGAAGCGAATAAGATTCACGGCGTAAGAGACTTGCGATTAATTAAATTGCATAAATTAATTAAATATTCGGAAGCGTAGCCGGTTGTTACGTTATCACGGATATCAAATATCAATCCTTTACCTACAGCCAAATAATTGCGCAAAACTAATTCTCAGATTTGAAACGAACGAAAGAGACACAGCTGAAATTTCCTTTAGACCACATTCGGTCAATATTTCTCCTCAAGCACGCGTACTCGCTCTTCGAGTACCATTTTCTATCCAACACGTCGTTCGATCATCGAGGTTCGAACAACGAGCGCGGCAAATCGCTCGATTCTCACGATGACAAACGGCGATCAGTACGTCCGCTGTCGTTACGTTGACCGATCGTTTTATTAACCTGATCTTTCACGAAGTAATAGTCATTTTTCCGTGGCCGAGAGTTGGCTCGGCTACGCGACAGCCCTCTGCCCAACGGCTCCGATCCATTATCCTTCGGTTGACAGCGCAAACAGCATCCTTGTGGTTGCCTCGGTGACAACTAATGCATTTCAAATAGGGCCATTTACGGATACCTGTGCAAACGGTGCTATCCGTGGAAACCAGAAGGAGAAGCGATGGTTCTCTCAATTAAGAAACTGGAAGACGAGGAGCGAACAGTTTCAAGATGAACGTTAAATCTTTGCGGTTTTACATTCAGATGAACTCGACGTCTTACGTCGTTGCATTTTCCAGTGATCTTTTATTTTTTTTTTTTTTTTATGATGCAGAGCGTACGTTTTCGCACTAAAGTTTATCTTAATGGAAGTACACGATCGTATATGAACCGTTAATTGGGAAAATACGACGATACACTTGAATTATGACAATTTCTTCTAGTTAACTTTCCTCTAGTATACGTTAATTCGAGTAAAACGTAACCGATGTATCGATATAACGATTCAAATGGAAGCGAGTTTTGAGTTGAAAGCGTGACCTGAATGGTTCGATAAGACCAATCGGGTGACTCGTTAAGATTCGAGAAGATATCTCGATTGGACTTGAAAATATTTTTAAACGACCATCGTTCTTCTAAAATTACTAACGAGTTTAAATTTATCAATCTACTTTATCTCTTCGCGAGCTAATACTCTAGCAGAGAACTATTTCAAACATTCGATTTCTTGAAAACTTAAATAAAAGCAATTGAGTTTCGAGCAGCCAGCAACCCAATTTATGTTCAGAAATATGTTTACCTGTAAGAGATTAATTCTGCTAATCGTTCAAATTAAAAGATATATATTATACCTTGGATATCCATGTATAACATAAGTAGTGTAAGACATATGTGTTAGATATATAGAGAATATATGACGTAAGATACAACTTACGTAAACAGAAGAAACCAATCAATCAATTTAACTAAAATCCTATACTACTCGTAAATTATTTCTCGCTAATGAATTAAGAATCGAGCAATTCTCTCCTTCAAAAGCACACGCTCCCTTTCGTTACAGCCGTAATGCGTTTATTTAGAGGTAAAACTCGAATTTCTCGAGGGATGGAATTTTCGTAGAGCAATCACATTTTCTTTGACGCATGCCGTGAATTCTAAAGAGATTACGAACAGACGTAGGACTCGCGAGCCCTTTTCCGCGATATCGAAAGTTCAAGGGAATTGAAGAAAAGGGAAATTCGAGGCATCGATATATCTAGCTCGTTCCTCGCTATCTGTCTCTCGTTCCGCCTGTGTTGCTCTCTCCCTTTCTACGAATGAACTACTTCTGGATTAGATGGGTAAGGTGGCGACGTGAGTGACGGCAGAAGATTAACCCTTAGCGGATCTTTATTTTCTCTCTTCGACGCTAAGTTCTAAGACTGTTCTTTGAGAGTAAGCCTTCGGTGATCTGCCGAAATCTTGGTACACGTGACTCGAATGCGCCACTCCGAAGACTCTGGAAAATTTTCCACCCGTCTTTTGCCAAAGGTCTTCCGTGTTTGAGCTTCGAACGCTCTTTGGAATAATTTAAATATCAAAAGAAATTCGAAGAAGAACGTTCTATTCTTGTACGGAAAAAATATTTTTATGCTGCGAGAGAGGATATAGTTTTTAAACGTTACTCCGTAAATGTAAATTTCGATAGGACCAACAAGCCTAAGTCTGAGTCCTAAGTCCTGTACGATTGTCAGACGAGAAGTCGATATCGCGTTAAATACTGGTAATGTGTTATATATATATATATCTGTGCGATAAAATTGAAAGATGATCAAGTGGAGTTAATCGGCTCGATTTCTGAGAGGCTCGGTTAACGAACAAATAATTTTGCTCACGGGCTAAAACAAATTCGACTGTGAGAGAGTTAGGACCTTGCTAGCCGTGGCAAATCTCTCCTACCAATTTCGCTCTTCGTTGTTCAAACACAATCTACGTTATATTTCCCAATAGATATAGCCGAAACTTGCTATAATCCAGTCCACGCTCGCGATATTCAGGCGAATTAGATATTTTTTTTTTCACAGCTACAAATCTCTGGGCGAATTTGGCGTAGTAGTTGAAAATCCTGTTACCTGGTCGTCATTTCCATACGAACGATAATTATAGTATGCAAAGCAGCCGATGAAATGCGTTGTATCGATTCGAAATGAGTCGGAAAAATATGAAATAGCCAATATACGATACATATATAAACCATCGGCGTAAATTGAAATGGGTTCATTTCGATAACGAGTTTTAACATTCGTTTCCGTGGGAATACACGTATTTTTCGCGGTCTGCCTCTGTACTCCGCGGACATTGCGAAATTCGAAATCAATTTAATTCACGGGCAAACACGGCTTCGACGATCGACTAATTGCGCTCGAAACATTATTATTACACGTCGAATGGACAACGAATTCGATTGTTTCTGCTAAACAATGTGGCTTGAATTACGTCGTGACCGATTGAATCGAACGGGCAACATCTGCCAGCGGATTTACGATATCCCTACGAAACGTATTGTCGAGCGGCAACGCCATATAATTATATAACAAGTTATACAATTCATTGCAACGTGAACGTTTTATCATTTCCTTTTCATTATGACAATCGTTAAATCTAGTCGCGTCGATGCAGTTAGTAATAAGAAAAGCTGATGTCAGTCGCAGGTCTGAGACAATTGCGATGGCGGCAAGTAATTCTCTCTCTCTCTCTCTCTCTCTCTCTCTCTCTACACTTGTTCAAGATTATGACGCTGTAGTATTAACGGGAGAAAATAGAAAGTCCGTGTTAACTGTACGATATCGTAGGCGATATCATGAAAATTATTTTAATAGGCTATTTCTAAGGATTAGAAAAGAACGTGCCATTGCGTATAAAACTGAATGTTCCTTTTACTCGATTTTATTTTGCGTTGGTATCACCATTGGTAATTGGAAAATCTTCGACTCGATCGATTTTTCCAAGAGACTCAAGAGTTGATACGAGAATTTAAGAAACAAGCAGAGAAATAAAATCTGGAAGCGAAAAATGAAAGTGCAAACAAACGGAAAGGAGAAGCAAAAAATCCAGCCATAAATCTACTAAGAACAAAGATATACACCTAAACCAATATCTTTACCCTCAAATACAATAAGAACGCCAACCTTGAGCAAGTAGGTCTTACTGCTTCTACTTTATTCTTGTCCGAACATGTATCTAACACTATGCTCTTAACTTTCAAATGGGATGCACTTACAGTCTTTGATTTATTTACTGTAGTAATTTACTGCTTATCTCACACATCCTTTTTCCCCAGCTATGCTGGAAGTCGTAATTTCAGTTATGCTGAAATTTTCGATTATTTTAAAGAATGCAACGTTAATTATAATATAAAATTTACAGAAATAAAAAATAGATATTACTTGTTTCGGTGATTATATGTTGAAAGTTAAAGCAACCATCGAATTATTGCGATTTGTAACATTAGGTTTACTAAGAGGCTGAGAAATTATAGATTGTATCACTGTCATATAGCTTGTGCAGTAACATATACATATACGAATCTCTGTTTATAATTTTTATCACTGTAACTTAAAAGTTTTCGTTCCTCTGAAACAGATGAGAATTTTTCGAAAAAATGGAGAGAATTTAATTCTCATATAAGATTGATCACTTGAAAAAAGTTTTCGCCTAGATTTATAGATTTTATTTTTATTTAAACCGTAGGTCGATATTCTTCGTCGTTTGGCTAATTGCAACATCAATATCACATTTATGTTTTATTATGTATTATGTATTTTATGTATTATTATAGAAGAGAACAAAAATTGTGATTTTGTATTTATTTATTTCTTCTATTTATTGATACGATCGAGTTCACGTATCTACTCCCAGTTACCATTACAATACATACACACACGTACAGAGCACGCTATTAAAATGTACGTATATTAGGAAAGTTCATTCAGATAAATTATTAGTCAAACACAACGCGTGTTTCGAAATGATCACAATCCAAATAAAGAAACTGGACTCTGAACAGTAATACGTGCATACAATATTTGCGCTCGTGGATCTCAATGGCCTGTCGATATTGATGTTTGCTGAACTTGTTATTATTTAATTAATTCGATTTGCGTCACTGAATGCAATAATAATTCACCAGATCAAAACAGTGATACTTTGTCAATGATTTCCAGATCATTATTTCAGTATTGCCAAGCACATAAAAAATGTAAATAAACCTTTTAGGTATCATTTAAAAATTACGTACAAAGCACATTAAATTTGAAAATATAAATCGAATAGTGATCTCAATAACGAAACTAAATGCATGTATTACGAATTATAACTAAATATAAAATATTCTTTATTAATTTACTTTGTCTCAAATTTTGTTTCTCGTTAGGACTCAAACATACAGTACGTATTGCAAGCAACAAATCGCTCAAACAATTAAATAAAATTAAAATTAATTCTTTACTAGCAACCAAGTTCTATAAAATCTTAAATATAATATTACGAGGTGAGCTTTTAAATTGGAAAGAATAATGCATGCTATATCGGATATATAAACATTTGTTGGAATTTTGGAAATTAAATAAAATAGTTTAAAATTCGTATACGCAGAATTTGTACGTAGCCTCGATTTCTGAATAATTTCATCAAGTAAACGTTCAATGAATTAAAACCAAGTAAATTGTCAAGAAGTCGTTCCCAAAAATAAGTATCTCTGTATTCTTGCACAATTCGATTCTTCGATAACAGTTCGATAATAATATCCCCCAACCATTTAAATTAACAAATTCTACTATACTTTACGACTACGTTATCTGTCCGATTATCAAAAACGGTATTTCGTCACTCGTAATTTCGGTCGAATCGATCAAACGACATCGATTTAGTCCGCGATGCTTCTGATCGAACGTCGTCGCCAGTTAACCCAACCAAGATTTACAACTTGCCGGATCTCATTAAATCGCGATACGCACCAGGGAACAACCGTATCGTCTTAAGTCGTCTGCGATCGATTCTCGAGCCGACGGATCCATCAGGGAAATCAGATATTTCCACGACGAGCGTATCTCTGATTCGGAAGTATATAACGTCGGCCCGGGCGCCGATGAACTTCGATGAGAACACGCGCGACAGGTTTCAATATGCCGGAAGGGAGCTCATTAAATGGCTTGCCTTCCGAGAATGCCACGGGTCAATGGGCAATCAGCGAGATACTAGTCACGCACGATTTGCGAGCGATCCGTTAATTATCGCGAACGTTCTAATGCAATCGACTCTCTATGTTGTTGGCTGGATCAAAATGATGATATTGAGAGGATGTTCGACATTTATCCGTAAGCATTTATCTGTCAGAGAATAAGAATTCCTCTCTGAAAGATACAGAGTGAGCGAGATTTAGAGTTAGGAAATGCCGTTCGTGTTAAAGAAAAATTCAGATTTCGTAAATTGAACGAAGTAATTTGCAATTTGCATAGGGAATAATTAACGTAAAGTCAGCTATATTACGATTAGATTACGATTATTTTCTACTTAATCGATATTTTTCACTGCTCATATCGATTCACATCTTCGTAATATATTAAAACTATTGTCAACGACATTCATTTTACATTTTGGGCAAGCAGTTCGTAGTTCACGTATTTAACTCTTTCGGATAGACTATAATCTATAACGTGTGATAAGATTAAAATTCGTGGATCTATCAGAATTCAAAATTCTACCATAATCGATCGCCAAACGCTTTGGTCCAAGTTCAAGCAAAGCTCGAACGTCCCATGGCGGTTTGTTCAAGGTTGAATAACGCTGATCACTCCGCGACTAACGCTGCGTATTTGATCAACAGCCGACCTCGTATTACGCTACTTCCGATGGCCTGTAATCCATTTATTCAGTGTTATTAAGTGCGCACATGTCGGCCAACGGATTCATTACACACGCATCCTCGTAATTTTCACGCGTTAATTTCCATCGTGCGACCATGTATACGTATATGTTCCCGATATCTTTCTATCTTTGATATCCTTTCGCAGTTCTTGTAGATCGTACATTGTTCTTACAAGATTGTTAATTTTTTCGATGGAATTGCACGGCGTTTAACGCGCACAGGTGTGACGTTATTTCAATGGTGAACTGATCTTATAGTTTTATGTATGTTTGTTATAAGCTGATAAGATTGTGCATGGTTGTACTTTGGCATTGTACATTGGTTAAGAATTACAATTTTAGAGAAATAGAGCAAGATTATTAAATTAGATTTTATTATTAAATTTCTCAAAGATTCAAATTTTTTGAGTATTTTGCTTTTTAGATGATACGAAACACGAAGATGAATTTTAATTTCTGATTTCTTCCTTTTTTTTTTTTTTATAACTGACGTAACATCTATGAAAGTATAATGCCGGTTAAGATATCTTAAATAATGAATTTTTTTTCCTAGTTGCGCGAATTTCCATATTCATAAGACCGTCAAGTTGCGACAACGCAGGTGAGCCCATAAATCAATTCCTTCTAGTATGTTAACCTTCGCCTCCTACAATAGACATTGCTCTTTTCGAAACAATGACTCACTCGTTGTACAAGGTTTTCATTGCCATGGTTGCTTCCAAAAAAAAAAAAAAAAAAAAAAAAACAATTGATCCATCACAGTACCTCACGCTGGTTATCCACAGGCATTATACTCGACGAGAAATGGGACAACGAAGATCGTAAACTCGCGTCATTAATCCTCAGGGATATTATTATAAGATCAAGGATGACCAACCAGAGCTTATCCTCGCGATCAAGTACATTTAAAGGTTATGGTAAATCGTTCTGTTTATCGACGAGCATCGACGATCTGGGTCATAGAAAACTCATGTGAGGCATCGAGTCGATTTATACTGACATTCGAGTCTATTTTCATGCGCAGATTTACGAAAGGTAAGTTGTCGAGATAGTGT
The DNA here is from genome assembly GCA_014825975.1 of Bombus haemorrhoidalis. Taxonomy (NCBI): domain Eukaryota; kingdom Metazoa; phylum Arthropoda; class Insecta; order Hymenoptera; family Apidae; genus Bombus; species Bombus haemorrhoidalis. Next base: position 4,347,938 of record CM026166.1, on the reverse strand, counting down.
GATTAATCGTCAAAATCTCTTAAAGTTCACTGCAAATCGCTTTCTGCACGTTATTTGTTTATCAGGCAATTTAACAAACAACGACTTAAGCGTCTCTGTGAATAAAATGAAGCTAATAAATGAAATTGTGACGGGATACTTGGAAAAGCAGGGTTATAAGAGTATGCGCCTGTCTACGAGATTGAGTGCTAACTATTAGAAAGTAAAGTGTATACGTATACACTTGTAAGGGGTTATGTCCTCTTGGAGACAGACAGTGCGTAGTGAATGAGAGTTGAGAAAAAGTTTAGAACGAGAGTACAGAGCAAGAATTCTTAACGAGGACTCAAAGAGGATGCTGGAAACTAGAGTTCGGTGAACCTACGGTATTTAATGTTACTGTTTCCGACACATCGAATGCCATTTCGCATAATCAGGTAAAAAACAAAACTTATTAAATGTATCAGCGGTATAAACTTATTCAAGTTCATACTACTTTAACGAATGGCGATATATTTTTCGAAAAATAAGCCGATACGAGTGCTTCATTTTTTCCAGATCGAATTTCTTTTAGTCTCTGAGAAAAATTATTCTTTCTTTTTTTCAATTTGACAAGTTTTGCCAAAAGAACGAGTATATTATTAAACTTGGATATTACACGCATTTTAAGACATATAAATGTGAAATACAAAATCATAGGTTTTATAATTCGGCGATTCCACATTACGAGTTTCCCTTTTATCGACAATATACGTGAAATTCGACGTGGAAACGGCGTCTAAAGTTCGGATGAGCTCTGTTATCGCTGCTATCGTCTCAGGCTTCAAATTTTCTCTAAGAATCCTTTGACTCTTTCAGTGCGACTATCCATCGGTGACGAGTTCGCTCCAAGTACGTTCCAGTCTTGAAAAACGAGAAGATGCGCGGATATGAAGTTTTTAATACAAACGACATACAGCTGCAGTCAATTGGTATTCAGTGCACGTAACGGGAGTTAGATTTATTGTAATTGGAAAAACGAAATTGTTGAAAATGACAACGTGAGTTCGCGCTCGCCATCCATATGCAAATGCGCTAGTCACAATAAATAGTAAGTAGGAGATACTTGTAGATATAATCGACGGATTTAATCGACAGGTTTAAGATATTCCTTTGTTTTTATCCCTAGTCCATGTAAAAAAGTGCATTAAAGGCTTTTCTGTTCAGAACGCTGTGATAGATTTATCCAAAGAATCAAATAATTGCTATTGTGATCTTACCTCTAAATGCAGAAATAACAACAGAACTTTCTACAAATTTGTAAATTCCGGCGACGATGTAACCGACTGCAGTGATTCAAGAATATATAGATATCGAAAGATTGAGAGGAAATAAAGAGTATATCTATAAAAGGTAGGAAATTAAGTGAAACGTTGTACAGTTGGAGTTCGTTAGTATTAAACGAAATCAAATCGAGTTAAACCAAACTTTTTCTTTAGTTTCTCGTGTACGGAGTAGACTAATACAAAGTTTGTAGAACGTTCGGAAGTCGCTTCACAGATTGTAAAAGTCAATTTGTGTATGTTATGCCTGCGGTTCTACATTTATGCACTGATAGGGGAAAAAATTTTTACAGTTTCCAAGTAACTGATATCTTTTTAATCTGACGTGATACTTCTGGCTTCTTGAAATTAATATCATGCGTGGTTCTCATACGTTACTACTTTTTGGGAAAATGGTTCGCTTTGCTACGAGTATACTTTCATTATGAAAAGTTATGGAAAATGTAAATATGGAAAAAAGAAATAGATTAACTGCGGTTATTTCTCTTAACGAGTTCCATATTAATTCTTTGTATATTTTTTACCGTAATCACGATTCATTTTTTCCTCTTTGCTTTTAATGTTTTAAATCTCATTTAAAAACGCACCGCTTCCTATTCTCCTTTTACGCCATAATATACTTCCTATAAATGGCTTTTACTTTAACTTTTATTTTAATTTTTATCCATTCATATCATTATTTTTCTTTTTAATTATTCCGAACTTTTATCCTTTCAACGCATAGTGAATTATGCTGCGTGTCTTCCCTTATCCTGACTTTCATATACGTCTACAGAAACTATTCAATTACGGACAGGCAAAACTATCAGCTTTTCATTCGCAACCTCTCAAAATCTTCTCCCTGCACTAAGTTCGTTAATTATAATATTCTCATATTTACATTATCCATCAATATTCGTCTGTAACGTTAGTTAATTATCCCGATATATTTATTCCTTAGAATTAACAATTGCACGACACGAAATTATACGAATGCTGTTTTCTACAATAATTAATTATTAATCTTAAATTGAAAATTATAACTCACAGTAAAAAATAGAAATACATTTTGCTATTGTTAAAGGGTTTGTAAAAATAAAGTTTATCTTCATTCTATCAATTACTGTTTGTTTGAATCTTATACCACAGATTTTCTTCAAATATTAAAAGTCTTTGTATTCGTCGAAACGAGATGGTGGTTAGCAGACAAAAACTCGACGACAGCAGTAAAGTTAAATTTGCAAATATCAATTCTTCCCAGTAGTAGATTTACCGCGAAACTGTATTGCTAAATTTATTAAATTCTTAAAATCTGAAAATTTCTCCATTATTAGAAAAGTACATAATTTCAAATAATCGGAGGATAATCTTCTTTATACTCACTTCTTGCGACCGTGTATAATATTTTTTTAAATTACCTGCTATCTTAAACTCACCAAATCTTTATCACAATGTCGTACAAGCAATATCACTTTATCAATTTCATAGAATTTTCTGCTTTCATTTGTTTAATTAAAGTAACGGAATCGTTCATGGTATCGTTCATCCGTTTAACTATCTACGTGGTTTGAGCAACGTATGTGTAGAACTATAAAATAAAAGATCGAGGAAACTATTTGTTCCATCCAAAGGTTAGGACTTTTTCCTAAGAAGTTAAAAAAGTCGCGCCATCGAGGCTAGAGACTCGGATACAGCGTAAAGGATACAGGACGCGAATTAATTGGTGGATGGACGCAGTTGCTGTCGCGAAATTGAAAAAATTCCGCGAAAATTTTGAAACACCGATATTACCTGCGAAAGCAGGATGGCTGAGAAAAAATGTGCACGGGAAGGGGCAGAAACTCGGGCAAACTAAAATTGCCCTGCTTGTCGTTCGAACATTTAGCGAATTGTCCGCGATAAGTAGAACCGGCTTATCCTATCTGCGTTGAAACTTTAAAACTTAAAACCGTAGAGAGCCGAAGGCGCGAAAGAAGCAAATAAAATGAACGTATAGTGAATTAATCAATTACTCGATTTTAGAATATGTATTTATTTATACCTCGTACAATAATCTCTTTGCATAATCGTTTATCCATGCTTTAACATATTTCATCCCTCGTAAATCCTCTCTCGTTCGTTATAAATTTCCACTGAATTTCCAGTTATTCGTTCGCTATTTTATTCCTCTTAAGTTCAGTTATATTGGTATTTCTCTAAATCATGCCAATCGTCCGAAGATCGCCGATAGAAGAATTCCTCGAATCTACTCGTAAACATCGTTGCAACACCAAGTCGCGAAAGAAGGAAAAAAAAGAGAGAGAAAAGAAGGGTAGAAGAAAAGATGTAAGAGGCACAGGGGGGAAAAAGTGGATGTCATCTCACCGATACTTAACATCGTTACTCTGCCCCTGAAGCGTTTTTCGTGGCTCGTTATCACGCTGCGAACCTTCTCCTCGCGCAAATGACTGTCTATCCTGGTTCGTCCTGGCGTTGTTCGAGGATACGACATCCGTAACGGACGTAACGTGTGATCGATCATTATTGGACCCTCTCATCCTTTTACTCCTACCACTGCACCGTAAGCCTCTCTCTGGTACACCCGTCAATCCCTTTATAAACACGACCCGCTTCTATTCCTGCTCCCTTGTTTCGCACGTCATCAACAAAGACTATCGTTGCATCACGCCACTCCATTTTCCATAATGCTTATTGTTTCCCAGTACTCTCACTATCTTCCTTTTTGTCCTCTCTTCCTATCTGTGTTCCTTCTATTTTCTCTTCGGTTTTAGAAATAAGAAGTGGAAATAATACTTGTAGTTTCCCGATCATAAATCGAGGCGGATAATCGAAGCTATCGATGGCTGGCAGGAGTGGCCTTCGATCATTTTTCATTCCACCATATGTTTCCTCTTGCCACGAATTCTCTCCATTGTTTTCGCTAAGTGGCACGTAATTTGACGTTCGATAGGTTAATAGTATGTTTAACGTCAATTAATGTTCGAATACGATTGGATGAAGGAGAGGATCGATCGAACCGCGACGAATTTAATATATAAAAACTGAGCCATGCGAAAACTTTAATCTTCGTAACACGTGAAAATATATAAAACATCGAAAGTAAGGTATTTCTTGTAACACTAGCAAAAATGTTCAAAATTTAACGATCCAATTCACATACCCACACCAATTGTGAAGTGGCAGAAATAAATGTGGGAAACACTAAGCGTTTACTAAAAAATATTTATCTCAGATAAGTAAAACGAATCTTTATTTCTTTTCAGCTATGCTCATAATAATCAGCATAAACGTTTGTAATTTAGTTATTACAACGCAATGATTAAAATTTGCATAATCATTTACATGGATAGCTAAAAGCATGTACTTTCTATATCAGACTTTGAATAGCGTCAAAAACACGAGAATCGTCTTGTCTTCAATTTTGTGTCATCTGATTACATAGTGAAAGGATTAAATATTTCGCTGAAGATATCTGTGTATCACTTGGATTATTTGCAGATTGAGCAATTGCTTATTTCTATACGGTTGCAAAGTGATTCTGTTGGAGTAAAATTGATCCAGGGTTGATGATAGTACGCTATGGTTACCTTCTTTTCGCCTCGATGGGTCTAATCCCCTTGGCATTCTTCGCTCATTCCGCAGTTACGCCCCTGTTCTTAATGCTTCAGTTGCCCCTGTCACTCTCAAGTAGCTAAATCGTTTCCTGTAGTGTCATTGGAGAAGATTCACTTGGTGACGCACCACGAACAATTAATGGAATCATTGAATCGAGCAAGAATTTATTCGCCTGTTTATTTCGTCCTCGCTTCTTTTTTGAATAATGCAATCTTCGAAATGTAGATTTTAGATTTTTTTTCAATGAGCAATTCGCCATACAGGATTCGTAATAATTCTTCTTTCTTCACTCGTAGCATTTCTATAAAATTCTTAGAAACAGACAAAATTTCTTGCTATTCGATACAAAAACTTTGCTACTGAACCGCTGATACATCGATCTTAATATCAATAAAAATTACAATATCGAATATAAATGTCGAAAAATTTGTTTTAAAAAAAGCTACAAATAGAGTAAAAAGCGGTGAATATAACGAATAATTCAATACGACGATGGTACGCGTATCTCGTTATTCGATACTTTTAACATTCATCGCGAAATGTCAGAATGTTGGTAACGCTCTTTACGCGATCTCAGTCACAATATACATATGTATAGCGTTTCATCATCCATGAACGACAGAAGAAGATAGTTCGCGGTAGTTGAATTCTGTAAAGGATCAACTTGCTGAACTGGTCAGTTTCCATAATTGAATTTACATCTGTACGAAAGGAACGCGGGAAGCATCCAAACCAGAGATTCAATGGAACGTCTGATACCTAAGTTCTGCTTTCATGGAGTCGTTTGCAATTCAAAAAGTTTCATTTTGTTATAACCATGAGAAACCTTATCCACTCGATGCTACTTTAAACGTTACAAGTCTCTTTCGTTTGTTACGTAAAATCGACCATTATTTAAAATAAGCGATCGTTCTAAGTTTACGACACTGGGTAGAATAACCCAGTCGTTTCTGACAGTCTGAATATTTTATTTTATTTTAGTATGTTATTAATACACCGACTACTAAACTAATTTTCATAATTAATATTTCAGCAGTCGGAGCGTTCTTATCTATAATACGAATTTCTTAGATTTTTCTTTGCGCTAGTAATATCGCCTACTGTTATTATTTGTTGAAGTGGTCATCACTTCTAAGAAAACTCCACATCTGGTCTTTTAGCTTTCTCAAGCACCGAAGCCATCGACAGCGTATAGACAAAAGACTGGGTCGAAGGCAGACCATAAACTGTAGACAGGCGACGATGGCTTCAGAGCTTTCAGTCATAGGGTAACACTGCTAGCGTGCGAATCTGGATCAGCTCAATTATATTCCAACTTGTATTTACGCTTCGGTATTTAAAATATATTTTCTACCTTACAATTTACCCACGCGTTCCTTTGTATTCACATACATCTAATAACCTCAACATCATTCAACCAATTTCTTTCGTTTCCTTATTGGAAATTCGTCTTCTGAGCTAAACTTTGTAAATAATTGTCCTATAAAACTTGAAATAATCCTAATGCTCTCCCCCATTTAGTCGACGATTTATTTAACAAATTTCTAATAATACGGCGTATAATCGAGTCGTATTCGTTTTCCACATAATCGTTTACACAAACTGCGCGCAAGTCTAATATCTATCGAAATCTAAAATAGAGGGAAATCTTTGCAATTCGCATCCGGCACGCGTGTGTTCTCGTTATCTTATGGAAAATACTCTCACGAATGAGCGGATATACTGATCGTAAAGTAGTTCGCGTCGTTCATTGGTCAATGGTTGTACGTATAATTGTATGGTCGCATCGCGTGGCCGATGGAGGTTATAGTCGTTGATGTGAAGCAAAGCGAACGTAAATTGGTATTGGAATTCCATTGTACCGTGCTCACCGGTCTACACAGAGCTGTTCTAATTCGATCAAAATGATCTTTAAACAGAGTTTATAGGGTCCTTAGAATTTCCATGAATACGCTAGAGAGAAATGCCGAGTGTAGAGAGTGGAAGTGGTTGAAGAGCCCTGAATTCCGATTGCAAACCGGGCGACCTTATTTGCAAAAGTATGTGTCACAGCCAAACGGTAATATCGATGTTGATTTCGATTCTCGGTACGCCAACTTCCTAAATTGCTGCTTTAATCGACACAGATTCCGTAAGAAGTTAGCTTGGTAATGCGATACGAGCATCTTCGAAAAGATTATAGTCCCCTACTGTAACGATAATACCGTTTTATAATTCAATTTCTACATTTTATCATTGAACGTACTGTTACTGGATAAAGAAATATAGCAAGTCCGGATAAAATAGAAAATTCATTAGAAAGGTATATGGAATATGATAGAACAGCATACGGTAGAATCTATTAGCTTAAACGAGGTTCACCAAATTGTACATGATCCCAGATGCTACGATTCCAGAGTCGCAACACATGCCACGAATCATCATTAGGCTAAGTATCATGAAATGTGACGTGCCTCGGGCTATTATTGTCCCATGGCACCTCGAATTCCCTGATCCAGACACAGAGATACACCGCGGGATCGTAAAACTTCTAATATCATGTCTATGAAGTTATGGAACACGCCCTAACCCCATTGAGTCGTAAGATCTAAACCGTACGTGTTTGAAACCGTGAGATCCATTTGGGGCCACTATTAAGTCATAGTAGGTCAAACACGGTAGCGTTGTACGGAGCCAACGATTTCGTGATTGTAAAGTTTGAGGTTCTACGTAGCTTTCCCCAACGAGGAGTACCTTTTACCATCGACTGTCTTAATCCCCGTAGAACCGCAGATCTCAGCAACACGTTCGTAGAAATACGTTACCGGTTCTCATTTTCTCCCCAACAATTAGAGACTCTTGTCTAACGTACGACGGAATGCTCGCACATGTGACTCGTGAAAAAGCGCTCTGTCAAAAAAAAAAAAGAAAAAAAAGGAAAGAAGAAAAAGAACGAATAACTATGCGAAGCAAGTGCGCGTGACCAAAGTCGCGACTCGTGCGGACTCCGAACGTTGTCGCGTCGCGTCGTAAGAGGACGGAAAAGCAAGACGACCTGTAATTATGACGTCATTATCCTCACGCTGGAGGCGCTTAATTATACGACGTTAGCACCCCGGGCGTACGTAGGCAAACCGAGTTACGTTAAGGTGCTCACGGGAATACTTAGCCGCCTCTCCAAGATGAAGGCGAGTAAACCTGAAAGGACGGTCAGAGTAGGAGGCAAACAGCAGGACCTAAACGTAACTTCAAGCCTCTGGCTCTTGTTAATTAGAGAACGCGTTGGTTACGTGTACCACCTCCTGATCACGGCGGACCAAACTGCACTCTCGGCCCTTGAGCTTCTCGCTGTCTCTTGCTCTGTATATACGTATTCCAACGTGGTATTCGTCTGGATTAGACAGGTTTAAGCGATGAAGGTTGCAAAGGTTACGGTTATGTGTGCCATGTGTTACACGTGGTTACAATGGATTACAATGGTGTTCTAACGAACTCTTGCTCTAACGAATGAAACATCTGAATCTCGAAATATTCGTAAGAATAATCAAAAGAATCTATATATACACATATCTGTATATATTTATTTATTTATTTCTATCAAGTATATATATATATATTTGATTACTCGAACGACAGTTCGTTAGAACACGAGTCTACTGTAAGCATGGCCTTAAACGAGATAGATAGACCAAACCCATTGTTAGAATTCTCAATCTCGCGAATCTAATAATATTTCAAAACTATCATCGTTTAAATAAATAAAACATAAGAAATGTGGCTCATCGTATTTTTTCCCCTACAAGATTCGCATAAAGCTCGATCGTGTCCCTCAATTTTACTGAAAAACTAACAGATATAGAAAATTCGGTGTGAGTGATCTTAATTCAATGCGGCCAGCGTCTATACACGTGGTTGACGATCGGGACAAACACACTCGAGACGATATTCGCCTAGCCGCATCGGGTTCAACGATAAACAGCGAGAGAGGGAACGTGATGGCGAAGAAGCCTGGCGCCTTGGTGAAGTTATTGCAAATGCGTGGTTGTACGAGGTGACCAACGTGGTATTACGAGCACGCATACTAATGCATTAATTATAGAACCGACTTCGAGACTATTTTACGCGGTTGAACTACGACCTCTGCGCCGAAGCTTGAACGTCGCTCGAGTGTGTCCAGACAGAGGTAACAGCGGTTGTTTCTGAAGGATAATTAAATGTACAGAGAAAGAGAGAAAGAGGGAGAGAGAGCCTGGATTTTAATGGATCGCGCTTTGGACACATAGGAGGAACGGGATAGAAAAATGTTTTTACAAGTAGATGGTGGAAAGGTACGGATTTCATTGTGGCTTGGAGGGTATATCTTTGTCGAGGGTTAATGAGTTTCTACCGTTTGTACGTGTCTCGTGTACAGAGTTTCATACATGTATGATTTTGGTCAGTATGTCTCGTGGCTGCAAGCGAGACGAATACATATGTCACGTAAATACAGTAATACGAATGTTACGTTGAAAAGTTGACGAGCATGTAACGTATAAAGGTATAATGGAACGGATCTTCTTCTACTTTGAAGCAACGTTTCTATCGGCTGATATAGAGGCAATATGAAATTCATTTTGGAAGAAACGTTATTTTGAATTTATCTAATCTTGATAGATTATTAGGGTATTAATACTTTCGATGAATTCATCGTTGGGATATCGCGGGTCTTCTCTGTAACAATCTCTGCCGTTTATTTATTCGTAATATTGGTGTATTCGTAAGTATCCGGCTTAAGAATAGCTTTTTCTTTGGCTTTTTAAATTAATTTTATGTTACAATAATAAAGTAGTAATACAGAATGTTACCAATATCAAACTTTTTATATGCGATCCTGTAATTAAATTACATCTTGTCAAAGATGAGCAAGTATCTGAATACCTTTGAGAGGTAGCGTGTCTGTAGTAACATCAAGCAATTAATTGCCCTTGTGTCTCGTGTTTGCTGAAAGTTATAAAGTCCTAATCCTATTAATAACTTCTGATAACAGTATATCTAATAGATTCGTGTTTTGATCCTATTCTCGGCGATAAAACATATCGATAAAGGTCGTACGTAAAAACACGTTACTTTGTACAACAGCGTTTACTATATTCGTTACTGCGAAAGGCAAATTACTTTTATGATAATACTAAACTGCGAATATTTATGCCCAGAATGCACATAATATCGAAAATATAAAGTAATATGTAGCAATTATGCACCTATCATTTAATGAGTGAAACTTTTTGCTTACGTTCTATCTCTTTAATTGTATTCATCAGAAATTGAATTTGCATAGAAATCCGCGATATATTTATCACTTTCTCCTTCTTTCGTTGGCGTCTCTGTTGGGAATTTTCTCTTTCATTTAATTCCACTGAAATTCATAGTTAAACGTATTAATATGCACACGGCATCATTATTATAACACGGTATTGAAGCACGTTGAAGACAAGTTTCCTTGACCCATATTCCCTTACAACGAACTCGAACTTCACGAAGTAGATGAAATATTAAAATAGATTAATATGGAACATGGAGGATTTCCAGCAATGTTGCCAGGCTCCGTTTAAATCGGCCACGAACGTCAAAATTTACAAAGATCTAGAAATCTCTGTAGTTATGCAATATTCAAGGATCTGCATTCCGAAATCTGCTTCTATGAATCACGAATATTCACCTCAGTAACATGAAAATTTGTATTTACGAAAATGCGTGCGTGAATATTTTTCTATTATACGTAAGATAAAATAAAATATTCTTAGAATCTATAGAAGATTTTTACAACATAAGTCAACATAAGTATCTTTTAAATGAAAAATTGTTAGTGTTTGCAGCGGACTTAACGAAATGAAAAGTGATTCTTATTGAACATTCGTCGTATCAACGAATATTCAGCGCAAAGATCATTTCTTAACAAAAGTAATTTTGGGATTTGTAATATAATTCTTTTCCATGATTGATTGAAATTGATATTTAAATTAGCCGTGTATTATGTTATGTGAAATTACTTACGTTTCTATCTGACGGTCATTTTATAAGGATAAATGTGTCTTAAAAACGTCAATATGTGGTTTCCGTCCAGTTGAAAAGTAAATGAACATTAAAATGGATGAAGCTAGACAGTACCATACAAGTCTAAATCTCCATCGCGTTCATACTACACATACTGTGAAACGCCAATTACTCTGCCATCAATGGTACACGAGCGAGTGACATCTTTATTGAAACAGGAACCAACGCACGAAAGCTTAATCCAATTCGTCTTGTTGACTAACAACTCATAGACACGACAAGCAAATTCTAATCGTTCATTCGAGCCACGTCTGATGTATTTTGAAGATTATAAGTACATTTTCGTAGAGCACTGTCTTCATGTGAAGTAACAGAACAAATAAAAAGATACTTAATACTTCGTACGCTATGAGTTTATAAATGGTAAGCTACAGATATTTATGCAATTCATACTTTTATGAAAACGATTATTAAACAAGTAAAATTTATATAAATTTGTTTTATCCTCTAAATAAATATAACGGGAAGTATCAGAGTTTGGATATATTGTATATTTTCGTATGGTATACGCATTCCGTATATTTCATTCTATTCTGTGTCATATAAATACATAGATACATCTACGATGTAGTTGGAAGCAACGTATGCTTGTAACAACAACATGAAATAACAAATTTTCGTTGTAACAATAACTTGCGCGTAAGATCTTCTTTGACGATTATGATATTAGCATTGTCCTCGTACTCAAAACATCCTAAATTAATAGCGAGAAGCTTCCATAACGTTTAATTTAGAAATATTATATATTATCGAAAATTTCCAAGCAATTGAAATATTTTCTATTACAAATCTAGATTAAAATAATTCGTCTTACTTTTCAAATATTTAGGGAACATTTTACCGAAAAGCAGTTTAACTTGCGTATTTTATACGAATCGGTAACCACGTTGAGAACAAATGCGCCGATAGATACGATGCGTTTATTATTTCGCTTTGCGTCGTTGTAATCGCAAAAGTGTATTTATCTGAATATGGAGCCGAGTGCGTTTTTCTGCATTTTCCATCGTACGATAAACGGTACAAGATCGATTTAATTGTTTAATCGCAACGAATAATCGTTTCGTTCATCGGTTATGTGTAAATTTACAAATGCTCCATTCATTGAACGAAAAATATTTATCGTTACTGCTAAATTTAATATCTTACCGGGAATTATTTTATTAAATTATTTTACCAAATTATTTTACGGAATATATGAATATATAGATATTAATAATAAAGAAGTAATACATAAATAATAAAATAATAAATAAATAATGTAATTATTTTATGAAATTATTGGCTTATCGCGTTCATTTACTAATTGATTTTACGGTAACTGTTTCACTCAGTTCGACTGTTCCTGTACGCAATATTCTACCGTAAAAGGTCGACACCAGAAGCGTATCATTTTTAAGTGTTATCATAATATCAATATAATATTTCTATATTACTTGAAAGCCAGGCTAACACAAATTCAACATCATCATGTGTTAACCTCATTGATAAAGTCGTAAGTTGAAATAATATTTTATTACTGATAAAAAGAAGGAAGAAGTTGTAATTATCTCTACATCAATGTCGTAACAGCGTACAACGTGACGTGCTTCTTGAAACTTTAGTAAACTTCGCACTTCCGTTCTAGTGGCACAGCAAAGATGTGTCAGTGTCGCAGCAAACTCGCAATAGCGACACAAGTATCCTCGTGTGGAAAGTAACGAGAGCTTACTTACAGGATTTAACTTAAAAAAAAAAAAAAAAAGTACAAATAGCGAGAAAATTCTTTCTATGCCAACAACTGAAAATTACAAATGTTGAATCGTGTCGATGTTGCAGCACATGACTCGACACGCACACAACGTAAACTCCTGCTGCACGGTTTCATCCATACGTTATCAATTATCTATACAGCATAAATTCCTACAGGCTGTACAGCATATTCAAGAGAAGGCTAATTTTACCTTCAGTTTCTTGGCCGTTGCTTCCGAACGGAGAAGAATGCATCGCACGGGGCACGTGCACAGGTGCGCGGCAGCCGCTCAGACAACGTAGTTAGCCGGCACACAAACGACCCACCTTCACAGGGGTCTTTCGTTAACGATCGCACTCCAAATTACACCAAATCTAGGCCAGAGCTGCAATACGGCTTTTCGACCGGAATATAAGACAGGTTAAAGAGTCTTCGTTATAGAATATTCGGCTGCTGCAGGGCCGTGAAATACCTAACCTGAGGTTACAAGGATAATTAACTCTGAAAGGATCTTAACTCCTTCTCACCGCTGGTATGAATAATAGAGCGTGGAAATTTTCCACGGTTCTCCATTTGGATACGCGACGTTTCGAACGGAAAATATAGTTACCAGCAGAAATTCCACGGCCAATTGTCCTTTTAATCGACCGCTTGGTGAATTTCGATCCTTATCGATGGAAATTGAAACTAATAGATACACGGAATGAAGCACAGCCAAGATTATATTTGTCTTGCGCTATGTTATGTGGGCTATGTATGTTATCTTGTGTGAGTTAAGTAGAATAGAAATTTAATTGACGAGTTTAATTATCCTAGAGGCATAGTTTCGTTTAATTGTTGTCGATTGATGCTCTAGTGGTTCCGCGATATGCCAACATTCTGGCATAGTCGAGATTGATTATTACTAGTATTCTGAAACATACGCTGCACAGTGCACAAATATTTGCGCGTCATTCGATTAAATTTGATACTTAGTTAGAATTCCATTTGTTAAGTTGATATTTTTGTTGTATCTTCGAAGTGATGATCGAAGAACATTTTTGTGGTGTCAATTCTTTATCTCTTGCTATAACTGGAATCGAATGCTTTAATTTTGAACTAAGACAAGGAATACATGTGGAACTTTTAAGATCTTATCGTTGAACAAACACACAAGTCGGTTAATTCAGGTGTATCCGAGAACCGTTTCAGACACTTTCAATTATTTCTTTCCTCTTCGCACTGAAAAAATAAATAATAAGTATTGATTCTATCAATATTTACTATCTGTATATGGTTGCCTGAGATAAGATCAGAGGCGAAAATTACATTAAAGAGTTTCGTTCGAAGATTATTTTCAATAATTTGAATACAAGTTCGTTAAATTCTATATTTTTCTCTGTGATGTAAGTAGTAAGTGATAGCTAAGAAGAAGCTCGTAGCAAGTATCACGCATTTCTCGACTTTCTATATTCTGTCTTATCATCGAATGAAAATTGAACTACTGCACGGAAATACTTTTCACGAAGATTCAATAACTCCATCGAACGCAATTTAATTTAATTGAACACGACTCATCTATGAGATACGCCAGCAACAGTTCCGTAATACGACGAATATTGCGTTTAAAAAAGGCATTGAAACGCGTCGAAGGAAATTAATAAATATTCTTTGGTTTTCCTAGACAAGGATTATCTTGTGTTCATCTGTTTGAGTTCTTCAATTGATAAATTTTATTGCTACGATAAAGGATTTATTAAATGCTTACGATGGATTTGTGTAATGGGAATATATAATACGCTATATAATAGGAGAAGGAGTTTTATGACCGATTTAACGCGGTTCAGGGGCAAAGTAGGCGTTTTACAAGCCTTGGAGTATTTTATTGCACAGTTGATGAGGTTGATAAGGTCACTGAGTTTTATGAACTCTTTTATATCATGCGTGCTCATGCAACGTAATTTACAACACAGTAAAGGAAGAATTGGAATTTTAAATGAAAGCATTCTATGGTTCTGTCCAGCAATGAACAGTACATGTGCAAATTTTCAAACTCATTACTATCAAGTCGCATTTAGATAGCATTTTTCATAGACATCGTAGCTTCTGTCTGCATTTGTTACGTTGCTGATCGAACTTCAAAATGTTTCATATAATACATATAATATTTAATATAAAAACTTTTTACAAGCGTTCGAATACTTTTCCGACTGTATCAAACAAGAGAAAGAGACGATTCATTAGCCGCGATCTGCTAAAATACCAACCAAAACCGCTGCCAAATTACATCCATTTAATCACGAAATAATACATCAGGCAAATTAGTGGCAAGGGTCGTGGCAGAAAATGAATCCTCCATCCTGGACGATGCTAGATGCCTCTTTATTTTACAACCGACAGTGGTAATCCTCGGAAATTGATAATTGCGGGTCACGGTGTACATTATTTGCTCGATGATTCGTAACATTCGATGGCACGCTGTGCTGTTACCAGAAATACGACGAGGTTGAAACCAACGACGAAATGCTCAAAAATCGTTCGGTCGGTCGATCGATTCGGCAATGTGAAATAGAACGAGCGGAGTTATGGCACCTTTGCCACCTATATATTTCACAGGGTCGAGTTAAAGTTCACGGAGAACCTCAGACAGAGTTCGGATCTCCCTCTCTTTGCTCCCTATGCTCTCTTACTCTCTATGATCTGGATCGCGGAACGCTGAGGTTGCAGAATCCCGGGGCAGCATCGTACTTTCAATGAACGTCGATAAAACTCCGATTGATAACAAAGTGAAGCGCGTCGAGTGCGATTCACCCCGGTAAAATTAGGTCAGGTGCCTCCAACCAAACAGTCGGGCTCCGCTATTAAGCGATGAAAAACGACTGAAAAGGCCTACAAAGGAAAAATACCAGGACCGATTTCATATCGCCCGCTGTTGTTCTTCTAACTTACGTATTCCAAGTGGAGAGTTGCATGTTGTCATTTTTGCAGCTCTCTTTGTTTTTGTATCTTTCTTTTTATTTATTACTATTTCTGGAGATAAGCATCGTGCCTTATTGTTTCTCTAGTTGCTATTTGTCGTCGTACGTATTAGGCTGTCCGGGAAGTATCCTTCGCAAACATATTTTTTACAACATACAAACGTGATACCAAGTGTGTGAATGTGTGCGCGGTGTTTATCTCAACAGAACAAAATGGTACATACGTAATTCGACAAAATAATATAAAACAAAAGACGTTGTGCGTCTATTATTTCCTCATAAAAGGAAAGAAACTTTTCGGACAATCTAATAGTAATAGATCGCAGAGGTTTTCTTAATCCGTGGTCTGTGCGTTTAATACAATACCAATGTTACGTCGCGTGGGACCGTCAGTACGCCGTCCTTCATGGTCTGACCAATAAAGGCCCACGCATCGTAATTCTGACCATCTAATAAACCTAAGGAACCAGCATAAACAGAATCTTTCTAATGGAATCTTCAATCCTGTAAGTTTACTTTTTGTTTATGGCTGGTACTTAAAACAGTCCTTGGGTTTATTAGTCGCTCTTAAAAATCACGCAGAAGGCGGGTAGTTACCTAATGGGAAACGCAAATACTGCCTAACGGAAAAGCTGGTTTTTCCCATGAATAAGATCACCCACAAGCCACGTTGGTAGGAGGCTTCCTTCCCCTATCTTCAGTCATTAACCAATGGACATTGCAGATCGTTACCCACACTTCCCTGACGAAAAGTGGGAACAACGAATCCGATTCCTTCGTTCAAAGGGTACACCCATACCGACCTATCCTCCGTAATAACATAAGAGCGAACAGTTAGTTAACCGGTACGTGTCAAAGATAGTTCATCAAACGAAGATTCTTCATCACATTCGTCAACACGAAAGGAGTCTCAGATCGTACTCATTCGAGGTTCGTCATTCCATACATAACATTGTATCACACTGAAGTTGTTGGATCTTTAAATATATTATATAACCTGTTAAGATCAGAGTTATATTCACTCAACCACCCTTATTATCCCAAAAGAAATAAGGGATCGATCGATTCGTGGCATCGATTGATCAAATCGTAAGGGGAATTTACGACTCCCGTTGGCGCGCTTCTTCGAGATCGCGTCAGCCCGCGAACGGTCGAAAGTTCAACCAATATTTTGTAAAATTTTCAGCTTCTAAGAAAGATATTGGGAAGTTATTATTTTTCTACCGTAGCAAAGTTTGTTATGATACGTGTGTCCTTAATACAACAGCGTTCTGTGTAATCTTCTGTAATCTTGAGAGAAGTATATAAGAAAATCATAATTTTTCTCAAACAACCACAATTTGATACGAATTGTGCTTTTTCTTCTTTCGTAATTTTTTCGAGATTTCTAAAAAAAAAGCATAAACAAATGACTGTTTTTTTACCAGTTAAAATAATTTGCTATATATATGCTGTGTATTCTTTTCAGTACAATAGCGCTCTGTGTAAACTTCTCAGAGATTTTTGTAGGAAATATAAAGAAATTATGATTTTTTGCAAATTAGCGCAATTTCTGTGCGTTATTCAACGATCTACGTTCATTTTTATACAACAATCTTCTTCGTAAACTTCTCGAATTTTTAGAAGAATTGAAATAAATTTCCAGTATTTTAGCGCAAAGAAGAATTTTTCTCAAAATTAGAAAATTGATAAAAAAAAAAGAAAAAGAGAAGTAGAGAGAAACATATTGCTTCAAATAGTTGTCTTTAATATCTGTTTGATGATATCCGACGTGTATAACATCCGATAAATTTACATGGCGTGATCTTTCTTTTCGAAGCATTTAATCTGTTAATTATGTATGTCGTACTCTCATATATGCTTACAGCTTATAACCTCCTTTATAAATTTAAACTCGACAAGTTCTCGCAATGAAATTCATTTCTCCAGTATATTTGAACTTGATTATTCTCAAAAATGAAAGCTCGTGGAACGAAATTTTGCTTCGTATTTTCGCTTTATCCGCTCGACATATATCGCCGTAATTAAAATCAGTTAACGGTGCGAGTTCTCGTTTCTGTAATAATTTTTATAATTGGTCAAATGTATTCTTTCATATTTCTTATGGTAGATCCATACCGTAAAAGTATTACGTTAAATCAAGCAAGTTAATTCTATGCATTTTTCGCTATAAACTTCTTCGTTTTCTAACTTGTCCTAACCTGAAATAGCGTACACAGAAGATCTTGCAAAAGTTCGCTGAAATACTTTCAAGTACATAGTTTAGAGCCATCAAATTTCAAAGTTAAGAAGGTACGAGAATCTTCTCAGTAACCAAAAGCAGTATTTTAGAAGGATCATGAAAGCCCGAGTGTGTCATTTCAGGATTATTATTAATAAAACAGTTTCGTGAAAAATGATATATCGCTGAATGATATGTTGCGGTATCATGACGCATAAGACTATGCAATTTTTTCAAATTTTAAACGCATCTTTTTCGTAATTTGCTGATGATCTGCAGGTAAAATTACGTTCATGCCACGCGTAGAATCGTCAGACCAAATTTCATTGAAATAAACAAAGATTACAACCGATGCATTCCTTGTGAATGGTCGACGGTACTGTAGCCGCTGAGGTGGACACGACGAGATTCTCAATATTTGCCAGCGAATGTCGGAACAATGGCGGGAACGGGACGAATACATTGGATAACAGAAGTGTCGTAAAGGGGCCGTAAAAATTCTGTTTCTGCGAGGAACAGAAGTCCAAAGCATCGATCTCGCTAATTTACGCCAAGTGGGTTCCGCCTGTTCAAAGGGAAAAAGACGGAAGAAAAGAAAGAAAGAAAGAGAGACACGGAAGTAATTCAAACACAGGTCGGCACAGGTCGGCAAGTTCTTTAACCGTAACTTAGCGACCGCCATGGCAGACAGGGGATTTAAGTTCGAAAGCTTCGAACTTCGCCTAATTACAGCTTGCAGGAACTCGTGATGTCCGCACGTAACGGGCTTGTACGTACCCCGAAGCTCGACCCCGAATCCGAGATAGCCTAACATAATTGAACCGCTATCCGAGCTGCTCGATAATTCTGCCGTCAATTTGAAACTCCTGAAATTAGACACGGTGTTACGAACTTTCTGTGTAAATCGGCGTACGGTCCAGTTGTCGACTGTTTCGAATGGCCAACATTGATTTGACAATTGATACGGACTGGATTACAAGGTTTGCTTCTGTTATATCTATAACGAACGGTATTCCAGGCTAGCGTATTCGTAAATTGTCTGATGGAAAATTTAACTAAAAGGGCATAATGTCATTGCCCGTATTTAGTGCACTCTGTTTAGAAAATTGTATGTCACGGGGTCTTTGAGTAATAATTTTCACTAATATCGTTTAATTGACAAGCGACAATATGTAAGTTATTGAATTCAATTTTTACAATTTTACGATCTTTCATCGAACAATTAACTGGCATTTAATTTGCGAAATTGTAACATTTCATTTATATTATTATATCTTCAATCTTATTGTCGTTATGTTAGAAAATTCATTAGTACTGTAACCCATAGCTTGTGACTTGTCAAATTCAGTTAATAATATTAGGTGAATAGCTAATTGAAAATATCTCGTAAGAAAGAATTTCCATAATTGGAAAATATGGGCCCTCTATAAAGTTCTTCTCTTTTCTTCGAATTTCTGGCTTTTCGGGTTAAAGACTGTATTCTGTACAAGTTAAAGTGCATATTCTTATAAGTGCGATTTTTTACTTATATCTTATATCTTTAAAATAATGATAAACAATATAAAGATATGTTAGAACTAATATCGTGGAAAGTTTAATTACGAACCTACGAATATTTGTACATTTTCAGGAAATTTGAGTAAGTGAAAATATGTAGAGTGCGTATCCATTTCTTTACTTTTGTCCATTTAAAAATGAATTTGAATAAACAACCGCGGTCTGTTAATTACTTTCCGTGCTCCACAAAACAGCAACCAAGTTTCTAGAAATTTCTTATTTAATCTTTAGAATCCTACTGCACGAGTCAACAACTTTGATTTCAATAAATTATAAAATCTTCTTCCCCTCTTTTTTTAAGACACGCTGCAAAACGTTTGTGAAAACCAAATTTCATCACGGGGAAGAAACCGTATAACCATTCAACGATACGACTTTACACCAATGAATCAGAAGCCTCAGAATTTCCATAATCTGTGGCTGTGGATGATCCAGATACGCTGTATTCGACGCTGCCAATGCCAGAACGGAGAATTCTCATCGGACGTGACTAATTACCGATACGCGGGACTTGTTCACTCGAGAACTCGCTGATCGAACCAGCCGATATAGGACGAAGGACCAGAGAATCAGAGAGAAAGGTGAAAGAAATGGAGCGAAAGAGGTTTGAAATACACAACGAGATTAGGAACGGAGACACAGCTGATAAGGGGATTAAACGAGGTCAAGTGGCTTCTTTCGAATCCGATCGATCGAATATTACGATAAAATCATCCATGCCATTTTTCGAACGCGATCCAGGTGACGTTTAATCCTCCGATCATCGAAGAGGAATTAAACACACACCGTCCCCAATATCGCCACGAACTTTCTCTCCCTATTAAAATTACCTTCTCGCCAGGGGAAACTTCTGATAATGCTTCATTTCGTTCCCTGATCGAACGCTTGATCCTTTTCAATCTAACGTTTACGTTCCATTACGGCTCTTCGTTTACTTTGTAATTGTAGAAATTAGAAAATTTTCGTCGGTGGTAAATGTTTTCGTACGAGTATGATAAAGGGGGAAGAATTTGGATGGTTTTGTATTGGACGTTGAGTTAGCTATCCGTAGTTCGTTCAGTATACATTTCTGAGTTAGTTACCTATAGTCTGGTATCATTTAAATGATATAAAAATGAAAAGATCAGGAAAAATGCACTTGTCAACTATTTCTCGCGATGCTCTTGATCGTTAATTATCCTTTCAATAATCGCTGTTAATTTAGAATACGAAAGTTGATTAAAATCGAGCGGACATTTTCAGAAGCCCCGTACTATAAACGAACTTTTTAAGGATTCTCGAATCGATAAGCTGCATTCGATAGGAAAACAGGGGCTGAGAGTTTGACACGAGAAGCAAAGATACAGCTGGGCATATGACGGTGACAAAAAAGATCTGGAAATAAGATTCGAGAGATATCGTGGATGCGAGCTCTGTTTGCTATCGCATAAGTGGCTGTACAAATATTTCAAGCATTGGAAACGAAGCAACAAAGTAGCATGAAGGAAAACGAAAGGGAAATATGGCGGTTACGAGCTGAAAAGTGAATTGGAAAATATCAAAAACTTTTTCAAACGAGTGTTACGCCTCGAGATAACTATCAGGACAACCGCCATTAAAATGAAACATATCGTAGAAGAAAAAAGGCGTTATCGTTACGCAAAAGTTATTTTTACCAGCGTTTATAAAAAAAAAGACAAATCAAATTTTTCACAATGACAAAACTAACAAATCACACATTTTTATCAGGAGATCGCGATCGCTGAAACTGTCGTATCGTTCGTTTTTATAAATGTCCTCGATGTCTTTGGAATATATTAGAATTCTCGTTCACATTTATCCTAACATTACACGTTTAACTTAGTTTATACCAATATTACTACTAAATAATGC
This sequence comes from Bombus haemorrhoidalis, assembly GCA_014825975.1. NCBI lineage: Eukaryota > Metazoa > Arthropoda > Insecta > Hymenoptera > Apidae > Bombus > Bombus haemorrhoidalis. Next base: position 4,326,635 of record CM026166.1, on the reverse strand, counting down.
TACTTTAAGCTGCTTTAGTATTACTTAGAACAGTTAAGCTCCACTTTGAGATCGACAGTTTCTATGAACACTATTAATATCTATACCCGATTAGTATATTCTATCTTACTCATATAAGAAATCCACGGGAATGTGTCTTGTAGAATGCATTTAATTATATAGTCGTTCACCTTGTCGAATCTAATCATGAAATACTTTCATTAAATGCATTGAAGAATACGAAGAATAATAAGAATAATTTCTCAAAATACAAGAAACGGTATATGGTATAAAAGTGAACAGATATAAGAAGGAATAAAAGAAAATACTGAAATGTAAATTACATAAACGATCAAAGAGTGGAACAAAGACTTTTCGAGCATGTAGGAAGAAAAATCAAAAGAAATAGAAATTCTAGCGATTTTTCGTTACACTGGTATCGAGCCTCTTTTAATCCTCTTTATTCCGTAATTACTATCGATATGGTATTACACAGCTCGCTACACTTCATCCATAAGCAATCGCTCAAATAAATATTAAAAAGCGTAAAGTACCAACGTGTCGATATATCGTCTAAATAATTACATCGGAACTTTAAACATCGTGTGAAATACACAAATATATTTCCTCAGCTTCGTTTCCGAGGCTAAAAATCGTATCGCGTTTCTATCGATGAGATTTCAATTAATTTCCATCTACCGATCAATCGACATACATATGTATAAGCAATTCGAAACACGTTTCTCCCTTCAGTGATAAATTCACTATTAACAAATTACGCCTGCTGGTTTCGTTTTCCTCCTCTCGTCCTAACTCGCCCTCATGAATCCACCATAAACCCGAAAGAACAGTTGGCGTGTGCACGAGGTTATGGCTGTGCTCGTCAACCATCTCCCTCCCCTTCAATAAGTACAGTGACTCGGCAAAGCATTTAAACACATATCGTAAAAAAATCTTGCGTGTATATATTACATAAGAACATTTTGTAATTTTACTAGTTTCGTAACGAGACACGATTACCATAATATTATACTGGCAATATTTGAAACGAATCTGAAATTGTATACAAAAGTTCCAAGTATACGTACAGGAAACGCGTATACTTGGTAAAGGATCGGTATATAGCATGAATAGCCTTCTGAAGCAAATAATAATTATGCAGCTTAATGACTTTTCCTAATTCCAGCTGTTTAAATTCAGTCCTCTTTCACGAAACAAGGGAAATTTGAACAAATTCAACGTCTTCTTAGTTTATTCATTCGATCTTTAAAATTGATCGAAAAATTGATTCGAACTCAATACGATCTAACCTTTCTGATAAATTTTGAACACAGTGAGTGAATGAAACCAAAGAAATATTTCGATGTGTCTTCATGAAAATAGGACAAACGTAAAATTTTGACGCGCCGCTCTCTACCAATTGATTTTTTACTTCGGTGTTAAAATAAAGCCTTAAAACTATCGGAATGATGAGAATAAAAATATCGATATGTAGATGGGAGTAATCTCGTATTGGCGTATTTAATTTCGGGATATTCACCGATAACAGCAATAAGGTCTGTCCCGGAATTCGGTATAAATACGCACCGGCATCTTTCCCTGATATTGCTTTATTATTGGCTAACTGCGAGCCGGAAAAATTCACTGGGGTTCGTCGTGCCCGATATCAATCCCCTCGCGCGACACCGGTCATGACTCGATCGACTCAATCCCCGAATATGCTCGCCCTATTCTCTTATTTCTCTCTTTCCCTGTGTGTCCTACGCTGAAAATCGTGTTTCAGTCGTCAGAGCGGAAGCTCCCGAGTGAAACATAATTCTTTGCTCCATTAAATTTGTTTAATGCTAAAAATACGTTCGACCTGATTCTTGGTATAGCGCAGAAAGTACTGTGCTCGCTATATTATTTCGAACAATGTTGCAACGTTTAACGTTTATCGTGTTTGCTACGATGGAACGACTGCTTCGTGGAGTGAATGGAATTTTTTCAATATTTCTACGCTGCCTGTCGATCGTCGAATACTTCCGATGATAATGTTTGGACGAAGGAGGCTTTCTTTTGAACGACAAATATTTTTGTTGGCAGCGGTGGATGTGCTTTGGAGGAATTTTTTGATTATAGGAAATCTGTACCGAGTGTATAAAGTTGCGCGCATGAAATTAAGAAATAGTTACTTGGAAATATTCGAGAATGTTACGTAAATGTGTAGTGTCTGATATTGGCTAACTGGAACTTAAATCTTAAATCAAGTTGCGAATCGATAGGAAAATGCTTGTTCGAAGAAACTGATTTCACTGATTTTACTATGGAAAGTTTCATTTTACTTTTTTTCTTTATAATACATGGTTTAGCGTTTTTAAACATCATAAATATAGAACGATTTTTTAATCTTTATCTCGAAGAACAAATTAAATCGAGCTGAGTTTGATATAATTTTCTTCGCTTCTGTAACTCTAATTATGCAAATATACTATATATACACTTTGTGTGAAGAAACTAATATCACCTAGTACTCGAACTAGTACCATTGTTAGGAAAACGTCTCGCTGAATTTAATTAATAGAGAAAGGTGGAAATATTGATACAGATTTAAAGATAAAAAGGTGGCAGTTACTGTAAAGGAGAGAAAGTCCACAACAAGAATCGTCAGTGTTTCGTTCATCGTCTCTTTGGAGAAAATCTTGAAATAAGATCTTGGCTTTAAATAGTTTAAGAATGTTTTCCAAATAGAATCAGGGAAAATAAGTTGCTCCTGATTCTTCTTGAGAATTAAATGCAAAACATGTTAACTGAGAAGTATTTATCACCAACTATTTCCGCCGACGCTATATTTTCTGATTTGTTTATTGTTCAGGTCTGGCCCTTTATACTATTAGAACCACAACACGATGTGTCGGGTGCACATTTTTAAATAAATAAATATTTCCACTAACACTTTCGAGTAACTTCTTTCGATTCTAATAAGATTTATTCGAAGCGTCCATTTTTTATTAATTGTCCAATATTAGAAAACAAATAGTTTTCAGTAAAACTCAAGCTATTACATTGAAACGCATCTTGAAATTGTCATGCATGGAATATCACTTCGAACGTATAATACATTAAACTTTATTCTAGTCTGAAGAATTTTGTTATTTTATATTTCCATTAATGATCCACCAATTATAAAATAGAAACGACCGTATGAAATAGAAAAAGAAAACGTCCATAAGATAGAATTAACTCTGACGTTAAACATCCTACGAATTACGCGCGTTCGTGTAGCTTCCGCTTCTCACGCTGCGAGAGAAGAAAAAAATCAGCTTCCACGCCTGAGAATCCTGTTTCACGAACCAGATGCTTGGTCATCCATCAGCGATTCAACTTTTTCCGTGGAATAGCAAAAAAGAAGATCGCTCGTTCGCATCGAACGATCGGGACGTCGCAAGGGCAACAATAATTGCCACGAAAAAACACGCGCTAAAACAAGCCAATTACTGCGATCTATCAGGAATTTTACTTCCTACGAGCCAGTTTCCAAACAAAAAAGAAAGAGGAACGAAAAAGATAAATCGTTGCGAAAGCGTCAGAGATCTTAACCAATCTGGTGTCTTTGCGTGTCCAGTGGAAATGACGAGCAACCGCAGAAAAGAAAGGACGTGGATCGGGGAAAAATTCAAAGCGGATTCATCGCTTCGACAAAGGCGGAGAAACGTTTGGCCCAGAGCGAAGCATGGCAGCTCGGCCGAACTAAACTAAACAGAACGAAAATGCGGTATTCGTTACCAGTCCGAGCGAAACTTTTCTTTCGAGCCGTAATTCGCTTCGGGCTGTGCACAGCGTTCCCATTGATTACCACCCAGGCCGCGTTTGCTTTCTATTTTATCCCCTTTTCCAACTACTGCTTCTCCGCTTCTTCTCGTTTCTTCTACGTGTTCTCCTATCTTTTTCTTTTAGAATAGCACCGATACATCGCAGTCGCTGTAAAATACGCTACACGTCGACCTAATGAAGAATAAACGAAAGTAATCATGGATTTGGCATTGGACAATAGATTTCAAGAATTTCTGTTGAGAAGAATTGTTTAAAAACGAAGAAGTTTATTGCGGGACGATTAAGTTCACGATGACCGAGTGCCGCTTCTATCGCGTACGAGTTTTCCTGCACCTTCTGAGAAGACCATTTCTACTAAAATAAATAACACAGTATACAGACCCTATGAATAACACGTACGAGGGAGAATGATTTCTCGCGGAAAAAATAAGAAGCAAGCAGGGAATAAAACTTTTCCGCATGACGCATCGTTTTTCAGGAAACTGAGTTTGTCGAGTGTGCTTGCGTATGACAAATTTATCTCGTAGGATGCGTCTCCAAAGGAGATCGACGAGAGATGTTTTCAACGGGGAAGACCAAACAAAAGGTTCTAAATTAACGTTGACTAAAACTAAAGCTCTAAACATTTCATAGAACACGCTTCTTTCCTCTTTCTTATCGATGGTACACGCATCTTGCTTATTTTCTTTTTCTCTTTTTTGCAAATATGAAACGCGCATAAACGCGTTCCAGTTGTAAACGTGACGCTTATTACCGCGAGTCGTCGATGAGATCGAAACGAAACGAGCCGCGACACGCGCGTGTGGCTATGCCGATGAACGAGGGTAAACCGCATCGCGACGTTTAAACTCACCTCGACACTGGCGCGACGGAAGAAGAATGAGGAAAAAAAAAAAGAAGTTGCTGCACCTAAAACATTGTTGCTTCTCGGTAGATCCGAGCCAGCGACGAATTAAAAAGCGAACTTTAGTCCGCTTTTTCGCGGTCAGAAATCCACACAGCGCAAAAACCTTCCTACACACGTTTTTATTCCCAACTGGCCGTAATCGACGCTACGCATCTGGTCCTGCTCGTTGATGAATCGTTAATGCAACAATGCGAATCCGGCAGCGATCAGGGCCGAATTCTTAATCTGAGCGAACTATAGTTCGCTCTTTAGCGAAATTTAGTAAAATGAAAATGTAAACGAGCGGGTGTCGCAATCTTGCGACTGGTCCCTGAGTCAGAAGTGGAACGAACGTTCGTAGAGATTAGATCGTCCACCTAAACGAATCGAACAAGTATTTTTGGAACGTACAATTGAAATAGATTTCGCATGAGATTTCAAACGCTTAATGGAAAGAACGTCGGTATTTACGTCGTAGCTAGAACGTTTAGCGACCAAAAAACAAATTTAAGAAGCGATAAATTACGATAGTAGATAAGGATGTATGTGATTTTTAATTGTACTGTTAATTCACCTGAAAGAAAATTTGATGTATTACGTTACTGCGACGTACTCTATCGTCTTATATGGATAACGTACGAGAGGTATGTGTATGTACGCAGACAATTGCTTTCGAGGATTTCATATTTCATATTTGGTTGCAAATACGCTGAATAGGAGAGAAAAAATGAAAAATTCCAGATTCTAGTGATTTTTAGTTAGTGGTTGTATGGAGAATTCCACGATGAGTGATACAATCAGAGTGAGGAGTATGTGCACGCGAAAGCAAATCAAAAATTTAAAGTGGAACCTTTTAACGCACGGATTCGTAATTGAGAAATCCTGTGAATACGCGTGCATTTAACTTTGGATGTGTGGAATTCTGAACGATAGAGCGTTTTTGATAGATGGATCTTTATAAGAATCTATACTTTTACACATACCAGAAGATAAAGAATCTCAATTTAATCGAAGTAAACTATTATTTTCTTAATGTAATAATGTATACTCTATTTTTCATATCATACGATATAAGATGCGCTCGTACACATTCTCGTACATCTCTGTATATTCACGTTCGTCGTAAATGCATAACTGTCTATAGTTTTAATTATACATTGATAGAAAGGCAACGAAAGCGATAATAATTCTTATCTTGATTTTGGGAAACGTAAATCTTTTTCTACGAGAATGCTACATTGTTGTAACCTATTACTATTAGGTTGTCCGGAAAGTTTCTTTCGTTTCATAAGGTGATAATAGATGAACAACAACAATTTCTGTTTTATATTATTTTATTGAATTAGATATGATTCATTTCGTTCTATCTCTGTTACTACGTTCGTGCATAATTCGATAAACTAATATAAAAGAAAAAACATTGTGCGTCTATTATTTCCTTATAAAACGAAAGAAACTTTTCAGACAACTTAATAGATGCACTGCGAGCCAACCAAAGTGTCCGGATACTTGTAAACGACAGTGGAACCTTTCTATCGATAATTCGCGAATATCAGGAATCGAATAAAGCAGAGAAGCAGAATGGAAGCAAAAGTTTCATCAGGATGATAAATTTTCATGCCTCGAAGGACACAAGGGAGGAGCGTACGGGTGGAATGCTGTCTGTACAAATAAAGAAGAACTCGAACGAAATTAGGTCAATTGCGAAACGAGTTAAATTTCACGGGAATACAGCTACATGTTGGCGCATCGCGATACGATGACCGAGCGCCCTAATTTCTATGCGATATTTTATGTTTATTTTCAGTAAAACTGCAACCTAAACGAAACGCAGAAGGAAATTCGCTTTCGTTAAGAACGGTCGCTAAACGATTCGTTTCGTTTCACAGGATCGATTATCTACATTGTATCGTTTGTATTTCCTCGACTGTTACGTCTTTGTGTTTAAAACTACAGAATCTACAGGTCGAATAGGTTCTTCGAATACACGTTATCTCGAGCATCTGCATTTAATAATCGATGAGTTGAAAACGATTCGTAATCCATTATCGAGTGACCTGACTACTTTTATCTCGGTTATCTAGCAACTGTGATCGATAAAAAAAGAAAAGCAAAAAGAAAAGAGACAAAGAGCATTTTCTATCAAAAGCTGCAACAAACGTCCAACTTGAAATAAACGTCCATCTCCATGCCGATCTATTCGTTCTAAGATTAATTTCCCCAGCTTATGTTGATTGAAGATTTTTTGTTCATCGTAATGGGAATTGCACGCTCTTAAATTATTCTACCTTCTTCCATTTCCTTCTTCCATTAGACTCGAGAATTCTCGAGTATTGACCAAAGTCGAAGAATTTCCAAAGCCAGTTTTCCCCAAGTCTAATTGTAGTTAACAGGTGAACCAGGATATTTATAGCGTAATTTGCGAAGAAGATGATTTTGAAGAATTAAAACCTCTACTTCTCACTGTAGCTATTCCTCAACCTAGAAAGACGGAATGGCTAAGTTCATCTGTCTAATTTTCCTTCTATCATAATGAATCTCATAAATAGATCGACCTTTGACCTGCGGAAAATATTAACGCTGTTCGTCGCATCATTGGAAAGCGATACAACCTAATACGTTAATATATCAAAAAACGTTTCAATATTTTCTTGTTCAAGCAGTACGAACAAATTCGCAACTATGGAAGTTAAACAATCTACCAATGTATTAACAGAGTTAATGCAAAAGCAACACGCTGATCCATGTATTTGCAAAGAACCGCGCGAGTTCGTCTTAGAATCGAGTACCAAGCAAGAGCCTAAGAAAAATAGGACGACGACGGAGTCCGAAATTGATAGCATCAAACCCCTAACTCGTTTAATCTTCGAGAGAGCGACGGCTCGCGTAATGGAACGCGTCCACTCGCCTTCGTCTTGGGCTCGTCTCCTCAAAGGATTAAAGAAACTTCCTGCTGCCGGAGGAGGATTGTTCGCGAGCTACGAGCCTGACGATAGCGCGACAACTCGATGAATTTGCGTGCTCGATTGATCCGACGACGTCACGTATCAAATGTAAATGAGAAAGCACTTTATGCGAGACCAAGTATCGAACTAAGTAGAAAAATGGCTTATGCTTAAACTTCGTTAATTAACATACGACAATCAACAAATAACGCGAGTGCGATCAATTTGAGATTTCTTATTTGTTCGAATGTATATGAACCACGTAACACCGACGATAGAGCGTTCTTGCCTTTCGATGTACAGATTTTCATTTATATATCGTTTTTCTATTCTCTTCTATCGTTTCATTGGATTGTTAACGGTGACGCAACTGTTACAGGAACGTTTCTAGCGAGATCGATGGCGAACAATAGCAAGGTAGAGGCTGGTTCCATGAGTCGGCATAGATACGGACAGTTTACGACGTCGTGTAAAATAATTGCCCGGGTTTAATTAACAGCAGTCAACACAGTGGCTCGTCAATGTACAGCTTCGAGCTAATAAATAGCAGAGGTTGAACAGCAACTTGGCCCGACTAGCCAAGGACGCATATTTCACTGAGATATATGCGTTCTGAAGTCGCGTTCTCAGCCTGTGTTCACCCGCTGACGGCGTTCACATTTTCAACTAATTTATAGATTCCTTGGTGTTGCATCGTGTCGGTACAAACTAATTAACGATGATAATAGCGGGCAGATATCAGTGGAGTTGCTTTCTTCAGTTATTTCGAGTCCTCGTAATTACTAATCTTGTTGTTCTTGTCAACGGCATTATTTTAAAGAAGAGAACGTTTCGCGAGGTACCGTGAACGTAACGTTAATACTTTGGACGCTAGATAAATTTCGTTGGTCTTGGAACACGGTAAGCTTAAGTCCGTTATCGTTCTCTTTGCGTTTCTTATTCTTGTTTTGCTTTAATGAAGCTTTAAGCCGATTTATGTTCACGTCATTTTTTTCTTTTTATTTTTATCTACGAAATATTTTGAATAGAGAATCTGAATGGAGAATCTCGGAGCACTCTATATCTATTTTAGTAAAACAATAAAACAGTTTACACGCTTTATGATACATTTAGTACTTTACATTCTGCGATGAGAGAAAGCAATTACTGTTTCTTTAATTTAGATATGCGTTCCAATTAATCTTTTCCAGTCGAAAAAATTAACGCCGTTCATCAGCGACCTGCATTCACTGCGTTGAACATGTTAATCAGCGACATAAATGGAATACTGCGCCGTTTGTAATTTCGCATACAAAGAAAATCAAAATTCAGCGAAATGTGTAGAATAAAGCTGGTCGGCCATGAAATAGATTCCGTTCGGTCCACTTTAAGAATTTATTTTTTTCCATCAATTCAATATACGAGAAACACGTCTCTGAAATTTTGAAACAAATGCCAATTCCCGGGATGAATTATCTCAAAATAAAACGTCCATTGCGTCAAAATAAATGCATTACGAATCTATTCGGCGTGACTCGCATCGGCATGCAATATGTCGCTCAAAAAGTTCTCGTGTTGTTTCGGATCGCTGGAGATCCAATATAAAATTTCCATTGCAAAAACCTAGCTGATGTACGTTTGAAAAATAAATGACGCGTTACGTCGATCGTTTAAAAAATTAATCGCAACGTTCCCGAAAAAGAGACGAAAGTAAAATCTATATAAAAGAAGGAACATCGAAATTAATATTCCTTCATTGTTCGATCAGCCGAACATCGCAACAGTGTATTTACGAGAATCTATATATGAATATGCATATGCAAAACGATGATCGAGTCGATTCGTGGGCCGATCGGATTAAAAAGAGTACCAGAAGCAACGATCAGAGGAGAAGACGCAGACGCAGTGACAGGAGAAACGACAAAAAGCGAGCGAGAGAGGAAGAAGGAAACAGGAACGGGCATCGTGCATATTTTAATCGGTGGCCATGTCGTTCGAGTTCAGTGAGGATATGCCCGCGGTTTTCGATTTATCGAAAAAACCACGCTGAACAAGAGGTCACCTTTCTTCTCGATTCTTCTTTTTTTGTTCTTTTTTTTTTTTTTTTGTTTGGTATAAATTTTCAAAGCTTAAGTAGCCCACGGCTATCCCTTTTCTACCGCTGCTGTATCACGGACTCTTGCAATATTGAATGCAACGCAGCGTGAGCGACTAAAAGCACAATATGGATACCAATATCCTGCCACTTCTTAATATCCGCTTGAAAAGTACGTACGATGCATGGAAAATTTCCGAGCGGATTGACGGCGAAACGTCGCCCCGAGACTCCTCGTTATCGACCCCGAATTATTGCGTTCGTTTACCGATTATTAGACCCGCGGATTTTTCATATTTCTCGACGTAACCGAAGAAATGAAATCGACACAGAGATTTATTTGGCGTACGAAATATTATTGGGAGTACTTTGTTGCGAATACACATTTTTCCGCATTACGCGTATTGCATTATGTATATCGCGTATTACATACACTTTGGATCTTTATATTTCTGTAGTTTATTGATTATCGTATCGTTCGTTTCCTATCAATTTTCCATCTTACGAACATTTTCTTCATTCAATATAAAATTCATACAAGTGCTTTGAGCTTGTTCAAATTATTTGTCAATGTATCTTTATATGAACAGTAAATATAGGTACGATCGTAAGGAAACTTACGACGATGATATATTGTTAAAGAAATAAAAAATTTCTTATTGTTATTGCATTTAGAAATATAGGTCTTCGTTCGTAATTTGGGACAACCAGATAAAATTACTTGGAATTTTATACGTTCTATCGTTTCCATGTCTTTTCTAATACCTTTTATATATTTCATACCAATCCATTGTTCTCACATCTCGCCCTGTATTCTATTTTTTTCCAGCGAACAAACGATACGCCGATAAATCGTACCCTTATGTCCAATTCTGCGATCTGATGTCGCCCAAAAACGCCTATACCTATCCATCATTGTACTGGAAGTAATATAGCTTGGAAAAAACGGAATTTATATAAAATAACAGACGACTAACTGTCGTGCGGCATCTTTTTCGCAGAATAATATTTATTGCTTTCGGCTTCTATCAAGACATCTGTACCCTCGTCATCGAATCTATATATATCAAACTTTCTTCTCTTATAAGAATTGTATCCCTTATTTCGTTCCAACACACTAATTTTTCAAAGGTAATTCGATGATCAAAAATGATCTCTTCTTATTAGAAAAATATTCAATACATATTGGGTTGGCAACTAAGCGATTGCGGATTTTCCATATAAAACAATCGTCGAACGATTCTTCGAGAATACAAGGCAATTTAAAAAACGGAAATTGCCTCTTCTTCCGAAAACAGGCATCCGAATACTAAAAAGTGCATCTATCTACCTTTCTAATGTTTCGCAAACGTTGGAAAGAACATACAGCTTCGTCGCGCAACGATTTCCCGCGAAGGATCTATCGCGATTCCCTGACAAACGACTGATTATTACTCACGATTCTCGGAAGGATAGCGAGACATAAGAGAGAAAATAGGAAGTGAGTGGCGGTGAATAACGCGATAAACGTTGTATCACTAGCCCCGATATTCGAATAACGTATTTCAGGTCGTCGCCAAGGTAGGTGTATATGCGGTATACATAATTCAGTAGCGCAGGTGACAAGTGAGGATGAGAAAACAGACATTTCCTTTTCCGTCGTGAAATGAAGATAAGTTACATACGGAAAATACACACCAGATGCCGTACATATCTAGCGGAGGATGTGCTTCGCCTCGACGAGACGACGAGAACATCGTGACTTTGCTCTCGAAGAAGGCGACCGCTTCGGGCTATTTGCCTCTTATCGATATGATAAATAAATGGCGAGAACGCGGGGCATTCCCTTGAGACCGGCGTTCTCCCTGAATCGACGAAATTTCGCTTTTTCGATAATCTGCCAGACACCGTTCCCTTCTTCGCTCCTGGCAGTCTGGCGTAGTTGAAAAATATCATATTTTCGGTTTTTTCTTTCAGTAGTTTCCATGCATCGACGAAGATTCGTTGTTATTTTGGGATGTGTAACACGGGCCAGGAAATTGCGGTTGTATGAAAGAAACGAGAGATTAATTTGGGTAAATGCGTCAGAGACAAAAATGGACGAATCGATACGAGAGATAACGATATGTTTGGAAAAAGACACATGTACGCATTAAGGAAGATACGTATATATTGAGATATGTATAATTTTATGTGCTAGACTAGATTTGTTGCATAGTAGTGATACATGTATGCGAATATCACTATGTGGAAGCATGTGTGTCGCGGCATCTCAAAAACAAAGGAATGTAAACTGTTCAGTCGGTTAACAGTCCGGTATGGAAGAAGGTGAGACAAATAAAGTGCTGAGACACGTGCAAGTTATCGATGAATATCTTTGAAATCGTTTATCAAATAAATATATAACTACTCTAATATAAATTCTAAGTGTAAATTTAGTATTCCTATGCCATTATTTCGGCTATTAAGATCCAAAATTCTCAACAGTATATTTAAAATGAAATGATTAATTAAATGTAACATATAGGAGGACGAATAGATTTCGTTTAGAAGCTTAATTTCTTTCGCGTATAGTCTAGAGCCTAGACGTATATCCTAGATATGTGTTTGTGTTAATATGCTAAGATTGAGATATATGTAACACATGTTTTAGATACCAATATATCATAATGTGGATCGTTGATCGAACGATATGCAGCGATCTCGTTGATGTAGCGTAAGGAGCAACAGGCAAAGTCCAATTAAGCGAAGCAATTTGCGGCATCTTCTCCGCGTCCCATGCGCTCTGCTCGTGATTTCCGAACATGGAAAACGATAATCGAAGATTAAATATCAAGCATCACGGTGTCGATGCTCGTTCGCCACAGTTAACAGAGCAAACAGTCAGGTGGATTGGAATATCGCGATAGCGTAACGAACTTTCATGGTAAGCCAGTGAAGATTAGCAAATTGATGGGAAATAAATGGCCAATTGAAATATATCGTGGCTCGCACTGCGCGATTTACCCAGTTACGGTAATAAATAAATCAGAATCATTTTCCAACGTTATATAAGATCAAATTCGCAAAAAAAAGATTGTTTTACAAGGTTGGTAAAGATATAACGGCCACGTTAGGTAATTTGGTGTATTTTCTAGAAGAGAATAACATGGAATTTATTTTTCACACATATTTAATATATTGCTTGGACGTTTTAAATTTCAGAATAAAAGACGTTACGTAGAGTGAGAGATTGCATTTTATAAATGGAGCATGAAATAAATTCGAAATGTAAAATTTTTGCCATACTTGTTCCTGCAATTCTTATCTTACATATTGTTCTGATATACTTTTAAATATAACTGTATAATTTTCTATGGTAAACGAATTTTAATATAAGAATCGTGAAGATTCCAATACGTGCTTAAAAAATTTCACAAGTAAGTGCTAATTGTAGGAGTAATAATCGATTGACTGAAAAAGTAACGACTATACAAAATTTATGATAATTCTAAGATTTTTACCACTTACTTGTCGTTCTAGACTAAGTTTGATTCCATCGGTTTGATCGTGTTCGAAAGCAAATTGTCGTTTTGTATTTCTTCGGAAAATGTTATTTCTACTTTTCAATTTAAGAGAATTGTATAATTAAGAATAGACTAAGTATAGAAATACTTGACTACTCTACTCTAAATAGCTTGAAACGTAAGTACAACAAAAGATAGTAAATTTCGAGGGAAACGTAAAGTACGCTTTGTATACTTTATGTACTTCGGGCAGTCTAAACGTTACGAGACCAATGTTGATAAAGTCAACGACGGAATTACTGTCTCTCGTTGCAATTAAGTTCTATGATAATGCTATTAACGTTGCGTATAAATTATTGACGTTCCAGGTGCGCGATTGCCCAGAAATTTTTCACCCTGGCAACGTTCCAAATGCATTGTCACGCTAGAATTCTGAACGCATTTAACAACCGACCAATTAAATTTATTAACAGTACGTTCCTTCCTTCGTTGTTTGTCGTAAACATGTATTATATATTAATTTTTTGCAATTGATACGCGATCATACGCTCGAACGAAATACGATTCAATAACAGTAATATCGTCATTTTAAAAACTTAATTACTCGTATGTACTTATAAAATAGATTTGTAGGGTATATCATAAGAGAATAATAAATATCGAAAAAATATTGAGCAAAATATCTGCAGAGACACGTAATTTATACTTATTTATGCCTTTCCATGCTATGTCTACTAACATTGTTCTAAAATCTGTATTTTAAGATTTCTATGATATTTATGATATTATCTTATTATGTTTATTATTGTTGAGGTTATTAGAATATTAGTAGAAAATATATTTTAAATACTCTGAAATGTAAATACGAGTCGCAATAATATCGAGCTGGTCCAGATCCGCATGCTGGCAGTGTTACCTTATGACTGAAAACCCTGAAGCCATCGTCGCCTGTCTACGATTTATGCTTTGCCTTCAGTGCTTCAGTGCTTGACAAAACTAAAAAAAGACCAGATGTAGAGTTTTCTTAGAAGTGGTGACCACTTCAACAATTATGTTATTTATTATGTTGAAATATGTCGTAGAAAGGAGAATCCTGTTATTGCAAGCAATTATAATTACTTTTAATAAATATCAAGATTTTGTTTATTTTATAACCAGGGAATTAAAAACTATTTGAAGAATAATCGTCTGGTACGGTTTTTGCCATTGATTTTTAAAATAGATCTATGACATTGATAAAGAACGAGGCATGTTAATCCTCCCTATAGAATTCTATAATAATTTCGATCGTAATTCATCGCTTTATAATTCTTGTGGCGTGTTTATTTGCTGAACCAACTATTTACGACCGATAACCGAAAATTAGTAAATTAACATTTCACGCGAAATTCCCGTTAATTTTAAACCAACATAGATCACACACGAATGGCAAACTAGTCGAGTAGAGATGATATTCATGCCTCGTTAATGACAGCTTTATCGAACAAAATAATAAAAGTAAAATTCACGATTCATTTTTCCAAATATCGCCTTACTCATCAATTTCTGAAGATTAATCGAAACAGAAGATAGTTTTCCTTCAGCGATTTTAGTTTGCCATTTTCCCATTATTTATTAGTTTCTCTGTTTCTATTGTTAAATCACAAATGAAACAGCGAAGTAATAAAACTTCATATTGAATTCTATATCTTCATCTATTATTTAATTTGAATTATGATAAAATAACGGGAACATATGTATATCTTCGTGTTCCTTGTTAATTAATTATTAGTTATTTCATTCTATTCAGATCGTTAATTTATTCAATGATGCAAATAATTTTAAATGCATAATTCATCTACGTTTTTATTTCGTACATCTTGCGAATCGTTGATTATTATCAATTAACTAATAAGATCACTCTTCGTATCATTTTTTGCTAAAAGTCGTTAATCATTGAGAAATACATTTAATCAAGTGTCTTATATTATTCTGCAATTCTTCTACTCCACTTTAGTAATAATAACTAATTTCATTCTAGCATAGTGGCTGTAATATTAACAATATTACATAACAATAATAATAACAATAACTTTACATAGGAATATTAGGAATTTTTGTGCCTGAGTCACAGTCTTGTTTAGTCAAAAGACGTTTAATGTTATAACGGAATTTCTGGCAAAAAATTGAAACGCAAAGTAACACGTGCCGATATAATTCGCCGATATAATACTTTCTCCTCGATCTTAAGAAACTTGAATGATAAAATTTTGAATTATAGAAAAATACAATTGAGATAAAGATGACTTACAGAATTCAGTGAAATTAATGATAAAAGCGAGAATAAAAATGATAAAAGTATAATAATTCATTTAATCAGAACCGAATTTAAAGGTGTAGGATAATAAAATAAAATTATAAATAAATAAAAAGGAAATAGATCTTTTATCGCTGGCAAATTGCAAAGAAAAGGTTAACTGTAAACTCGAAATCTGGCAGCCATATATTCTTCGAGTGGAAACTAGAAGCGTATGTCAAGGCATAATATCGACTGTCCGTCAAAGGAAACGGGCAACAGAAAGCAGTCAGTACATGCAATTTATATAAGCCACACACACACAAAATGACAAAATGGTTCGAGCTGCGCGATCAGCTTTGCCTCTGATGTAGCACGATAAACCCTCGAAAAAATTGGAAGCACGCGTTATTCGGAACTTCGACTTTTCCCTCACAGTGCCAAGAATATATCAAACTCCCTTACACTGAATCATCTCTACGTTGAATCACCCTTTCTTCAATGTCATATTTTCTCTGTCATTTTTAATAGCAAATTTGCTTATATTATATATCCGTATAATACAGAAATTCAGAGAAAAAAACATGAACATGTAACATCTTTATCAATATAACCGCGATAGTCGTGTGCCATTACGAAATTTCAGGATGTTTCGTATAATACGCGTAATCTATTACGAAAAATTTCGAGTGAAACTTTGACATTTCGAGATCGATGCCTCTAACGAATGTTGGAAACTGAAACGACGTTCTATTGTCCTGTAGATTCTTAAGGAATATTCCTTATTAAGGATAACTTATAGCGTTAGTCTAGACGCTGTACAAAAAAGCTAGCAGTTAATAGATTCATTACGTTAGCTGCGAGTAGTCAGTCGTCAGAGAAACGTCAATCACTTCGGAAGCAATCAAGGCTCTAGCTTTAGTCAACTCATTAGTCAGCAAATCAGTCGATCTTACAAAGCAATCAGGTTTTCAATAATCGATCCACGTTCGAAGTATTTAGACTTAGGTCAGAATCACCAGCAATTAAATTTTACTCTTGATTTTAACAACCAGACGATTGTTAATTTATTTGCAATCTAACGAAACAAGAAATAAGGGCAAATATTCCGATTCCGAAGAGATGAGAGAAAAACATGTCGTTATTATCGATAATTGACAAATAAAGAATTATTTTCGAAGAACGATCATCGCAACACTGCAAGCCTCCAATTTCCGCTGTTAAACACAATCTTTAAAAAGAAGACGATTAGGTTTCCAAATATCCTCGTCTTTAAATTATTGCCAGTCATGCGTCAATGTATCAAAATTTAATCTTTGATTGCAAAATCCCTAAACTCTGTTTAAAAAATTGACAATCCCTGACTGTTCGTAAGTCAATGGGAATTCGTTGGCAATACGCTGGCGTACCGGTCATTAATAAGGGAAGCTCCGCTAATGGACGTCATTCGAGTCTACGTCACCTTTGCGTGGAACAGAGAGATCCGGAAGCACGTAGTGCCCGTTGCGAGTAAGCAAATATGGGCGTGCGTTAACGAGAAGCAAGTTCTCCCGGTTGAAGCTAGTTTGCCAATCGTGCCAAGCCATGCAGAGAGGAGGCGGCGGCCGTGTGCTCAATCTACGCAAAGTTGTCTCTGCGAAATGACGGTCCCGGAGATGGTGCATTATTAAGTCGTCGAGCTTCGAGTGTCTCGGGTCGGATAACTCCGGAATTACTCTTCCTCGTGAGGGGACAAAGAACGGTGAAGACGAAGCCTGACTACGAAGAGAAAGCAAAAAAAAAAAAAAAGGAAAAGAAAACGACAATGGCAAAGCTTCTGTCATAGGCCTAACCGGTCTTATCTTCTTCCACGCGTGATCCTGTCCTCCCTTTCTTTCAATCGATATATTTTTTCTAGATTATGCTGCACTTTGGTCATCGATTTTACATTTCCAACATTTTTCCCGAGGTTGTCTTTTTCTTTTTTGACGCACACAGCTTCTTGAATCTGGATTCTTTGGTAGAAATGGGGAAACAATGGAGTAATGAGAGTTTCATCGACTGATTTTCGTCGGGATCGATCGACGAGACCGACGTCAGTTGTACATCTGCTTGTAGATATGCGTGAGAATTTTCAGAATGGCTTCTTCAACTATCTCACAGCCACGACGTGTAAAATCGAGCGCTCCATATTATTTATACGCATTCATCGTCAAGTTACGGTATCGATTTATACGATTCGATGCAGTTTAAGAAATATTATTAATAAATTACATTGGTCGATTTCACGTCAAATTTTTATATCGACTTCTGCATGTTTTTAGAAACTCTTGCAAACTCAACGGCTAATCGAAAGATCCAGAAAAATGGTAACTTCGTGGCGTCTATAAACGATCCGATTTTCGAATATTTCAACATCCCGCGCAATACGATGCACTTGTCACCCGTACTCTCTTGCGGCCATTCCGATAACTCGTACTGGGCTAATAGATCTTACAGATCTCAGAGAATTTTAGTCCTTGGTGATCTCGTGCCTTCAAAGATTATGACATCGGATATGCTACGATACCATGAAGATCCTGGTACCAGGTGGATTTACGAGCCAAGCGAATTATATCCTTATTTATTTATCATTGTCTCCATCCGCTTCGTTCAAGTGGATTTCACAAATTTAAACTAGTCTGTCTTTATTTCTAAAGATTTCAGCTAATACCTTGATAGTTTCCAAGATTCCATGATAATTAGTTATCGTAGACGTTTACTATAACGACAACTAAGTGAGAGCAATTGCTACGATTTTCTAAATTTCGCAATGTAAGGCGACGAAGTCGTACGTATCTTAATCGTCCGTTGTTTGACCATCTGAATGCTGTCACAATGGTACACGAAGAGAAAAGGCTGCCTTTTCCATGAAACCGTAGCTGGCCATGAAAGAGATGCCCGCTTTTATGCTTCCATAGTGTCTCCGGCACTCCGAGAAGATAGTGTCCTATTCTTGCTCTTTCTTTCGCTGTTCGCGTTACCATAATACTTTTGACACTATTTTGAAAGCTCTTTCTTCCACGCTATTCTAATTACTTTTAGATAATATTCAGTCAGAAATTTCAAAACTGCTACACTTGATCCCGCACAGGTAGATACCGAGGCACAATTCTTCGCTTAACATTTGCTCCGCTTGATCCTACGGAGGCGTATGATATATGTACAGGAGATTCAGGACTTTGTAGCGTCTTTGCTCGCTTAATGATTAACCCTTTCGCTTCGGCAGTCCAGTCCGTCGAAGTACTGCCACTGAAAGGAAACGCGCACCAGAAATACGCACAGTGTGCGTGGTTGCTGTATGTACGTCTTCCTAAGTCTTAAACAACAATAATTCTTATAAAAACCGTATATGAAATATCGTTTCACTGCCAATGGATTTAATAGATTTTTTAGCATGAAACAGTATACGATCGTTCGGATGTTTGAAATATATTGCGTGAAACGTTTTGATATTGTTTCAACAATGAGTAACTTTAAGAAGAGATTAATCCAATATGTTAATAAAATCAACAGAAAATGTTCTGCCGATAATGAAAAAATATATTATCGACTACACATAGCACTTGTATATGTAGCATTTGGATGCCGAATATATGGGATGTCGGACTCGGGAGTCGTCTCGTAGATACCGCCTATAAGCGGCACTCGAAGCGAAGGGGTCAAAAGATAAAAGATTCATCGATTCGCTGTCCATCTTAATCCACTAGTTAAGGAACGACGTCGTCTTGTAAAAAATCGATAATTTTCGTGGGGAAAATGTCGAGTTGCGTGGAGATCTTTGTTGTTCGTGGAACGTAAAATGAAACAATAAAAACCATATTTAAGAATGGCGTAGTAATGATATAGTCACGATGCGATTCGTCGTTTTATTAAAATCCAACTGTTTCACGATAAGCTCGTAATTGTCCTTGCTCCGTCAATTTTCATACCGCGTTCTTAGAAATATCACGTGCATAATATACAGTTTGCCATATACTATGTTTCATTAGATTTTGATTTATCCCAATTGGGAAACGTAACACGCTATGAGCGTAGTAAAAAGAATCTTCGACATTATAAACTTAAATCTTAAAAATTGAACAAGACAAACAATTCGATAGAATTTAAGCACTACAATTGTCGGAGTTCAAGAATCTCTACAGAAGAATGATCAACGTTTTAAATAGAAACATAGAATACAGTGACTCAGTGGAAGGAGAGTTTGTAATGAAACAGAGTATCGATAGAGTTTCGGTCGTTCGTTAACCAGCAACAGTCGTCGTTTCTTCACGATTCTAATCACCTTGGACAATCTTTTAAAATGGTAATTCGGATAGGAAGACAACCAAGTTACGATAATGTAAAAACTAATTAAACATCCCACAACGGATAATGATTCAGTTTGATCACACGACACGAAAATTCACACAATTCTCTCTCATTCCCATAAATCCATCGTTGACCGGTTCGTAAATAAGACCGACGGTCAGTAAGTAACGTAGCAACTAATAAAAGAAACTTCTATCCTACGACGGGTCTTCGTTCGATGGGAGGAAACTATCGACTCAGTCGTTTTATAGCGATGTGTTACGAGAATATAAGTTATGGCAGCCGATCGACCAATTTGTTCGACGACATTCTCCTTGTAGGGTTTGTGTAAAAACTTGGAACACATTTTTTATCATTGATCTTTATCTACGCGATTGACCTATATATACATACGTATGTACGCGTATATATACTTCAGGAAGAAGAATAAATATTTTCTGCTCAGTGAGATATTCGCGGCTAATTCGTCGACTACGATGCGAAAACGAGTCACGTGACGACGCAAATGCTGCGAGATTCAGCGCGTCCGACTTGATACCAACTTTGTGTTTGGCAAGATTTGCTCAGGTCAGCATTTGTACAGCGTACACACTTCGATGCCTATACCAGAAACGATATTGCGTGCCGCTGCAGGCGTCGACTAATACGCTACTTGCTAAGTATCGCGGATTGCCTTTAATTGAACTCCTAATGCGATCACATTCCGGGATATAGCGCAATAAGACCTCGAGTTTGCCTTGATTCGATGAGAATAAAAACAATCGTTACAGAGTCAACGAAATATATGGGTATTCTGGAATTTCGTTGATTCTGCTTGCGCTCTTTCCGCCATTCTCGATCTAATTGTAATTTTCGAACACTGAACACGCTTGAGCAATCGTTCTTGTAAATGTTACATCAAACATCTTTTAAACATTGTACCGTATTATACGAAGAATAGTATACGAAGAGTAAGAGTTGAAATATAAAAATTTAAGAAAGGTGTTTGGGGTAATAAATCAAAATGTAACAATAATCCGAACTAAAAAGGACGTGTCACGTTCGCCGATTGTGTAATGAGATTAACTTTACACATTTTCGTCGATTAATCTGCTTGTCACGAGCGTGTGAATCGACTCGTTCAGGAGTTTCCCCAAGATGGCACTCTCCGAAATTCGCCCGACTCATTCTCCTTCGACCCTGTCATCGTAGGGCGCAACAAATCGTTCAGAAACACCCCCTGCATCAGGAAGGAAATAGCCTTTCCTTCCGGTACCTCTCTTTCTTCGAATGGGGCTGTTGACCAGCCCTGGCACGGAATATAACCAGCTCCTAAGCGGAAAAACAGCAGCATTACACGTTTCAGATAGGAGGTACGTTTCAGAGGAAGTGAAAACGCGGCATGCGACGAGAGATCTCCGACGAACACCGTTAAGGGGTCACAGGGAAAATTGGAGGCAGTTAGGAGAAATAATCAAGCCGGCTAACATGAAATATACAATCGTAGGAATCTGTCGTAGCGATAACGTCCACGCGAATCGAACAATCCGCTTTTCAATATTCTCTGTTCGGTCTTCGAATTTTCCACATTACGTGTCGTATACAAAACCAAATGGAAAAAGCAGATGAAAGTTATTCGGTTTGAAACGAAACATTTATTTCGATTGCTTGGAGATTTATTTGGCTCTTTTATAAGGACCATTTAATTTCTCGAAACATGAAGCTCTAACGGAGTAAACTTAGAATTATGCCCTCGTGCTCTTAATACAAATTTTCCGCTAATTTACTATTACATCCTTTTATAATAAAAAGAACAACGTAAATTAACGTTTCACGTATTTCTTATATGTAGATATTCTAACGTACAAGATGTAGATTGAGATCAGGAGAATCGAATAAACGAGTAAAGCATGTGTATCGCCAGCGATATGTGCATTAAGTGATTAAACAAACATAATATTCATTATACGTTTGGCGATATACAAATTAGATTCGATAAATTGGACTTGTAATTGGTAAAATGGCAGGCAGTAAATTTCCAAATATTCCTGTCCCCTCGCACCAATTACCTTACGTACATAGTTACATCTTGCGTTTTCGATTCATTTGTGTGTGTGTGTGCGATATATCATCGTTTCATTTTCCTAATAGTGGCTGTAGCGCTCATTTACAAAAATTACAAAACACTGTAGAAAAGGAAGATTATCCTTTTAGTCGAGTACGGAACATCAAAGTAATCGAACGTGCGTTCAATAGAAAAACGAGGAGAAGAAAAAAAGAAAAATCGAAGTGAATTCATCGGCAATCTTTCACGAGGAAGCGCGCAATCGTGGCCGAGGTTACTTACGTTTGTTCGCCGTTAACAAAGCTCGCGTTCGCCCTCGCTTGATATAATGGTCAGATTGCTGAGAGCAGCGGTACAAACCGAGATATAAAAGTCGTATCAGTCTCGATTCCCCGCGTCCTAGAAAACTTTTTTCCCCCTGATCCGCCGATATTACCGTCGAAACTATACTTCCCTCGCATTAATATCTGTAACGGAGTCTCGAGAGAAAGTCCTCATCGTGGTCGAATTGAAAGAAAAATACATCGATGACCGACCTATTGTTTTCTTTCGATCATGGCAAATCCATCGAGTTGAATTTGTCGCTAGCATGGGGTAACAGCGTTATTGAACCGAGTAGAAACTTTCATGTATCGAGATACGTCGCCTTAGAAGATCCGAAGTAATACGTACTTCACGATCGTGCACGTGATTGTACTTTTGAAAATAAAATGGGAAGCAATAAAGTGTTGTCGAATCGAGGATTTGCAATAATCTGTTTGTGCATATATTGAAAAAGTTCGTAGCGCTTTCAAAGTAAAAGAACATAACGTAATATATACATATAATATATTGTACGTAGTGTAATATTGTCTGATTAAAGCGAAAGTAAGTATACTAAGAAATATTGTTTGTTCTCTTTATTACGGAAACGATAGACGAATGGAATACTTGGCATAAAACGAACAAGCGGCTTTTGATCTGGTCATTCCGTAGATATTTTAAATTCTCCGACAGTGGCGAAGAATTCGAACAATTCTCACGTGTTTGACTTTAGTATCGGGATTTTGGTAACGAATGTAAGAGACTTGAATAAACGCGGAACCTGTTATGCGACAGTTTTTGTTCGTCATCAGACTTAACCATCGTTCCGATTTAAAATGTACAATTATATATTCGATCGATTATCTGTTGGTATAACAAGTTACAAGCTTACCATTTTATTTCTCAAATTCCAAATATTACACAATTCGTATCTACGTTGAGCCTATAATGCCTTTAACGTAAAATATTCTATATTTAATAAACTATTCGCCGCAATCTTCCACTATCCTATAAACGATAATTTTACTACTACGACAAGACGATAGAGAATAACTGATCCCGTTAGTAATTATTCAATCTCATTTGCATCACGTTCATTACCGGTAACCTACTCTCCCTTACGCGTTTAACAGAGTTCCTCGGGTCTGCCCTAACCGCCATCGAAATCTCGGCCAATAAAATAGCGATGACGTATATTTAAAAATTAAATATTGCCTCTCAGTCAGCGTTTCAAATGTTTCAGCCCCGGGTGCATTAATTTGCGCCAAAAACAGCGGGCAAAATGCGATGCTCTTTGCTTGCAGAACACAATGTCAACACGCGCCTCGCCAATGTTAACAACAGTAACGTACGTGCACTCGCGTGCACGCGCGCTCGCTGCTTCCCTGAAAAAATAACATTACGTTCCGTATAAAAGTGGCCCGTAATTATTCCCTGTAGAAAAAAGTGGAAAAAGTGGGAAAAGCAGCTGGCAAAAAGAAACGTGGCCCGCCGCTGCTTGGCCTGAGCTGCAAATGCGAGGCGAGGGTGTGCAGGCATGCACGGATTTTTTCGGGAATTATAACGGGGTCGACGAGAGCGTGACGAAAAAGCCAACCGAGAGCCTCTGGTTCTTTACCGCCTAGCTAACTACCCGGGCTACCATGCATAATTTATGAGTCGAACGCAAGAATGTCCTAACGGGCCGTTTTACGCGGCTTGAAGTAATTAATGAGGCGAATATTAAAGTCGTTATCTCCCAACGTTCGCCGATGTGTCTCTGATCCGTGCGAAAACTCTTTCGGCTGCAGAATCCATAACGAGAGCGCGCGAAGCGGGCCTTTCGATCTTCACGCTTCGCCCTATTCTCTTGTTCGATTGCTAAACGACCTTATTACATGACTCGTAGATTCTCTAAAGGCGTCTTTGTTCGTTGTTTGCACAGCAGCACTGGTGAATAAAAAGAGAGAGAGAGAGAGAGAGAGAGAGAGAGAGAGAAGAGTGGAAAAAAAGGGAAAAGAAAAATGAGAAAGAACATTTCGAAACCGATGTTTTCATTCGATGCACAGTGAATCGACCACATTACGCGGTCGTAATCGCGGGAAAAATAGTGGAAATGGAACGGGACCACGCAGAATCGATCGTCACCGGTTTTACCGGGAATTATCTGAAAAATATGTTACACCGTGGAATTCGCACGCACTCTCGCGGTCGTTTTATCGATCAGGAACGTGTTATTTGGACGATGCGATCGGCCAACGTAATGGCCGCGGTGCACGCTATTAGACGGTACCGTGAATTACGCGTCGTGTAACTCACACCCCGGGGGCCATACCGAAGAAATATTAGAAAATCTCGCGCCAGCGTACACACTCCACCTATCGACGATCGACTCGTCCCAACGACGAGTGTTATCGATGTCCCACCGGCCGATGTTACTCTGCAACTGTGTTAGTACAGCTGACCCAAATTCCACTCTCTCATCCCCGAGTTTGTCTCGGCTCGGGATGTTAATCTTTCGCTTGATTCCCTCATCGACACTGTATCCCGCAGTTCGTTGTTTTCGCAGCACGCGAGGCGATTTCCGCGATCGATGGATTATACTCAGAGTTGCGCAGTCTGATTGCTACGAATATTTCAGTTTTATCGAACTCTTCCGCTTGTTGATACTTCTTTCCAGATATCCTAAGTCCTTCGACTTTTTCATAATGTCAAAACGTTCTTCTAAAAAAAGAAATACTATCTACGTTAAAAAATCTTGATCACCATCGATCTTATAGTTTGCCAATCGCGTCGTTTTGATCCTTCAACGACTCTGATTATTATTTTAACGACAATGATTATTATATTCAAAGGAAGAGAAGCGGTTTTTCGTAAATTCGGCATAACGGATTACCTATTCTATCAGCGATCATCCATAAAGTACTATGACAAATCTATACCGAGGAGAAATATAAACGTAATAAACTGGATATTTCCAGTGTTAAACTAGATACAGGGGAAATACCATCAGTTGAAAGCCTCCCAAGCGTTTTGTTGCGGAAAGAAAGAATCGACGGACACCGATCACTAGCACGACAAATAGATTGCTTAATTGCTTATCAATATTGATCACGAATTAATAGCGGCGGACTATTAACGTCAACGTGATGTCAGCGGCCAGGGCACGAGAAACAAGCACGCAGCATCGTGCGTATAAATTGCATAAATGTGCCGTGTCATGCACAGTGCACGGTACACTTTCCAATTAATCATCGAACTCGGGCGAAAATGATCGCCGGCTTGGGGAAGGGGGAGGACGTGGCGGCTATTGCGAATCACCGGGCCATCCGAAAATCAGAAATCTCTCCCAGGCTGAAGAGCTTCGCAAACGAATACGGCGAAAACACTTGGAATTTCGATTGGTTGGACTCGGACAAAACAGAAGAGGCTTGAAAGGAGGACGAGCACGGCGGTGCCAGTAGGCCAACTCGTGCAATTCGGGAATCGGCTGCCATTCCTCCGTTGCCAAGTCAGCTTCAACGAGGAAATTAAATAACTTCTACGCTCGTGCCCGTCCTCCCGCTAGACCCGAGTTCCTAGCTACCTTGAAACCGCAGCTTCCTGGACGCGATGGTTCACTTAGCCGACACTTGATATTCCCTCCTTGCGCTCGCCGGGATCCACCTCTATTTTCCTAATCCTTTTATCGGGCAAGGAACACCTAAACGTAGTTTCGTCGATTTTCCAATGATTCGTACGGGTGTTTAAGGTAATGCAAGTAGGTATAGATGTACATTAATTGAAAATCACAAGAAAGAAATATAATAATGCACATTTCTCCTGCTTTGCAGGGGAACGATTTTTCAATTCGATATGTGTCAGTGAATTTTGAATCGTCTTTCCCGTTCGTCTCGTTTGGAATCGTATCTCTTTCTCCAGTTAATTGCGATACTAAATACGTGTATCTATCGACCACTTTCTTTTGAAGATATCTATCGTCACGACACTGCGCTGTTAGTTTGTTACTTCGTACATGTATTTATTTCATTTTATTTCTAAGAAGGTCGAATCTTTACATTTTAACAGAAGATACGTTGATTGAGATAATCAACAAACTGTCAACCAGCATCGAAATTAAAAAATCAACGAACGCGCATCCATTCGTTCCTGTTCTTTTTTTTTTTTTTTTTTATTGAAGCTTTAATACAGTAGTTTTCTGTATATACCATCGTTATTTTGTACGATAAAAGTGAAATGTACGCCATTAGAGAGCTTCGTTAAAAGAAACCAGATCAAAACAAAAAAAAAAAAAACGTTCCTCTTGTCAGACTCTACACGATCCACCCATAGCCCCGCAGCATCCCGTATATTATAAATCATTAACTCGACCAGCAAAACGCCTCTCCGAACAGTGAACCGTGTCTAAGCAGAGAAATAGCACGTTTGTCATGCGAGTCGTGATACGGACGGTAACGAAGACACGTATACTAGAGACAGGCGGTCTATCTCCTTAATACGTCTGGCAAAGTAGAGCAGAACGTCTTCCAAGTTTCGACAAAGTAGAAGGAGTTATTCATCGTTGGACACGTCCGAGCACAGCTGAGACTAACTGGCCAAGATTTTGCTGCTCGATCTGCTGCCTAGTCGAGACGACAGCGCGTACTCCTTCGGGAATCCTCCGTTGATCTCCTGTGTGGCTCGTATCTATATACCCTCCGGTATTAGGCAGCTACTTGCGCACATTCGTACACGTATGTGCACGTGCGTGCGAGATACGTACATATGCAGGCTGGCAGCGCAGTATCCCAGCCCTACGGCCCTCCTATCCAACTCCGTTTGACCGTCTGGACACTCGCCAAGACCTCTATTACATTGCGTCTAATGTCCGATGTGGAAACCGGTCCTCCTATATCACGGGAACCGGACCGACCAAATTTACAGATGTTCGCCTACATGCATTCGCCGCGTTGTTTTATCGCCCAACGAACGCTCACGTGATTCGTCAGTCGCTGGCCAAGCACTTTCGCGTGCCTAGCCACTTTTCATGTTGGATAAGTTGGTCTGTTCTTTCAAATGCGAACCGAAGGATACGAAGAAGATTGTAGATTTGAAAGGACGATCGTAAAAGCAAAGTACGGTGCCACGCTATACGAGGGCAACGCCATCGAAAAAGATTCGATGGATGTAGATGGGAAATGTGCGCCGTGAGCATGAGGTTTCATTATGTTAGAATGTGACGCGTCGGAGGTGAAAAAAGGATCAAGATGTTCAAATCAACCTAAGAAAAAATTTAAACAGGAGGCTAGAACGAAGATTCGATCGATTTAAAAATAGTCTTTTATTTTTTGTAACGTTTACTGGTTACGCTACGCGTAATAGTACATTTGATTTAAGCCTGATTAAATTAAGTTTCGTAAAGGAGAAATTATGCAGCGATACAATTGTCGATTCTAATTCTCAATCTTACAGAACTAACGTAACTTGAAAAGCTTCGAACTCTTTAGTTTTTTGAATTATAAGTCAGACTAAGAGAGATCCTCTGAACTGATAGAAATATTTCCGGTGATAATACGATCCACGATATCGATATGTAATAAATGCGTGCAACAACATATGGTAAATAGTACAATATATCGTAACGATGTTTTAGATTTACAATTTGCTCGTTGAGAATGTAAAAGCAAAAGTTTGAAGTCTCTTTTCGTGCCTGTGACGAAAGTAACGTCACCGTGAACTTCAATTTCATGGCTGACCAAGGGAAACAAGCATCGTAAACGACACTTCCATTTACCTTCTCTACGCGATACCACTTTCCAACGTCGTAACTCCAAGAATTTCGGATTAGGATTCATGGAACAGGCTTCTTGGTTGTCTACGTCGATGACAAAGCAGTTTGAGAATTGTTTCGCTATTTTTAGAACCAGCATTTTTCGTTGACCGTTTAATTCCGACGTCGTTGCTCGCCTTCTGCCCAATCGTCCCTTGTCTTTATCTCTGATCTAAATTACCGCGTGGATTTAATGCTCGCCCATAACGCACGCGCACGAATATTAAACGCGTGCGTTTCGCGATACCTTAACGGCACACCTACACGCAGAATGTTAAAAAAAAAAAAAGTGGGGCTACGCATTAAATATATAATGCTTTCTGGGAAATGTTTAATGGGCGTGGCTTCGAAAATTAGGCCTTTCGATCTGAAACGCGATCTTTCAGTCCGATAACGCTTTGAATAAATGCATATCGCGTATGAACATTAGTAACAATGATTCATAGTTACGCAAATTCTCGTAGACTTCGTCGTAGATGATCGTAGATCGATAGGAAACGTTGCTTGTTTTTCTACATTAAAATTCTCATTAAAAACGAAAATATTTTACAGTCTTTCTTAAGTAAGATGTTTTCCTCGACTAGCTGTGATTTAATGCGTCGTAGGTTCGATAGCAGCGAAGCTAAGATTAATGTTTAGTGCGATAAAAGGAATTTCTATATTATACAAATTTTCATATTTAGTCCTTTCGTGTTCTATGCGTATGAGCAATATTGTATTTTATAACGTTGTTAATTTCCTAAACAGTAAACGCATTTATTTTCCGTAAAACTGGTCCTAATTACGTCCTTCTCGCAAGAACATCAGAAAAATGTATTTCTATTGTCAACGATTGATAACAAAAGATTGTTTCACGCTGCCCAAGAAATTGTTCGATCATGAAAGTTAATACGTTCAGAAACGTAGAAAAATTCCATTGCTAAAATTCAAGTCATCCTACGCCCAAAAAAACGTGCAGTTTACCAACTATTCCGCGATCTATACCTACGATTCCCTATCTTGTTCTCTATTTTCAAACACCCTATCTTTTCCGTAGAAGAAAGAAGCCAACAGTTGAACGACCGAAGGCAGTAATTGGAGATATTGCAGTGCACGTGCAGCGAGTAGCGTGGCCCTAAATTTGAATTGCAGACCCACTGCTTTTATCGATTGCACTTGTCTTGCGAGAGACGCGATTCGGCGATACCCGCTCCAACAAAGCCAGCTCGTCATTTTCTTTCATCCATCCAGCAGAAAGCAATATTTTCTTGACGAACGTGTTCTTAAAAACTATGCACGTATATAGATATTAGGTTTCATAAAAACAATCTCGCTGCTCTCTTATCGTGCTCATGCTCGCTGAAAATTCCTTCTTAATATTCAACGTGACTTAGTGCCAACTAGAACGCAACGCACACGGAAGTATTCATTACCCACCATCAACTTATGCAGATTTTCACGTGCAAAATCGCCGCGGAATATTTCCCTCTAACTGGACTATTGGTGTTGCACATTCGTGTTACAAAAACCGCGCTATGATTTTGTTGGTGATTTTTAAGCGTTTCTTCCGCGACGATAAGTGGATTATTGGTTTACTTTGGTCGTTGATGGAGGTACGCTCAACGATCCAACTTTTTCTTTTATTACGCGATATGCAGCGAGCATTAATATGTAACACGACGTTAAGGTATATAATGGTAGCGTGCAATTATATATCATGATGAATGATTTTGTTGAAACTAGGACCGTGTTTCAATGATATTTGCGTTCATTGGTGAGTTTACCGTTGTATTATGGTGAATAGCTGTGTTAAAATAATAAATAAGTTATTTCCGATGAATTTTTATTTTTATTTTACCAACAAATCGAGAAGAAACTGTATCTATACCCTACAATACGGTGAATATGTGTCACGTAATTAACGTTTGATGAAATCCAAGTTGAAGTTTTCATTTAAACGTTGACTGACATTAATTAATTAAGAGCAACTACGGATTTATTCTAGCTACAGGCATCGACGTTTAAAATTAGCACAAATTACGATAAATTAGGACGAAACCAATTTCTTTTGACAGGAAATTTTAACGAATTGACAAGACAGCTATGAATTTTACTGGATTTCAATTACGTTTATCGTCAAGGAAATTTTGCCAACTCGTATTTTCCGATTCTCCTCGGTGTGTACTAATTTTGATTTCTTTTATCAATTCTCATATCTGCAATTAAATAGCTATGAAAATACTTGCTTTTATCCTAAAAGTTAAAAGTTATGGAAAAATGAACGAAATATTAAAAAGCTTTCGAACTGCTGTGTTTTAGTACTTATCGAAACAATATTCTAATTTGTTATTTCTTTGTGTCGTATTCGTCATAAAAGATCGATTTCCAATTGATAAATTAACACGACTTAATAAAAATGTTATTACAAATGTTTCATACTATATACTAGATTGAAACGACGAATAAACTTTTTAATTCGAAAAGCATATACCGTTTTCTAACAACGAAGTCTGCGATTACATAATAATACGAACTTCGCGATAAAACGATAAAGTAACTAAGACGAAGGCGAATATCTTTTAATATTTTCTATTGGAGTAACATTTTCTTCTTTCCAGTGATACGCTGCCTGATATCATCTATCAAGGTAATTCGGAAAGATTGAAAGAAAACACGAATACCATCATCTCGCAGAATATAATTAATAACGCGCAGGCCCCAAACATCAAAAGCCGATCTTCAGCCGAAAGATACACACGTGGTTCTTTAAATAAAATAACACTAGGCAAGGATCGCTATTTGCGCAGAAGATTCAAGTTGGCATACGATAGTAGGCTTAGCAAACTGGCATAAATTTACGAAGTACACAGCTTAAAGTATTACGAAGCGCATGCCGAACCCTCGTCCTTTTACGCTGTATTTACTACTATCTTGCAATTCGAGTACTTACTGATATGGCGCGCGAACAAATTCAACTTTGAAGTAGCGTAATTAATAGCAAGTTATCAAGTGGCTTTGTAAGACTTAGAAAACCGTTTCAATTTTCAACGTTACAGCTACCAGGCCTGCTGAACGATCGTTCAACTTTGGAAAATTCATTTTACTCCGTGCGTTCAATTCACCGCGTCAGCCCGTAACGAAACAAATTAACGTATCCAATCAATCTACCGTTTGACACGGTTTTTATCTAATTTTCGGTATCCAGGGAATCGGTCATTCATAAATTATATTGACGATCAATTTTTATTGTTTCACGTAACACGTCGAATTCACCGAATAAATTTTCTGCGACTCGCCGTTGCCCGTTTCGACACGATATTAATCGTTATAGGCAGCGATAGTATATATTTTAGGAAAAGAAGGAAAATTATGTTAAATATTTTACGATATCAAAAACATCACAAATTTTATATGAAAGCAAAAAATGATAAAATTCAGAATATGAAGACTTTACGACTTACCAAGCTTCATTTCAACTTTGATCTCGGACGATTACAGTGATACGACGTAACGTACCATAAATCCGATCGTTACTTACTCGCTAAATCCTCCAGTTAGACAATGGAATTTCATGTACTTTCAAGTTCAGCGACTTACCTGAAACAAGAATAAAAGAGATAGCAATTAACGCTTAGGAAGAGATCGAAACATAAGCCACACCCTTCTAAACATTAAAATAGCACTCGGGGGACCTGTCTCGCGGAACGTGTAATGCATTTGCTGGAAGCTGGTCAAGCGACGACGAATGAAAGGGAAACGGGCCTGCGAGCAAAGATGTCCGGTAAACAAGAAGAAGCAAGAACGGTCCGCTGCCTCTTCGTAGATCAAAGCGCGTCGAAAGATAGCAGGAGTTTACCCAAGAAAGCACTCCGCTCTCTAATCTTGCTCTCTTTTTTCCAATCTGCTGGAAAAGGGGAACGCCACGTCCGCCCGGCGGCGTTATAAACTTGTTCGCTTTGAAATTCGACGATTCAGTCACCGTTCCGGTTACATCTGTCCATACGCTTCCTCCGCATTTCCTCTTTCCGGATAGTAAATTATTAACCACGAAAGATTTCATTTTATGCGGATATCGCTAGCAAAATGCGAGGGTGAGAAGTTGTGGCTGTCGCGATACCGAAGATCTCACAATGCTTTATGCACGCCTTTCTGCCATTTATCCCTTGAATGTACTTAGAATCCGCGATAAGTATCTTCCGTGTCGCATTATTATTCATGGGCTTTCAGCTTCATTTTACGCTAGACGCGTCGCCCCTTTTATTATACATCCCTTGCCAATCTTTATCTTTTCTTTTTTTTTTTTCTCTCTCAAAGCCGAGATACCGTCACGTTTCGTGTCTTTTATTACAATTTAGAGTCTTGTTATCTTTGCTCGCAAGTTTTCGGTAAAGGCCGGTTGTTAGGGACCTATTGTCAGATCGAAGGATCTTGAATATCCGTGAAATATATCACAGTTGATTAATTGATTTATGAATCCAGAACCTATGTGTAGTCAGATCCAGGAATTTATAATCCAGGAACTATAATTTAAAAAAGCCTAGCTCATGGATATGTATGAGGCCTCATAATCTGACCGCAAGCTCTGAACATTAAACCTCGGTTACCGGAAATTTCACAATGCAAGGTGCAAGAACTCTAGAGCGATGGTAGGTGCAAAATCTAGAAAAATGCAGATCCTAGACATTTTCGTTCTATAATTTGAATCACTCCAAACTGCAGACCTGACAAAATTCAGATTCTAGATCTCATACCTTGAATCCTAATCGCTGCCTAGTAATCTCAAAGCGCGAGTTTATTCTGCGATCTTAGATTTCGTTGTTCTCTCGTTGCCGTTTCACTTATTCAACATCTCCGTTTCTCGTTGCACGTTTAAAATGCAAACGATCGCTTCAGCCAACGTGAGAGTGACAAAAATGAATTACCAGGATAAAAAGATACAATTTGTACTTGCAACATTTGTTCAGGTGGCGCGAGAAGAAAGAGCTGGTAAGCAGGTTGGATATTTGGAAAGGCGAGGAGGAACTATGTTGTGGTATCGCGCTCCATTTAATTAGCGAGCTCGAAAGCCTCATCTTGACCCGCTACGAGATTTCAGAACGCGCTATAAATAAAGAGCAACGAGCCTAAGGTGAAAAGGCGAACCGAAACGCCGCTACTTTCGCGAGTGCCTTACCAGGCTGATAAACTTATTAAACGGGAATTAGTTTCGGAACGACGTAACGACCGTGGCTTCTACTTCTGAGGTAGAAAGATGAGGGAAATTTCGCAGACGAAAAAGGAACGATGAAGCACGAACGCTTTTTACCAGCGGCAATGGATTTACCAACACACAACGATGGATGGACAGACAACTACAACCTGCCTCTTCTATAACCTGCGAGTTTAAATTGTACGAAAAAAAGAAAAGAGAGAAAGAAGTGATAATTGAAATTCGTTACACTTAAATCACGTTTTTCAAGGTAGAAATGTGCGAAGATGGATTATAAAATAGTACCTTTTGCTTTGTAAGGAAATTTTAATTTGCTGGTAAGGAAAAACCTAAGTACGATCAAAATCTTTCCCACTCAACGTTTAATCGTTTAAATCTCCTAGAGATTCCTTCTTCTATGTTTCTCCTTCTTATCCTTGAATAAAAACGTATTGTATAAAAATTAAGAGATACCAAGGTAATTTAATTCAGTGTTGCAAACTTGTATTTAATCCTTTGACAGTGTAATGAATTACAAGAATGTGCAACTAGAGACACAAGGAAAACCATATTTCCTCAATGGCTGGCGTAAAAATTACGCTGGCGAAACTGGCCTTTGTTATAAGCAACGTATCGATATTACAAACAAACAGGTAATTTAACTTTCATCATACATTGATAATAATTGATCCAACACTCGAGAAAGACAAATTCTTGGTACTGGAACAAGCTGAATTGCCGTTGTTCAACGTGGCCGCAATTTCTCCCCTTTAAACAAGCAATTACAAGCTACCGTCGTAATATTCCAACAAGGAAAACGTAAAGTGCAAACACTATGAGTACCTTTTGTTTTACATAAAACTCAATGGGAAGACTGACGATGGTGCATACGAGCCGCGCTGCAAGTAACCTTAGCCGCCGCTATAAAATATTTCCCTCGAACGTATTTCTGGGAAACAATCACCTTACATGCACACAGTAACCCGAAAGTAACGCGAAATCGAACGAAATGGCTGTTTATATCGAAGAATCTTGACGACACCGTTAAAATTTATTTATATACGCGATACGCTACGTACTATACGAATACGATGATAATGCGTTTTTCAAAGAACCCATCGAATCTTGAACGGTGGATATTAAACAAGATCACATGGTAAATAGGATATTATGGGAACGATCAATCACGTCTTGCGCAACTAGCGTGCAGCATCCATTTTATTGTTCATACATTGAAAAAAGCTATGATACGTTGTAGAAGAAACTTTCTCGTGTCTATTAGAATTTGTCAGTAAATATGTTACTGGATGTGAAAATTACTAAGCTGCTATTACCATAATAAACGTATAATTAAAGCATGCTGTTAAACGGAACTATAGATGTTCGTCGTGCTTATACCTTGTACAATACGTCGTGCAATTTTTAGCGTGTGTGCGTTTTTCTCGATTCGTGTCCGCTTACATCGAGACGAGAACTGATATCATAGTCTTACTAGGAGTCTAACAGCGATGTATCGATAAAGGAATTATCCATCGGAATTATTGACGCTGTCGGGTTCGTTTACTAAACTGGTTTCGTTTCGTGTCTCGTAGAAATATCGTGGTAAATGTGTAAAGCCACGGTTTGCGCTATAGAGGCGTTTAATAATTAAGCAGGTAAGCATGAAAACTGAGGTGAGGAAATAGAAGCATTAAACGGTTGTTTGTTTATTGTTAGAATACAGTGGGTGAATTGATCTCACGAATATTTTATTTCATAATTACATCTCCTAAATACGATAATTCATGAATTTGAATCATCTGTTTCTTCAAAATTAAACATTCATTTAATTAAGGATTGACCAACCTGTGGAAATCCGATGCGGAGGTTCGATCAGTCAAATATATTCAATTTTGCGTAGAACGTAAATGTTTTAAATAATTTAAACCAACTCTGGTTTCCATCAGTAGTATTACAAATGTATAGTGCATAAACAGCGCAATGTTTGCTACATTAAGTAATTTATTCTATAAAGATGAAAATGATGCAAAACAGACAGGTTTTGCAACGTTTCCCTGAAGAACGCGTTGAATATTTGAAAAGATAAAGCATGTTATGCGCATAGTTCAATAAAGTAGCATGCTGTGTATGTATATGATATTACATAAAATGAAATACATAAAAATTGTACCATGAAACCATGATCATTCAAACGGGATACAAGATGCAACAACGGGAACAGTGCCTACTATAGATAAAATATAATGGAAATACCGTAGAAACTTTTGTTCAGTTTGCTCTGTTAAAGATTCCTCTTATACTTTCGTCGAACATTGTTTCCCTACTAACTAAAAAACATGTTGTAGCTTTGCATTCGTGCAATACATAAACCTATTTTTGTAAAGGATCAAAACCAAAAAAATTGAAACGAAATTGTTATTTTTATCGAAGCACTTAATGGAACTTTTAAAACCATTTTTCACATATATTTTATCTGAACTACACTTCAATTAGATAGCATAAAATGTCCAGCCTATTTGGTACAATTAAACTTGTATGGATAACTCTAGTCAACTGTTCTGAGATCGAAAAATGAAACTCGAGAATACTAAAAATCCATGAAAGGTATAAAAATATAAATATTAAATAAAAATTTTATATTAAAAATTAGAAAAGCTCGAAGCATAAAGTCTTTACTTACACGATTTCTAATAATTATATGGAAAGAAAAAAAGAATTTTTCAAATACACTAGCCAAGAAATTGAAATATTCTTAGCGTCAGTTTCAAAGGACTCTGTACCGTCTTTCAAGAGTACACGTGCTTCAATGCGAAATGGGTCACAGTGCGCATTTGGAGAAAAGGCCAATTGTGTGAGAACTATAGGATTTGAGAACAGAGGATTTAGAGAAGCGTAATACCACGTACTTGTACTCCGTTCGTTATTTCATTTCTAATTATTCATATAATAA
The DNA here is from genome assembly GCA_014825975.1 of Bombus haemorrhoidalis. Lineage (NCBI taxonomy): Eukaryota > Metazoa > Arthropoda > Insecta > Hymenoptera > Apidae > Bombus > Bombus haemorrhoidalis. The sequence continues at coordinate 4,290,597 of CM026166.1, read as the reverse complement.
TATCAATAATATGTCTTTACTCACAGCATCCACTACAACAGCTTAGTACTTTTAATCAAACGTTTTGCGATGGTAAACTGCATGCGAGAACAATGTTTAACGAGAAAGAAAGGATGAATGTTTCAAATAGCCATGGTGTACAGAAACAATTAATAGCCGGAACAGAACAGAACAGAACGATAGTACAGACAATAAAGTGCTAGATAAAAGAAAAAAGCTATGTCTCTATCAACATTGTTTTCTATCGAAGATATATTGATTGTAGTTTTCTAACGAATAAGTCTTTTAATAAAAATCACATTTTACAGGCAGGACATGTATATAAATATAGCTGAAAATATTTAAACATTTCAGAAATATATCATATTTTGTTCGAGGAAACTGTACAAGAAGTATTCTCTAGCATTTTATTAAGGTTTCTATAAAAATGTCTACAAATTGTACAATTGCCTATCTACATTTCTTCTATATTTAAATTATAGATTATTTACCTTCTAATTCATTTATCCGACCTATCAATCATTACGTCAATCATCCTATATTTTGTAGTTCAGATATGCTTTCTTACTCCAACTCATCCATTTTATATTTGAATGACAGATCGATCGTCCAATATTTACTCTAACCTACCTGTTCTATATTTAAGTGATACATCATTGAACAAAAATGAAGTTCTTTCCATGAGTGTAAATTAATCAGACGTTCGATTCGAGAGGAAATAAAGAAAAAAAGAATGCACCAAACAATGTTACTTTTCTAAATATCAAATTACGTTTAACGCGTGTGTATACTTGTTGCAATTACTGTGATACACGTACATCCATAAGATACAATACCTCGTGCTACGAGACATACCAAAAATTATGGTAGAACACGATACGCCAGGACGAAAGTTTAAAGTCACGGAATAAGTGCATCGTGACATGTATTTTCCGAAAGACAAGATACATCAGCTTCGCGAGGAACAAGCGGAGCAAAGGAAGGCCAAGAACTTATCAAACACTTTTCTGTCCTCTCTACTCCGTCGAAGTCGTCGCTTTACGCGGAACAAACGACGCTTTCCGTCTGAAATTCCCGAACCTTCTTACACTTTATCTTTCCTTTGACCAACTCTTCGAACTATCGGGCTTTTGAGCCAGGAATACGAAGCACAGACGGTCGAGCAGCGATAACAATTTCCTACGTTAATTAACGACTGATCAAATAAAAATTATCAAAAGGTCCGGAGACTCGGATCCACTTGTACACCTATACATGTACCTATATACCTGTGAAATAAAGTTCGACTGGATGAAGAAGGGACACTTTGACGTTGGAATGCAAATTCATTGAAATGAATTCCAACGCGGTGTAAGACTGTCGTAATGCAGAAAGTGGAATGGAAAAGGGGAAAGATCCGACACCGGCATAGTCTTCGTCTTCTGCGCCTTCGATTCCGCCTCTTCTTTGTCTCTACTCAGCCGTTGTCTACGAATTTTTCGAGTTAATTTTCTCTCGCTCGTCTGAACGATATCCCTCGAATGGGTATTTACATTTTCGTCCGGTTCTTTTCATTTTCAGTCATCTACATCTTTCGCACGGGGAATTGGGTTAAGACGAGGAACACGGTTCGTGTAATGATTCCTAAAATCGATGCTACGCGACACAGCTTATTGGCAAGTTATCGACAAGATGACACATATCGTAAATGAGATCGTGCTGTTTAGAGTAAAATTATCATAATTAAAAATTTGCTTGATTATGCCTGAAAAAATGTACTGGTAAAGTTTGATTGTCAAATCGTGCACGCACAAATAGTAGCTTCTTCGAGCATGACTTATATTTACACTGTATAATTTTAAGCTTGCTATATCTTAATTCGTACTTTTATGATATCTCAGTTAGTTCGATCGAGCAGCGATATATCTTCTTCAATAACTTACGTATAGTTTTGTCTATATCTCCATTCTTCAACGAATGGAAAATGTCACGTCATACATCAGTGGTGTAACCGTAAAAAAACCTAAAAGCAAAGTGTTCGCAAGATACGCTTACAGACTGTGCAAGATTTAAAATAAAAATAATCGCAGTCCAATTGCTATGAATAAATAAACACAGCCTCGGCAAGATCTCAATAAAACCAAAATTATGAAATCAACAAGTTCTGCGAGAAGACTTCACCGACACGAATTGCAAGATAAAAGCAGCGCATAAATTGCTGCGTAACGTTGAAACAATTAATCTATATTTCAGATATTGCATGCTGTCTTTCCTTAATCCTGTTGTTTGAGCAACGTTTCTTACGATACTTTTCGTTTCGATCGAAGCCGCTCGTTGGTTCGTCGTTCTGACGAAACGCCAGCGAGAGCTGGCGCAGAGAACCGCTTTGGTTTTCATAGTTACCATAACACGAGCGCATAATCGTATTTCGCGTTACATATCGCCGCAAGAGTATAATTGCGCATGCAACGCATCGAGATACTTGCGTTATGCAACAAACCGTCGCAGCCAGCGAGGAACGTTTTGTTACGTAACAAAATGGAGCCGGCGGATGAACGTGAAAAGCGTTGTGGCGCATCGCTGTTGATAAAGTTGTAAATCAGATGCTTGTAACCTGTTCTGGCTACTGCCGGAAGAATAACAAACGAAAGCTTACGTAAATTGTATGGCGAAGGTAGAATGGAATTAAGATTTTCAGGCTGAACGGTTCTGACAAATTTTCTTGGTTGTCAAACGAGAATTTCTATGATCTGTATCCTGCTATCTTCGATTTTATTGGCTTGGCAACTAAATAATTGCTGATTTTATCATTAGGTGGTAATTTTTACGACAGTGATTGTCGAGTTCTTTGTTTGGTAACAAATATTTGATTTGAACTTGGTCATTTATCTTCTACCAAGTTTATCATTTATCTTCCTTTAAAGAGGTAGTTGCACCTTTGACAAAGTTTGAGGAGCTAAATACCGAAGAAATTAGCAAGAATCTCAACCATAATGAATATCAAATTCCGGCCACTTCACGTATAAGAACCTAGGCAAATTTTATTTCAACATAGAAACAATAATCCAAAGTCAAACATTATTACGTGCTTGCATTCTTTCCCTTTTTCTCCAACTATGACCTACCTCTCTAAAAGCATGTAATAGTAGAAGTAAAAAGAATTATATACGTGTCTACAAAGAAAGATGAAAAAATGTGAGCGATACTTAAGACTGGAATTTCAGTTAATGATCAATCTAATCTTCCCCGATAAATACGCTAGTAGCGGTGCAAGTCTTCTATAAAACAAATCTTCATTGAAGTTTCAAAAGCTTTAACAAAAAAAAAGAAAAATACGATTTCTAATATTTTTATATCTAATGTTGGAAACTTATCCAAGTTAAACGTACACGTATAAAACGTACGAGAAAATCTAAATAAACGCGCATCGCACTGTCTCAGAATAAGTAGAACGATATACCGCAACTGTGACCTGTAGCAAGTAATATAACCAGTAACTAGTCAGACAACACTTTCCACAACGACCCGTTAATATTCCTCGTCGTACTAATTTCCATTACAACGGAGAAGTTCCTGATGAGTATTCATCTGATTAAACGCGAACAAGCGAGGGCAGCCAGGGCAAAGATCAGTCTCTGGTGTCCATCGACAGCAATCCGAGAGGTTGAATTACCGATGTTTATAGCTCAATATCTCAACCGGAGGTTCGTAATCGTTCTAAAGTCAGACAAAGCCCTGCAAGGACGGATGGACGCGACCCTATACCTCGACAGTAGGACTGTGAGCCTTTATGCAAATCATATTTCACAGAGCATAGGCACGATCCGTCTGGTTCGGGCATGGGTCGCAAACGGAACCAGAAATCCTTCATTTAATAGCGGTATCTGGCGTTCGACTGCTTCCTGTGGGAAAGCTCTTCGTCAAATCGCATCAGACCGGCGTTAAAACAATTTATATCATCCCCAAACGACTGGAGACTTTCCTCATGGGCAATGTTGGGATGATACGGGATTGGTCCTTAATTCGTGGATTACATCTCCCATCGCGGATCCTCGTTTCTTCTCCCATATCGCGCCATCTGCTCTCCACGTTCCATCATTCCAAAAATTTCTGCTCTCGTCCGTGACGTCGCGACTTACCCTCGTTTCACCGCGATTCACTACCACCGCTTGTATTTTAATTCCATTTGCCTACTCCAAATGAATAATTATTTAAATTCACATTTATCTTGTCGTCCACATCTGACGCAACTGGGTCTCTCTCTCTCTCTCTTTCTCTATCTCTCTGTTTGTTCTTTTTCAGCTGTTCGAAGCTTAAAATTCATTGTTACAGTAATGGCGACCGAGATGACGCGAAACTGGCTTTAAGTGTATTATGGTAAGAACTAGAATTTTTAAATCGTGATTATATTTGAGTGATCTTCTGATCACGACGTTCTTATTATATTTCGATTCGTATTATGTAACAATTATGTACACCATAACCGTACATAAACATTTGGATACGCGTAAATTGTTGCAAACTTAGATTCTACGGGTGAAAAAATATGACGAGTACCGTTTTGTTGATTCTCTGATTTTCACGTTATTTAATGGTCAAAGGGACGTGCTTCGATATGACACTTGTAAAGAGAAACGATCTATTCTGTTCTATAAAATACAAGCCGTTTAGCAATGAACAAGAAATGGCAGTGAGAAAAACTAATATCGTGTGATCAAATTAGAAAATAAAAGTTCCTAGTCGCTAACCTGTATCTTTTCAATTCACTGATATTCTTAATTGGCAAATTAGTACGCAGCTGGGACCTGATACCCAAATACTTACAACGCTACTACGATGGCGTATCTCGTGATTATCGGATATCGTAACAAGCGTGAATATTCAGAAAGAGAATTGTAGCAAAGACGGGGGTTGAAATAAAAGAAGGGAGAAAAGAGGTAACAAAAAGGACCACTGGAAATTCACGATAGAGACAGTATAAATTCCGGTTAACTATCGTTTTATCAATCACAAGCGCAAAACATAGAGAATTCCGTCGACCGATTTCCACGGTACCGAAACTGGCCTCGTGAAAGCGAATAAAAATTCGACCGGAAATCAATATTGCGCGCTCGTTCAGATAGAAGTACCAGAAACGAATAAAACAAAAACAGGCGGAACGAACGGGGGAAAGTAGAAGAAAAAAAGTGAAAAACAAAAAATTAAAAAACAAACGGCAGAAAAGAAGAGAGAAAGGATAAAAAATATTCGAGCCACTGGCTGTCCCCGTACTATACGATGATTATTCAAAATCAAATGACGTTCTACCTTTCACGGCTTTAGAGCTGCGCGTGACGTTCGACGTTTTATTAAACTGCTTCATCGTAGGGACCACCAACCGCGTGTATATTCTCCGCGTTTTTTCTCTTTTCTATTCTCTTTACGTCTCCGTCGCTCCGAGTGTCGTCGTGAAGGGACAAGTCGGTATTTTTAAAACACGCCCCACATCTTCGTTTCGCCTGAATACGGATAGAATGACGCTATACATAGAGTCCGAGGAACAAAGGGTTGCGCTCCATATACGATCGTCGGTGATAGCATACGTTAAACATTCGAATCGTCATTAGTAACGATCGACGTTCGTGAAATTATCTTATGGAAATTAATGGGAAACATTTAACGCTAAATGGAAGACCGTTGATAATTATAAGATATAGAAATTAATTTGCTTCCTTTTCTAGACTTTGTCATTTATTGCCTTTGTTTGATAATTATTATTGGACGTCGTCGTGTTTATTAAAGTATTCCGCAGTTATATCGTACATCTCGACCCATTTTATATGCTGTGTTTTACAAACGACGATATTAATATTTTAAAGCTTCGAAATGACAAGGAAATGTTTAAATTTAAAACTGAATTCGTAATTCATTCGATACGAAGTGTGAGTGAATTCATTTGTATATATCTAAGAATATGCCATACTTCGTAGATTCCAATAATTTTGAACCACTTCATTAAGATGTAGATTTCATTAGTACTCGTGTCGTATTTGTTAAATTTGAAACAAATTTGGAATATGTTTGAAATTGACTTGGATTAAGTTTAAAATACGTACGACAAGTATGTGCACGATTAGCAAATTGTCTAAGAGCGATTCGCGTGTATCTTCTAACATGTCCGACGCAAGAATGTTCTTGATTATCGTAACATCGTATGCTCATAATCACGGTTGACGTCAGCGTCAACTACGTGAAAAGAAAAGTCGGATATATAAGATCATCCGAGAACAGGGGAATGTTCGTCGCGTTATTAAAGAAATCGTAAAGCGTCCCAGGCGCCCGATCGCTCGTGCGATTTATTCAATAAAAATGAACCGCGGACAAGCGGAATTCCTTGTTCGACTCGTTGCCATAACTTGAGCGGTCCCTTGGTGAAAGCAGACCCCTGCTACTCTGCAACTCCCACGTCTTCCTATACCCGCAGTCGAAAAGTTTTTCTAACTTGGTGTTGGGAAAGCGTTTTATGAAAAAAAAAAAAATCCCCCGACTGAGATGATAAGGTACATCGGACGATAAAGAGATCGCGAATGACGTTATGCATAATTTTCCGTTAAATATTCATCGCCTCGTTAATCTTTTTTTTAACGCGCCTCTGCTATTATCCTCTTTCTCGCTTCTCGTACTCTCGTCCCACGAGATGGAGAAGCGAGACCAACCGACAGAGAGAACGAAAATCGCCTGTTAGCTTTAAAATTCAGTGTGAACTACGCGCTAAAAGATATTACGGCTAGTATTAAACGTAAAATCCGACCATTTCCTGCCTCGCTTACAGATTCAAATTTCCGCGTCATTCCGGTTGGTTATAGGAAGTCTCGCTTTTTTACGCTTATTCGACTGTACGCCGACTTGGTTATAGGGACACATACCTGGTTATAGGGAACTTCGTAGTTTTACGCTGGTTCGACTTCACGCGTCTGATTATTCTTCCTTTTTTCACTCTTTTAAACTCTGAAGTTTCTCGTACGCTCACAATATGAAGTTCCGCGAGATTTTTATTACGTAGCAGTGGCGGACTATCGAACCTGGGGCCGCATTGTCGGAATACAGTGAAAGATACATAATGGAGCTCGATAAGCTTGGTCCTGTACTCCTACGGACAGCGGACTTTTATCTTGTTCGTTCATAACGAAGAAAGGTTTCAGACAGGTCAATGGTTTTGCTCGGGGGATGCAACTGCAGCCTATAAGAGTTTCTGTAAAATTAATGACACCACTGACGTGTGTTGTAGAGAACCTAACGTACGGGCTAGATATGAAGTATTCACGCGGTATGATAGACGTGCATCCAACGTGAGTGGATACGGGGAACGCTTAAAAGGTAGCTATACGTTTCGTAAGAAGAGTGTATCGAGGGCAGGCCCTCGAAAGCAACGTAGGCATCAGGTGTGCTATTAGCTTATCGAGAATTCCACGATGAAACCATGTGTTTTGCTGTCCCGGCCGTGATGTTTCATTTAGACGTGGCTGTTCGAGTGAAAGAGCATTATCAATCTATGGATCGTGCTTATTATTCATTACCCGCTTAGCTACATTCGTGAGGCCAACGATAAAGTTGAGTTTGCACGTTGTTTTCAATATACACGCGGATGGGGTTGAAATAAATGTCTCTCGATAACGATTCGTCAAAGTGGAGAATCATAAACGCAAGGATTATGATAAAATATGGTTCAACGTCTAATATAACATCAAAACGAATTGGAAGGGCTGTTTTATTAATATTAGATCGATCGATGACATATTGAATTTTCAAATTGCTTCACTGTAAAATAGGAAATCCGACACGTCGTATCTTTTCCCCGTTGTTCTCGTATGGAAAACGATACGGAAGATACGTTCGCACGCTCTCCAGAATGTCAGTTCATCGACTTTAAGATATACAGTGAAATCCTGGTTAAGAAACGGCACCATCGGTGATAAAAGAGTGTCTTAGAAATATATAGACTAGGATATCCAGTGCAAGAAGCCCATAGGTTGACTGGGCATGTCCTACATAGTACCTGGAAGCTTCTTTCTACTTTCTGACCTATAAACCTTTTAATGGCCTCTGGTTACTCGGCAAACAGCGTCCAGAGTACACGAAGGCTTGATATTTCGATCACGTGACGAACATTTTTCTACCGGAACTGGATTCTCTCCACAAATTGTGCGAAGCATATCGTTACACGAATTTTTAAGCCTCGTAAAGCTTGGAATCGCGACATAGCGTCGGAAGCTCTTTTTAAAACGGAAAATCCTGAAACAAAATTATAAATCGAATAAATTCTACTGTATGGTTTGATTCTAGCTTTTTAATATTAGTTCCAATTGATAATTATAATTGCTTTCAAAGAATTTTCATAACGATAATACTATTTTACTATCACCATGTGGGTATTAATTACTAATGCACGAGATAATATATTTATTTATCTTCTTAATTATTTACAACGGTGAATTAATAATAAAGAAAAGCTTATGCTATGGAATATCCATTTTGAGATTTGACAAAAATTGCACGTGTTTATAAATCCTAGAGCCTGGATCTAAGCATACTTGTTTCGTGATAGTGTTTTAATCCACATAATATTATAACATAGATCGTAATGAACACTTAGAAATATTTATAGATTTTTTTGCAATAAAATACCGACGAATAAAAGAAATATTTCAATTTCGATTTTTCATCATCGTAGAATAAATGAAAACAAAATTTTGAATTTTGTGCATCTAATTAACAAGATTGCGAAAGTAGGAGCTATTCGATGAGAAGCTAATCACCAGCTCGTTTCCTTTCGCCGCAATATGCTGTAAAAAAACAGTTGCATCGTCCGGCAAGAACGAATTTTTAGTGCAGCCAATCTATGTTTATCGGATCGCTATCTTGCAATATCGAGTTCGCTCGTCGTGCCACTTCAATACTCCTTTCACTACCCTCCTCGTAATTGGGTAAACCTGAAAATAACACGCCCCGTGGCCAACTGAGAGCCGAACTCGACGTTGCCGTTCCGCCGTATCGAGTAATGAGGCTAGCTTTAACTTTTGGCAGATATCAGCTACGAACTATATCGTACCAAATACGTCGCCTTCCCTATTCACTCATGAACAATCGATTTCTCTGAAACGGAAGAATCTTTATTCCGCCTTGATTCATTTGGCATTTAGGCGTGCGAGTTGTCGTTACGCGTGTGCGCTTACGTTAAACTCGAAAATAAGACTCGATGATAACTGGAACTCGGTTAGCGAATTGCTGGATCCGATTTTCTAGAGAATGAAATCTTATGAAAGAATTTTGTTGCATTCTGCTTCGAAAGTACCAAAACTATGGCAAACTTTTCATCTATTAAACACTGGAATTTCCAATCTCTTGGATGCTATAGCTTCTTCGCTTGTACATCTTCCACTTTTTCATACGCCGTATCGTTTCTTCTATCGAAAATTGATTGTATTTACGAAGATCGAAATCCATCCAACCGAAATCAATTTGACATTATTGATATTTAATCGTGCAATTGTGGAAACGCTTGGCCACAAAATGGCTCGGTTAACGGGTTGAAATCTTAGAAACTTGATAAATAATAATCTTACAAGACGATCTGATAATAAAGCTAACTTCGTGCCTCATATTCTGACCTACTTTACGAAATTTCCATCCTATGATGCTATTTAAGGAGGAACAGAATGTAGAGAGCTTATTCTCCGATATATATTCGTCGAGTTATACGCAGTGCGACTACGATAAAGTGCGAAACATCGAACCGGTTCCCTTATTCGCGATTGTGCTCTCGTTTCTTGATTTTTCTGTCCAGAGCGGACAGAAGCGGATCATCTTCTTTCATGCGCATAAAAGGTGAAAGGCAAGCCGATACCAAGATATACAACGAAGATGCGAAATAACGAAGTCCACACGACCAATGTACACTCTACGTACATATATATGTACATACAAAACTGGAGGATGTATCGTCGTGTTCGATATCCTTATAAAATGTCATCGTACTACCATCTTTCTTATTATATTTTACAATCTACCACGAACCTGTACAATGACGTTCGCTTTGAGGAAAATCTTACTTTCTTCTCTCTGTCTGTCACCTGCAAGCGAAATTGAAATTTTCGTGACGCAGTAGGACTGTCTTACGCAACTTTGACCATTTTTAGACCATGTTATTTCTTCTCTTATCTAACATGGTCCAATGAACCGGTTTTTACCGATAAACAACGAGCATGTTCTTTGAATTGTATTCCTTGAATTTTTAATTAATCAGGATGTAGAAATTTAAGGATATTTTAAAGAAATGTTGATTATTATTTCAACAATATTATTGAAAGTTTGTCGTTACGCTTTCCTTTAAACTATGATAATTGCTATAAAAATAGCGATGTACGTAGAAATGCAAATAGCAAGTTGGAAATTATAGATATCTGTAACGTAAATAGTTACCAAAATTTTCCAAAAGTGAATAACAATGTCGTGCAGCAGGAAATATGTCATAGCGCTACAAATAACAGGAAAAATACTTGTACAAAAAGGATGCTCTGAACTATTTCAAAGATCAATTTGCTTCACTGCTTTAATAATTAACCGTTAGGAATCCGGCGCATAACTCATGCCGAATTATTCCATAAATGAAACGTTTTTCGAGCGTTAACCTCATTCCTTTCGGCATCCTGCCAGAACTACGTGTCGAGAAGTTTTCCAGGTATTTCGTTATTCATAAACTAGCCTGACTAAGCCGTGCTGAAGTTCGAGCCTTAGCAAACAGTTGCTCGAAAGAGTCGAATCAGCTCGGATATATGTATCTGGGATGCGATACCAGACGAATAAATTACAGTCGAGGCGTGTCACGAGAAAAAAAGCATAAAACTGTCATTTTTTCAATTGTAAGTTGTCATACAAAAATTCACGTAACTGTGATATGCAATTTTTATCTCAGAAATTATTTATCAGACCAATTCGTTCTCCTTGTAACTTTAACGTTAAAAGTTCCACGCGTTCGGATAACTTGTTTCGCATTGAAAAATTAATTTTGCAACGTGGAGAATTATAAGCAAATTCTTATTTTCATGTTTCCAGCTCTCATTTTCCGAAACGTCGTATTTTTGCGAGTAAAAAGTCGCGGCAATCCTTCATCGTCGTCGTCGAAGAATTTCTTTCCGTTTACGCTGTCATTTTATTTACCGGAGTTCCAAGGATACGCACGCAGGACTCGCTATTTTCGCAGAACAAAGAGAGGGAAGAAGTTACATCCTCGGTTGCCCCTCCATTTGTAACTCCCGATGCTCGTGACGAAAGCAAAGTAAAACAAATAGCCGGAAGTTTCGCGGATGGGAAGAATTTTCTCGCGGGGAATATGTGTCAGTAACAAAGTTGCCGATGAATTTTATTTAACTTGCACCGTGAAGAATCGAAGTATCGAATCATATCGCTTAAGTTAAATAACTTTCCACTTCTTAAGCGAAGATATGCACTTTACTGGGAATGTAAGAACTTAAACTGGCAGGCAACTTCTATTGGACGAACAAACCAGATAAAGGAAGTTTTTGATAATGTGTTCGGTTATTAGCCATCGTGTAAGAGCACGGCAAATCGCGTATCAACTCGATAAGGAAGTTTACTCAGTAAAATTATCGCAATTTGGTCACGACTCTTTTATTAAATTACGCAATTCATAGAAGGAATTGGTAATTTTCAATATGAAATCTTATTGGTATTACGAAGATGTGCTTGCAATTGGGAATTTTTCTTCTTTTTATTCGAACAGAAGATCGGACAAGATATTTTTACAAAAACTATTTCCAACGTAAACACTGTTAGAACAAATGTTTCTAAATATCGTTATAATTTAATTTCACAGATTTTAGATGATTCGTTTGAAACGTTAGAGAGCGAACATGAAACAATTAAGAATTATTGTGCTATTAGTCGGCTGCTAGGATAACGCGAAATATCAGCCGGAGGAAACCGGATCGAAAATTCCATCTGCCGATAATTTCGTTCTTTTCTAGAGCACGGCAAGATATAGAGGGAGTTCATTAGCTTGTCACAAATTTGCATATAAAACGACGTTCTCATCAGATACGGTTATGAGAGGCAAAGTTTCATTTTATAACAGCAACTGTTCCTTGCACGTTGCATAATTTATGTATCTTGTTTAGGCTGTGTATTCTGTACGATAAAATCTTCGTTTGATACGAAGCACCGCGGATCAATATAACAAGCAAACAACTTTAGAAGATGTCATTAATTCTTATGACAGCAAAAGTGGCGTCGTAAGCAACATTATCCTGGCTGTTTATTAAAATTGTAGTATCGGCAGTCTCGTCGTAATATTTACGGTTTTTCGGCTAAGCGCGTGAAGCGAGTTCGAGGCGTGAGAAATTCTTTTCCAATACTAATTTCATTTTCAATTTTCTGCCACCTTTTTTTCTTTTTTTACTCGAAAAAAACTTTTCGACAAGATTGCGGCGAAAGCGTTCGAATCGAATCCAATCTGTCAATCCGATTCACGTTCAATATGGAATATACCGGTGTTTGGTTAAAAGCAAGTCTAAGACGCGTCTCGCGATACGTCATCGCTTCCGTTTTCAATTTCTCCGATTCGTGCCAGGCTATCCGTAACAGAGGATAAAGCTGGATCGAAGAGTTTCGTTCGTGACATCCGTTCCATTTCCCGATCGCTATCCGAAACAATCTGACAATTATTTTAAGACGTGGCATCATATCGTTTCCGAAGTCGCACGACAAAGACACGAGGAAACTGCCGCGCGTATATTCTCGGCTCCGCGAGAAGGAAAACACGAAGAAACGTTACTCCTATCGTAACGTGGCTGATCAAAGGAACTCGGACCTGGACCGATAAGGAAACGGAAAACACGAATTTCTACGTGGCCAACGTACTAAAGCGACCTCGTATCGGACAACTGGATTCCGGTTTCCATGATCCTATTGAACAACGCCAACAGCTTTGTCAACCGTCACTGGGTCATATGCAAATCCATAAGCAACCGCGTATCAACACGCGCACGCCTTAGTACAATTTTAAAGCCATTTTGTTTCGAGGCGTGATCCTTCTGAATCTCATATTGAGAATTGTGGACGTTAATCGCCGAAATAAATGTATAGGAACACTTAGAATTGATATCAAAATAACTTCGTCGATATACATCTGCACGCGTCTCAGCACTCTCTTTGTCTCACCATTTTCTATACCAAACTACTAACGCAACAGTTACGTTCATCTGTTTTACGAGACGCTGTGCACGCACGTACTTCCACGCACTCATACTTATATACTTGTGTCGCTACTACGCGGCTAATGTAGTGTAGCACACAAAATTACACATATCTCAGTAGAATCAATAGAAAATTCCCAGTATAGGATTAACTCGGTTTTCGTCGTTCGTCTCCAGGCATTCTGTTTCGCGCAATTTCATTCGTCCAAATGAAAACACATCGGTTAGAGTACTTAAGGGACTTCGTTCGATCGGATGGAGGTTCAGAACGAACGGATACCGAGGATTTTACTTGATATTACGCTCTTCGTTTCTTAACTGATCGTTGGAAAAGAAAGTTTTCTAACGCGTAGGATTAGGGATTGGAAAGATCGTTGAATGAAAATTTCCAAATTTTCGAGTAATGTTTGCTACCCTCTTTGTAACGCGTCTTCGCTTCGCAGTGTAGCTGTACATTTGCCATTTAGTTAAAAAGGAGAAAGAGAACGCTGGTAGAGATATGACTCCGATTTAACAGATACGTACTTAGGCCGCGATACAGAAAAATTAAATTTTTCTCCCCTATCCCCGGACAAAACACGTCGCAGATGAGATGAAAATGCAAATTAATCCGACAAGTACTTACATTATCTATGCAGCGTATCCCTTTGCCAAAGAGATGAAACAGACGACAGAGTTTGCATTTATCTCGAAGACTTCGCGAAGACCGAGAAGCAAGAACTTAATATCGTTAATTGTAAGGATAGAGGAAGAGGACGAATCGGGAAGATAGAGGAAGAAGGGAATTCGTGTAATTAAAACGATTGGAATTTTTAGGAAACGAAGAAAGAGGCCCTAAGTGATAATTCAAACATTTCCAAGGATGCCGCGGCTCCAATTTTTCATCCGTTCCCATTTTGCTTCTATAATCGGGATCTACGTTCCATCTACGGCCAAGTACCTTTTCGAGAGTACGTTTCACCTTTCAAAACACATGTTACCGCTACCCGCTTAAAAATGTTGGTAGTACACTTACGTTGGCCGTTTCTCCGCCAAATGCGAGATACCCGCTCATTATTCATTTTAATGCATTTAGAACGTTTAATCTTAGTACCTGAATCCGTGTAATTTAGATAAATGACCTCACCGTGGTTACCGTGAGAAATAGTCTCTCTCTAAATGACCAGCCAGACTTTTGAAATGCAATTCACAAGAAATTTCACGCGTGCGTCATTTCGTATTAATCCGCGTCAAAAAACTCTCACGAAACGAACGTTATAACGTTCTTTGAAAGAGAAAAGTGTCGAATAATTTGAAAAAAATAGCACGTTTGCTGTAACAGGCGAAAAGGCGTCACGTTGATAGTTATTTTAATTGCAAGTAATATCGCCGACGTAATTGCAAAACTTTATTTAATTTGCATTTTGACAGAATGCAAAAGAATTGCGCTTTTCGACAGAATGACAGAAATGTTACACGAGGTAGTGGACGATGCGTGGAAACAATCGTTACTTAATACAGAGAGATTCTTAACAAAAGAAACTCCAAGTATCAAGCAGCTTTGCTGCGGAGCAATTTCAAAGAAAATTTAGTCAACCTACGACTTGCAACTAATTTACAATTTTTATTTGTTTTCTTCGACAATGTATGATTAACATTATGTATATACATGTATACACATGTATATTATATATGTATATAACTGAAAATATAAAACCTAAGTAAAGATTTATTTCACCAAATAAATATGTATTTCGATAAGTAGTTTAGATACTTTATATATACGTCTTTGCATATATTTCCCGCACTCTGTGACTTCTTGCGCCTTTAAATTTCCAATATTTACATGTATTTATATGCATTCGTATACGGAAAAATTATCACAAATATTCATCAAAAAGTAAGCACTTATTTTCATTTTAACCTATCATCCTTAAAATTGATTTACGACCTAGCTAAACACTCGTTGATTAATTACTATTTATTTTAAAGATTGTTACACGTCTGTAAAACCTCTCTTTCTCTCTCTCTCTCTCTCTCGCTTTCCCTCTTCGTGATTAATATTATATATTTATAACCGCGTACGCGTGATGATAAACGCGTTTTACAAATGTTCCATTAATTGAGTCCTGGCAATATTTTACCTCGACAATCGCCATCAATTAATTAAGATGAGAATATTCAGCAAACAAGACTAGCCCTTTGCATCTCTCGCACTTCATCGGTTCGAGATGCGAACAAAAAGCAGAGCGGCATCTTCGGAATGGTAGTTTACTTAATTAACCCCCGGACAGACCCGTCCTCTGGCTTTAATTTCGTCCAAGACGACGAGCAAAATACCAAGGAAGCAAATACCATCTTGGAAACGTTCCTTTCTTAGAACGGTGCGGTCAAGCGAATCGCACTTAACGAGTTCAGGCAGGTCTCCGAATCAAACACCATGCGCGTCGTTAACGTAGATTCTCGTAAAATATAACCGCTCCTTTTGATACCACGTTGAAAAGCTTCATTTATCATAAAATTTATGAAGTAACCAGAGACGCGAAATATAAAAACTGTGAAACTATTTGATTGTAAATGATAAGAGTAAGGTGAAAAGAGTCGAATGGAATAAAGTAATATTATTCAGAGAAATTATTATTATTGGAAATATTTCAAATATTTTAGGAGATATTTCGAATCATTTAAAAGATTATTCTAATAATTTATGTACATAATACGAGCAGTAAATGAATTGGCGAATAGTGGTCAGTATATGAATTAGTATTACGAATTATTAATACGATGTTTAATGTTGCACTAGAAATAATTCATCGTATCTTAAGCTTTTGATTTTTGATAGCAAATGCTCTTAAAAAGTAGAATTATCATCATCTCGGTCGATTTAACATATTACTGTGTTAAAAATTATGTAGAAATAGTACTTTCAACCTAGAAGAAGCATTAAATCGATGCAAATATTCTTGATAACGAACATTCTAACTCATAAAGTGGAAGCAGGCCATATCAAGCAAGCATACTCGTCATTCATTTTCTTTTTTCTTTTTTTTTTTCTTTCTAATATTTAAATAACAGGCTGATAACAGTTTAACTAGTATCGTATTTACCATGTTTCATCATACTCTACTTAACACGTCGGTTTTTTTAAAAGCGAATCGCAAAAGTATTTTCAACCTACGAAGGATATAAAATTGAATAGAAAGTTTAGAAAAATCATCAAACTCTCAAGAGCCCGTGGTTGAAAGAGCGTAACGCGATTACGCGAAAATTTTGATCGTCGTTGATTCAGAGAGAGAAATAGGACGAAAGCGAGGGGAAAAATACCGCGATCTGCAAAGCCGGCAACGAGGATGCAGGAACGTCGTAGCGAGAAAAGAAATCCTTACGCCGCGCAAAGTAATTCCGCCATTACGACTCGGCGATTTCACAAGCGCAAATGAGAAAACTTTCCGCGAGAGAATTTTTCGCCGCGATGAGCGTAAATATATGCAATAGACGACAGTATTAAGATTACGCGTCTTACGGTCGACCTCCTCCTCAGGGTATTTACCACGGCCACGAGGTAAAGACGCGCCTGAACGTGGCAAGGTGAGAAAAACGGCGTTGCTCGAGAGAAATAAGCGTATAGCGAAATAGAATAGGGTGGAAAATGATTTCGTTAGTTGTAGACTCATCAACGGGCGACTAAGTACGTCTAACACGTGTTTTCGAAAGAATGATGATGGGAATGGGAAGAACAAACGTTAGAGATGGACGGAGATACAGTGAAAAGAATAGGAAATGAAGGCATAGAGAGAACTACTCTGTGGCAGGGTAGTAACGCTCGTGTAGCTAAGTGTAGCAGTTACAGATTAAGTGCAACTAAACATCCTCTAAACAACTTGCCCATAAATTCACCAGGAAGATTAAGACACCCCCTGCTACTTCCCCTGCTCCTAACTACTCCTCTCCTTTTAGCGTATGCCTTCGTCGTCAGGGACACAAACTGGTTGGAAACTTGCGGCTTTCCATCTCTTTCCATCTCATTCAATCTCCCTTCGTCTCTCTCCATCTTGCGGCTCGCTGTTTTCTTTACTCTCGCGCTTCTCCCTTTTTACCTAGTTACCCCTTTCTCCCGGGAGCAAACACACACCCTTA
The DNA here is from genome assembly GCA_014825975.1 of Bombus haemorrhoidalis. NCBI lineage: Eukaryota > Metazoa > Arthropoda > Insecta > Hymenoptera > Apidae > Bombus > Bombus haemorrhoidalis. Next base: position 4,273,252 of record CM026166.1, on the reverse strand, counting down.
TCTGTTCGTAGCCTCGTTCTATCTCTGTTTGTTCCTGCCAGTGACAATATAACTCACGCCGCGCCGTCTTTCTCCGCCTATCTTCCTCTATCTCCTGCTACTTAGAAGAAAGCAGCTAGATAGGTAACGCTGGTTGTAACTAACGACGTCTGATTATTGCGGTCACAAGATAAATTCACTTAATTTCACCGCCAGGCCTAGTTGTGCCACGCGTGGATGCTACCGTTTCTCTGGCCGCAAGCGAGAATCCGTGGGTTCACGAAATATCCCGCTAGCTCCAGACGAAACGTTCGTGCGCACCGGTCCGCTCTTTGCCATCGACGTCTCAATGGTTTCCACGGTTTAATGAAACGCCCGCGTGTTTCTTCGCGTTGAATTTACAGCGAAGGGAAGAACGCATGAAATAGAAACAGGCTATCAACGCGAATGAAGAAAAACGTCCTTCCATGTGAAGCAATTCACGTCCTCCTACGGATATTCGCTTGGTCCAGAAGAAATTGCGGACAAAACGCTTCGCCGATGGAAACTGCGCTTTATGAGAAATGGCGTTTTATAAATACGATTTTCCTTGATACACATACCTCAGCAATTTTTGTCGACACACGCTATCGCTTAAAAGCGTTCGGACACTTGCTTGTTTTTATGACGAGACGAATTTTAATTAGAAAATTGCAATCAAGTTGAAGCACAGTAATTTTATTACATATAATCAGCTCGTATTATAGTCCGTAGTATTATAATCCGAATAAATCGATTTCTAAGAACGTTAATATTCATTAACGGAGTTAACGTTTCCAATTGTCGAACCTTGTAGAAGTATTTCGTTACGTGATAATATCTTTATCTTTGAATTCTTTAATTTTTTTACCATAAGACGTATTAATAGGGATCTTCGAAAGTGATAAAAAAATTCCCAGCGCCAACACAACCAGTGATATTTAAATTGCAAACGTACGTAGTACATACGTGTACTTATAGCAAATAGTAAAATATATTACCGATAGCCCATCTATCCCATGAGAAGACAATGAGTGTTGTTTAAATAATTCCTCGTTGATTTGTACATTTTGATAAAATTCGCATATCGTTATTACGAATCGAACACGCTTTACAAAATTTCCGCATTTCTCGACGTTGTATATGTACAATTTATTGATGAGGACAGAGACTATTCTAATGCTATAAATTATAAAATTTCTTATTGTAAAAGTATATTAAAATTTCTTATTGTATCAACGAGTAGTTGTTATTCGAAGTATTCAGAGTTATTGAAACAAAGATAAACGATTGAAAATATTACAATAATCTGACCGCAAGCGTCCGCCTGAGTCCGCACAAATACGTTCCTCCAATTATATCAGTTCTGAATATCAGTTTCCACTCTATAATGGGACATCGATATTTCCCGGACCCGATTCTCAATTATTTTATTTCTTTCGGATTGTTTCGGTACAAATAGAGTGGCTCTTGAATTGAATAAGGAAACTGACGATACAGTAGGGTAGCGGAGGAAAGCGAGGATGATGAAAGGGGCGGTCGAAGCAGGTAGACCTCTTTTCACCCGTGCATCGATTTTCCTTCAAAGCGCATTAAAGGTATTCGAATATACTTTCCACGCCGATGAGTAGCCACCCGAGGTGATGGGCTATTGAAAGCTGCTGCTCGTAAAGTATGGTAAAGTGCTGCACGGACAGATCAATGAAAGTAAACTCCGCGCGACGTTTAATTAAAGTCCCGAGCGAAATCTGACCGACTGAAATTATTTCTATGTCGCTTTTCGACCGGTGTTCCGATCGGTTTCGTTTGCTGTTCGTTCGATCGCGAAATTAAAATCACTGTACTAATATGAAAATTGATCGGCAATCTATTAGCATAGATCTCGCGATACGCGAAGTATTGATCGAAGGAAGATAAAGAAACAAATGAGGAGGAAATCTCAGTGCAGATTTCGAGAAAAGTAAAGATAGAGTAAAAAAAGAGGAGAGTGAAACAGAAACTAAAGCTTCAGAATAATAGCGAATTTTGTGTGTACATTTTTGTGTGTAACTTTCCAGTTATGGAACTCAACGTATAGTGAACAATAATTGTTGAGGTTATTAGATGTATAGGAATAGAAAGGAACGGGTGGATAAATTGTAAGATAGAAAATATATTTTAAATACTGAAGTATAAATACAAGTCGGAATATAATTGAGCTGTAATAATTATAATTGACTGAAAACGCTGAAGCCATCATCGCCTGTCTACAGTTTATGATCTGCCTTCGATCTGCCTGTCTTTTGTCTATACGCTGTCGATGGCTTCTTAGAAGTGGTGACCACTTCAACAATAATTATATTATAAGATTGATTATCTAATAAAATATTCTTCGGTCGAATTTCATCGTGTCATTTGAATGTCGTATCTTTCTTAAAATAATATATACATATATATTTAGCTGCGTGGATATATTGGGAAAACTTGCTGTGGTCATAATCTACGATCTAGGAATATTAAAACAGACGTGAGAATTTGCATAAAATAGACGTCTTTATCGGCTATTTCGATATAACTGACTATGAAATTCACTGTATTTATAAATAACCGGATTCGGTATCGAAGATGGAATATTCAAAACTAGAATTGGAATAAACTGATACTATAGATTGAAAAATAATTCGTCCGTTGGTGAATCGTTAGCAATTCCCATCGAGGTCGGCAGCAATTGCATTCCACGGCGACAGCCAACGATTGGCTGGCGGAAGAAGCGGACGATAATCAAAGATCGATCGCAAAGAGGGAATTCGAGAAAAGCAGTGACGATCGTGCGCGAAACTTCGAGTGCCAATAACCTGTCATCGAAACAAGCGTCTCTGTTTCCTGCTTTCTACATGCTTCCTTTTCAAACGAACGTCACACCTGTATCGCTTAACCCAACGCACATTTCAATACCTGCGACAAATATTTAACATTCCCACCGATCCATTGATTTCGTGCGATTCCACGTCCTTCTACGTTCTGATATCGCGTTCGAATGAAACACGAATGTGCACAGCGTTGGTAGCAAACTCTGATAGTTTATTATTTTCTAAGTAAACTTCAGATATATATTTTTTAATAATAAAATTAAAAATAGACTGGTTAATCTTCTGTTAAGCATATGATGTTTGCTTTAAATATGATAGACAAGATTGAGAAGAGTTTAACAAAAGCCAAGTATAGCGAAGACAATAGTGTTTAAACCGATGATTTATGCAACTGTAAAGCAACGTAACGTGAAATCGTGAACGATGGCAGTATGCACAGTGCGTATAAAAATGATACGTCACGACTGTCACAGGCGGACTGTCTACACCTTTGGATCGATGGAGATCTATTTAAAAAGTTGCCGCAAAATTGTTGCGGATGTCGAAATCCAAGCTCCTTTGTTTGCATCGTATTCTGTTTATCGACCGTGCGAAACTTCATTCAAACAATTCAACGCAATCTCAATTCTGCCGTGGTAGAATATAATTTCAGATATATTCACGTATCACGGATAGATTTTCGTTGGTAACTCTCTTTCGCCACGACTGTTTAAAAAATCGTACGAAAACCGAGAGAAAAAAGAGCGAGGCTGTTAAAAAGCTGCAACTGAAGCAGTTAACATGAAAGTTTTCTCAAACACCGGTTAAAATTGTGTCGTTATTCTGTGTTTTCGGACAGCAACAATGTCGATAAATGAATGAACTGGGTCAAGAACGTTAATTGCCATCGTGACTTCGTCGAAACGTAAAACACCAACGTTGCTTAAATCGGGCTGCACATCTTCAATAGGACGCACTCAAGAACACCGAGGAATTGCTGTGGCAACTTACTACCCTAACTAAAGTATAGTCGCATCCGTCCTGTAAGTATTAACTCTGTGATTTGTCGTGTTCACTTTACCTGACATCTCTTTTTGTTACCCTATTTTACTTCTCGCTTTCTCCCCCTTCGTCTCTCCTTCTCTCTCTCTCTCTCTCTCCCGACAAGTTTTTTTTTAGTTTCACGGACAAATCTCGTACGAAATCCTATTTATATGATAAACCGCTTATACTTTTTCATGCGATAAAAAATTTGTTCGTATAAATTCCTTTCTGAGCTGTACGTGCACGTGACAAATACTGGATACGGTTAAGTAGCAACTTCGGAGATATTTAAAGAAAATAAAATAATAAGTAAAAGAATACATAGTGGTTCGTGAAAATATTTGGATATTTATAGGAAATCTACATATTCTATCGACATTTCACGAGTACCGCAATCAGACACGAGTTTCATGGTTACATCGGTAAAGTTTAAACCAGAAGTGAAAAAAAAAAATATATATATATATATATACGAACTGCACAATATTTACCGCAAACATTTCAAAATGTTCACCGTTCCTGACGATACGAAACTGACAACAGTGAAATATTGAATTTGCTACTCTATGAGTAAATCAATGAACCAATCCGATATTAGTTAAGTACATCATTCTGCCTCGAAGTCATTTCCACGTAAGAGTTTAGTGGCGTAAAATTGAAGATATTAGAAATCATAGACTCGTAACTTGATCGTATAAAACACGCCTGCAGAGTTTAGCTGTTAAATCCTCGAATACACCGTATACGAGAATACTAAAAAGCTGTCCATAGAAAAGGAAGAAGAAAGAAGAAAAGCTAAGTAAACACGAGCTCGGGCTAAAATGCATATCATTCGGATACATTGGAGCATCGCAGAGTTCCTCGATCAAGCATCGAGATCGTCTCCCATTGTCTCGAATCCATCGAACTTGCGAAACTTTGTTCGGAAACTGGCCCTGGCTCGTTTCGATGTAAAAACTTCGCCAGCACAAAACCATCCATCGATTTTTCACGCTCTCGCGCATCTCTCTACCATGTAACACAGGCGATAGTCCCCATGAATCTACAGCTTTTACAAATACACTTACGTACGTGCAAGCGCATTCTCGCGTGTTCACGGAGTCGGATTAGCCGGAGAAAATATTATGCTCGCCAGCAACAGAGCGATTTCGTTGCCGCCGGATCGAACGCAGCAGCTTTTCGTTTTAAACCTAGACCAGAGTTCCTTTTACTTTTATCGCGAAGAATCGGCGTACATTACCCTTTGATTTGTCTGCTCTTGTTCCTTTTCTTTTCTTATTTCCACTTTCTTCTTCCTTTCTTTGTTTTTTCTTTCTCGTCTTTGAGTTTTTTCCTACTCGATTTACGTCTCGTAAAAATACAGAGCGCTTCGCTCGCTTATACCACGATATGTTCCGGTACACGAGATGATCCACGGATTTCGCGGAACGGCTCGGCGTAATATAATGCGTCGCGTTTCTCCATTGTGCGACTAAATTCTCGATAAACACTCGCGAAGGGCACGAACGTCTTCCATCTCGACCCCACTGCTCGCAATCAAAGTGTCGCGAAATGTGACACACGCGTGAAACGTGTTATTTTTTGACGAAGAATAAGGTGTTTCTGTTGAAAATATTGGACAGAATTAACGATAGAACTGGCGATCGCTAGAGTATAAAAGTATTGCGAGAGAAAACAAAACGCGAGGGAAATGTAAGGAATAAAAGAAGCTTTTGTTTATATACTTTTAAAAAAATCTGTTACAAGTCTATAAAACTTTTACGAGAAGTTACAAATTGATTGCTCCGATAGCTTTACTGGCGTGTGTATGTGAGTTTGTGATATACAAGTCCAAAAATACAGCATTACGAATTTATAAAACTTCATGAAAAATTTCAAATCGACCATTTTGATCGCACCGACCATCCTAATATGTGACTTTACGAAACGATCTATTTTGTCATTTCTCGTGGTACAAAGTTTGATGTAATTAAGAATAATTATAGGTGACACTTTGATGTAAATTTGATGTAATACTTTGTTTAAGAGATGTGAAATTCGGATTTCTCTAAGATCGTCGCATTCTAAAACGAGCAGTTGGTGATCATTTTATAAAATAAATTACTGTTGTGAATTTCTTTTAATCTAAGAAATTAATATAATTAAACGAGAGGAGAACTTTATACGAAGCAAGACTATATGCAATTTTGATATTAGACAAAAATTCGAAATTTATTTTGAAATATTTATCGAGCTATTTACACGCCTCTCTGCTTGTAGTTAGAATTTTTATCAGGAAAAATGACATAAGTGTATTTTAAAAATTAAGCTTATACGTCGATAGAAAATTCTGATCGATTCAATAAAAATTCAATGCATCAACAACTTCTTCCTTAACCAGACTTCCCAGAAATTTCTAGCACTTTTCCGATATACTTTACAAAATATTCTATTTACCTTGGAAGTTTTTCGAGACTCTTAGCGAAAGATATTAAGAAAAGAAAAAGAAGTAGTATACGAAAGACATAGAAGCTGCAGGAAATATGATATTTGTAATATTCTTTTGCTTTTTAATTGTAAATGAAAAGCGTCTTATCATCGAAGGATGATCAACAAAGTTAGAATGAAACATGCTGCCTCCGATGAAAGTTTAATTTAATATCTCGAGCTTACTTCTCCCGCAAAGTTTAATTTCAAATCCTACTACTTTTCTCGAGACTCCAATATGATCTATACCATCCTCAACGCAATAAATCTACCAAAGCTTCGACACATTTTCCAGGATATCTTATATTGCCACGGATGTATCTATGAGCCGAACCATCTGCAAGACATTCGTAAAGAAAAAAAAGAACGGGATATCTTTTTCAAAATGAAAGCAGGAATAGCATCGTATTAATCCAACAAGGATGAAACGGTGAAACAATGGTAAAAATGTTCATAAACGCAACATTATTGAAAATCATAGAATAATTTACATATTGTTTTATCAAAGTATAAAAGACGTATTAGAATAAGAAATATTTCATAAGGAACTACTATTTCATAAGGACCAATGAGGAACGCGAAGAAAAATTGCATGATTTAATCTTTAAAGCCCATCATTAATGACATTTCCTCCCGTGAGTTTTCTACTCTTCGCCTAGTATTAAATAAGAACACAATTTTTAATCTCACACAAGCTCAACTCTAGTAATTTTTCTATTTAAAGAAAGTTGCGCTACGATAAATTTCTGTGACAGCCTTTAAGAGCTAAAGGAGGCACGAATTTATCACAGTGCCATATATGCGTTAATTTCTTCAAATTTTGTAAGGTTGTCAGATATGAATGAAAGAAAAAGTGCTAAACGAAATATCTTTCGTAACCACGATATCAAATAAGAAAATTCATGAATTTGAATTGATTTCAAAAGATTGTCAGCAAAATGTTATTTAACGCAACCTTAATCAACATCGGTTAATCAATTTCTTCCTATAAAGGGATCTTTAATCCCACGAACTTCGTTATATTAATTATACTTACAATAAACAGCAATAATTAATAGACGTATTTCGAAATCCTAAATTCATTAACCTACTTTAAAGCACACACAATACGCTCGTTAGCTTTCACGGAACATATAAGGATGCCGCGAATTCCCTCCGTCTATTACACGCACATTCCAGCTTTGCTCAGTCAAGCTTCATGAAATCATAATGAAATTCCAATCAATATTCAATATCAAAGCCGTAAACTAGTTTATACATTGAATTATCAAAGAACATCGATTAATATGTTCTTTCAAAGTTTCAGAAATTTCCATCGATCAAATAGAAATTACAACGTCCACTCTTATTTTACATTTCCAATTTCTAAATCAAAATCAAACGATAACTAGCGAAATTAATATTGACACATAAGTCATGAATAGTAACAAATTGAAAAGAAATTCTGCTTCATTATGTAACTGTGAAACCACATTAGATAGAATAATAAAATATAATCGACAGTAATTACGTTGTCCACTCTATTCTCTAGACTTTGCAAAGACGAGTTTTTATCTATTTCGACCTCTACAAAATACTACAAAGAAATTTAATGTAACGAAGAACTTCGATGCAATGGCGGGATATTTTGTTAACGATTATTATATTATAAATGTTAACGATTATTCGGAAGAAAAATTAAAAAATGCTCAAGAAGGTAGAACATAGTACGAAGCCCAGAGTATCGAGCCATCTGCTGGTCTCATATCAAACATGAAAATGAATCTAAATTACGAAAGGAATAATTAATCTGTAGAATTGATCTTTCAGAATTTCGTATTCGCGCAAGGTTGTACATAGTAAAAACTTGTCGAAACTATTTGCAAGTTTATTATACCAAATAGATGAATTTGTTATCGAAACATCGAGTATGTGGATTCTTTACAGTGCAACTTATCGAAAAAGAAACCTCATTTAATTCTCGAATGTTTGCTAATCTTCATTTTTCTATCTCAGTCTTTGTAAGTATCGTAATACTTATGTACGGGAATGTATGAGAACGTAAAGTTGCTTATGGAATGACCTAATATTCGACCAACTTCTTCGATCAAACCTTGGAATCACGCTTTCTATACAAGCGCGTATAAAATCGCAAGTTTTTATCAAACTCTTGGTAAAGAAATGCCTGCACGTTAAAACCGTCGTTAAAACGTTAAAAACGTCACGATCGTTTCTTCTCAGAATAAATCTCTTCTACCACATCGCGATGAGGCAACGAGTTTTCCTCGAACGCCAGTTCACCTTTGAACGCGATAAGAAGCGGAACACAATAACACCCTCGAACCCGTGCGGCGTTGTTAACGAATGCCAGACTCTCGAAGGAAACTCGGCGACGTCGTTCGAATGAAAACAACGACAAAGGCACGGCAGGCCAGCGCCCAACTTGCATCGATATTCTTTTTCACAACGGTCACAATAACCGCCTAGTTAGCCATCTCTCTGGCCGGAGAACAATACCAAAGGCGGCGGTTTATGCATCGGCAACACTTTTATTCTCTGTGGTACGGGTAGCGAGTTTGTATGAGAACGATGCGCGAGGTTCGTTGTACCTCGAGAAACCAAGATGTGACCTTAGGAAGAGACGTGCTTAAAAAGTGATCCAGATCGCCGAGAATTAAAACGTCTCGAAGTTTCCAGGCCTCGATGCTAAGTCGTGTACAACACGTATACTACCAGTTCCAAGATAGCGGACGTAGTACATTTAGGACAGACGTAGATAAATTTTATATTTGAAGACCGCAGCAGAGAAACTATAAATTGGATGGGAAGATGAACAATTAGCAATTAGCAATTTCCACGCAAATTTCTATCCAACCGAACAACACCGATTGTCTATAGGATGAAACACGTAATTTATAGGGGAACATTCACCGATAGAAGACTCTAATCGCGATGTAATAACTGGACGAAGCGAGTCTCCGAGTTCCACCCTACGAGGCAAATTCCATCGTGAAACTAGAAATCCAGATCGTACTAATCACACACCGAACGAACACGAGCGGTGTTTCAGTAACGTCAACAACGACAGGAGAGAAAAAAAAGGAGAAAGAGAGAGAGACTAAACGCGCCTGTTACAATCGGAGCAAACTGAGTCTGGGATGCGATAAGAACCGACAGAAACAGAACGGACGGAAAACGGAACAGCGGTTGATCGGATAATCGCAACGAAACTAGGTAAAAAAACGTCGAATCCAGTCGCGCAACGTGCTGCAATTCGTTAGAAACTGGCCAAGGATTGACAATTAGGGTCGATCTGTTTTTACAGATAGCTAAGTTCGGTGACGTTGCAACCACGGAAACGAAGTTCCACAAACTGAGAGAAAACGATAGAAAGGAGGGGGGGGGGGGTTTGAGAGAAAAGCTTTGGGACGGGTTGATTTAAGCCCTGCAGGAGGTGGTAGAAATCTTTGATAAGGCACGGCTAGCGCGAATGCTGATTGGTCGCCCGAGGCCTCGCGTCACCGTTCAAACAATGCGCTTCGTGCTAACAATGCAATCCCGACCGAGATAAAGATATATATATATGCCTGGCAACCTATATCTGCGGGCCCAACTACATCGTCGGTTACGATCTTCTTACATCTCCGAGATATGCTCCCGCGGCTTCTGTCTTCAAAGGATCGCGGATCCGTGTCGCGAAACAGGGCCAAACAGTCGAGGACGACAACTACGTTATCACTTATCGAACGATGCGAACCGCCGACTTTTCCACCTTCTTTGCGCTCGATTCCGCCAGAATTTCCAACTCGGAGCTCCTATTGTTCGAGACTACGCGCGTAACTTTCGTAAATCGTTCTGGTTACTCGATTTAATAGAAATATACGTATCAACGTAGACGTATCGCTAGTTATGAAAATCTGTAATCATAATTGAAATTATGAAACATCTTTCGCCTTACATCCATTAAGCCTAAACTAGTCACGATAAAACGTTGAATATAACTGAAAGTGCAAAGGGTTAATAGCTTAAGTGTACCACGAAAGTAATTCATTTTATCGATACCTTGCCATTATGTCGAAATATTCTGATTCCATTAAATATCCGCTTTGAAGCGATTTTTCCTGTCTATCGTCTCTCAACAAAGCGAATTAACGTGTCATAGAACTCGTAACGGAACAAGAATCGCCATGGTTTCCAGCGGAGGGGAAATTCCGATTTAACGGTCAACAATGGGAAACAAAAACACATAGAAAAAGGAGAGGGTATTCATTTGAGGAAAATCAATTAAAAAACAGGAATTCTGTTCCACGAATTAACTCCGAACGGTGACACCTATCGATCCAAAATTTAATTACAATATGCAACGATCACCATTGGACAGAGGGGTCAAGGGAGATCCGGGTGTAACCTCTCTGGCGTCGCATCGTTTCTAACGCAAACTCGCCAATTAATTGTTTCGCCGATATTCTCGACGAGATACGGGGCTGTGCATCACGGATTGCTGAGAACAATGAACACCAGGCAGCCATCAATTGATGCGAAAATAATACAAAAGCAGAAATACCGCGGGACTCGACTCCCGTTATTATCGGCTGCCCCGTAAACGGACGTAATCCAACGCTTAACTCTCGCTATCTCATCTTTAACGTCACGTCCAACAGTCGCTTCGTCAACGAACGTTCGGCAAATTGGCGATGTAATTACGAGTCCCTGCTTGGTCAACAGGCTTACCTGCCCGTTTGAAATTGCTCGTAATGGCCGATCGGACGTATACCCGCATCTATCGTAGATTCACCAACTCGATTGTACATACGTGCTCTCTGATATATGCATGCATCAACCGTTCACGTGCATACAGCTTCTATTTATCGAGTCACGACCACCCAAAGTTTCCAACATTTCTCAGTTTCTTCATAATAATTCAGGGCAGCTTATATATATATAGAGAGAGAGAGAGCGAACACGTAATTGTATCGGATCAGAACTTTATCGGTAGAGTTGGAGACAAATTTCAAAGGGATGAATCGTTCAAAAATGATTATCATATTTTTCTACGAGTACGCTGACACGCAGTATAACATGTATATTTCCTCTGCTTAGATTACACACTTTGCAATCTTTTTAGCATAATTCGTATCATCCGCTGTACATCCTCGTTATTTCAACCGAGTATTATCCTTTATCGAACAAATTTTAAATTCAAATTGAGCGATACGATGATCAGGGTTAGATCGGTAACTGACCTCGGTAGACCCCAAGCTTCGATCTCATCCTAGTGCTGATGCCAGAAAAGGTTTCTATAAGGGTTCTAATATATTCGTGAGTTACTGCATTTCGACATATCCTCATCCAGACGTCGATGCGTCGCGTTACATCGGGTCGGTATATATGCTTTCTCGAGCACAGAGAGAAGTAACGACAGCGTGGGATCGAGGGTCAGGAAGGCGTTGCGACGCGAAGAGGGAATAGAAGGATGGAGATGAGTTTGAATTTGGCCCGCGCCTCGTTAATTTTTCGCCCCGTGTCACTGCATTGTTTGCTCGGGAAAAAGAGTGTTTATTGCCCGCAGCCCGCGAGACGAAAGCCAACGAGTTGTCTCTACGTGTTTTATTTTTTTTTCTTTTCTTCGTCAGCGTGTGCTCGCGACCGTGTGCCAGCCACCCACACAATCACCGACTCCTCGAGCATTCTCGTTTTAATGATTCCGATCTAACAAGGCCGTCTAAGTTGCACGACACACCGCGGAAGACCGTTTGAAATGCTCGTACACCACTATCCCTGTTCGACGAGCGGAACGCTATTCGACGAGTTAAAATAAGGGGGTAAGAGACGATACGGGATTCCAATAATTTTCGCTCGAGACTCCATTAAATAACGTACTTACGTATATTTGCACGAGCGTGTTTGTATTCGTGAAGCAAAATTCAATAAAACATAGGTTTCGATGTATTTTATATCTATTTTTCTTCTTTTTAACTATCTATCGAATTAATCTATTTTCCTAATGCCGCGGGAATAATAAACGAAGCGTTGATTTCTATAGTTTAATGTAAAAATCGGTGGTAAACAAGATTGACGTAAGCCGTTCCTTGTGCGACTATTATATCATTTTTATATCTGATCCGTGTAGGAGTCACGTTGATAAGCTTGGCAAATTAAAAAGTAGAGAATAGTGACGTCACAGATACGATTTCTTTCATTCATCGCAGAAGTTACTATTATTTGTGTTATATTCCTGCGACGAATGAACGAGTCTGTTTATTAATTGATATAGCAAGCATTTTACTAACAAATTAATAAAACATTAAATAGACAGAAATTGTAAATAAAGGTTCCACGATTTCCTTATAGAGACGTGACTAATAATAGTCATCGATTTTCTTGCAAGAGCTAACGAACATAAAAGTTTAAAGTTTGAGTAAGTAACGCTTATTAAAGTTTCGAGGTAAATTAAACAAGATCATTTTACATCATAAGCGCGTAGCCGGGTAATGCTGAAAATATACATCTTGTCAATAAGGTGAATGAAACTTCGAGTATTCACCACGAAGAACGTCGATATTGTCCTAGATGAATCCATTTATAGAATAAAATAGGACACTCTGTATACAGGGTGTTCGGCTACAGGTGTCAAGGAATTTCAGGGGCGATTCTTGAAGCCGAAATAAAACGAAAATCAAAAATAAAAAAATTGCCTTTGCGACTTTCTTTCTTAGTTATTGACAGTTAAAAATCGGCCAAAATACCTTTTTTTATTACCTTTCATTACCTCGTACCTCGCACGTTTACCTCGTACAAGTCGCAGAGAAGAAAACCATGGTATTTAGAAACATAAACCGCTATTGTCTCGTTCGCGAGTGTCCACAAAAGATACAACAAATTACAATGGATGTTCGATATGTCTCCCGTTTTCTTGTAAAAAAAAGTCTGAAAATTGTTCTAGTCTCTTGTTTAAAAATGTCTAAAACACGGCAATGAACGCGATGGAGTGGTCATTTGGAAAGAAAAATTTACGGTACTCTTTGCCAATGCTTTTGTCTTCTTTGTATAACTCGGAATTATTCAGAAACAGTCGTAATATTTGAGAAATTCCGTTTAAAAGCAAAGGTATGATATTGAGGAAGCGAACAGGCTGTGCATAAAAAAGTGCAAACCTAAATTGTACGATATTCGAATTTTACATAGCAAGAGATTTATTCATATTTCATATTTACCTGGTGGTCATTGGGAAAGTGAACATTCTGTTTACCAGGTGGGTTTCGGAAATATATCGTTTATATAAATAATAGTGAATAAAACAAAAAAAATATTGGCATATCAGTTTTTATGATCGTAATGTGTTTTTTTAACGTTAAAAGGAAAAGATTAAAAGACTGCTCTAAAGAAACTCTAACATAGGAAAGAAATGCAACTATCGCATTTACAATTTTTTTATGAAGCTAATATTCTGACTATATTCGTGGAATAATATGAAGTATTAAATATTAATTTGATTAATTTGATGAAATTGTAGGAACTGTTGAAAACTGAATAATTTACCGAAAAACTTAAGGTAGACTTTTTCGATTTTAGTTAATTAAATTGTTAATTTATAACATTTGCGCTATTAATCTACAACATTCAAACTATTAATTTACAACATTTGATCTATTAATTCGTCACAGTTAAACTTTTAATTTATGACAATTAAACTAATAATTTACGATAATTCCGCTATTTATTTATAACAATTTATTATTAATCTAAAACAGTTACTCCATTAATTTTTAACAATTACACTTTCTAATTTATAACAATGCACACCCATTAATTAAAAATAACTATGCACTTAATTTATAACAGTTTGACTATAACAGTACAATTATTTCCATCATAAACTGGCATTCAACATAAATTAACAAAGTTCTACATTAGAAACTAATATCAAAGAAGTGTGACTTTAGTTTTAGCTCGCAAAAACTATTATAATTATAAAAATGGTTGTATAAAAAGTCGTTGGAGGCATCAATTTGCAATAAAAATTAAAAAATTACTAAATTTGATTGCGTTTTAATGGAAAAGACCATTATGACACCACCAAACAGTTGTTTCCGTTAGAATCACCTTCCGGGATTTTGTCAAGTGCATGCCATCCAGTATAAGAAGAACACACGACTCGCGCGCGAGCTCATTTGTGTGTGAATTCCCACACTGCGAAGATCGAAAGAAAACTGTTACGAATTAAATTGTCAACATCTAAACTATTGATTAACAACATTTAAGTCATTAATTTAGAACATTTAAACTATTAACTTATAACATTTAAACTATTAATTAACAACATTTAAACTATTAACTTATAACATTTAAAAAAATAATATATAACATTTAAACTATTAATTAACAACATTTAGGACATTAATTAAAAACATTTAAACCATTAATGTATAACATTTAAACTATTAATTAACAACATTTAAACTATTAATTAACAACATTTAAACTATTAATTAACAACATTTAAACCATTAATTTATAACAATTAAACCATTAATTAACAACATTTAAGCTATAAATTTATAATATTTAAGCCATTAATTTATAACAATTAAACCATTAATTTATAACAATCCAACAATTAATTAACAAACATTTAAGCCATTAATTTATAACAAACAAACCATCAATTAACAACTTTTAAACCATTACTTAATAACAATTAAGCCATTAATTTATAATATTTAAACCACCAGTTTATAACATTTAGGCTAGTAATTAATAACATTCAAAGCATTTATTTATAACATTTAAACCATTAATTTATAACATCTAAACCATTAATTTGTATGAAATCAGTGGCAATGCAAAATGTAATTATTGAACGCCTATGGATGGAATGTAATTCTTCGTGTTTACTCAAAGCCAAGGAATCAACACCATATTCATGAAATTGAAAAAACAAGTACAATTTAATCGAAGGCAACGAGATCTCATCATCCATTTATGCATGCTACAATTGGTCACATGATTTGGTTTCTTCGATGATAAGTTCAATATTCAAATATGATTTTGTGGAACAATATACTGTATCTATTGTAATTAATAAATTTTAATATACGCTACTTCTTTGTTTTAAAATAATTTTACGTTTCCACCTTCCGATAGCTAAAAACTCTTTACCTAAATGGGGCACGAGCATAGTTAGCACTATTCTGAATATTAGAAAATTATTTTTGGAGATCGATGTGTAATGTTAAATAACTCATGGGCGGGTCTCGTGCGTAGTCACCTCCGCGTGGTGAGACCTGGTAATTGGCATCGTTTTCCAAAAATTAATCGATTGATTAATCTTTGGAAAACGATGCCAAGCTAAGAACTACGCAACAGTCCAGTTTGGATCACCAAAAGCCGCGAAAAGAATTTTGGATGATCTAGACTGGACTGCACCGTGGGACACCGTTGGACACCGTTGGACACCGTTGGACACCGTTGGACACCGTTGGACACCGTTGGACATCGTTGGACATCGTTGGACATCGTTGGACACCGTTGGACACCGTTGGACACCGTTGGACGCCGTGGGATATGTCTTGATTCTCATATTCATTCTGAGCTCATTCTGTACATTGATACTTATCTGACTTGGAACGAAAATTAAAAATCTATTCTTCTTTTCCAAATGAATCTTACGGTTATTTTGTGCACGGGAATGTGTCGCGTGGGTCCATTGATTCTTTCGAAAGATCGGGAACGAACGAGTTCGCGCCGCAATTTTTCTTTCATTGTCCGTTTGCTCGGGCTTCTTATTTTAATATTTAAAGAGTTTATAACTTTTCGATATATTCAAAAGTTTAGAGTCGCGAAAATAGAATGTTAAACAGTGCAGTACAATGACTCGAATGTCCCTTTGGTAAAATACGAAATTGTATATGCAGTGTCAATAGCTTCGATTAAGTAAATTATTGTTCTATTTCCGATATATGAAATCATTCTCTTATTTCAAACGAATTTTTAAGGAATTATCTTATTGCTTCAAATTTAGTTATGTCTCAATAATTCACTTATAGAATTCAATTTCTTTTATTATGTTAGATCCAAATATCTCGAAACAAGGTTTCGCGCGTTTGTGAAGTATTCTTTAAGTAGATTTAGTGGCGAACTTTTGAATTCTTGCAAATATTTTCCAATATTTATAACACGCGACTATAATTTTATTAGTGGAATGTATATTTCGTATTCTAATAACGAAAATTCACAGTATCTATTCTAATTACGAACAGTATAATTCTTGCAAACGATTGCATTGCATTCACGGTATTCGTAAGCATTTGTTCGCTATTGAGAAATATCTCACAATTTTCAACTTATATTTTCATGCTTGTTCCAATTTCTTAATAATAATTTTTAAGTGTAAAGAAATAGCAGTATTTTCTAAATAAACGTTCGATAGGAAAAAGAAGAAAATTGTCGAAACGATGTTTCGCTTCTTTCCCACCCCCTACCCCCGCCCCTAAACTGCTTTATTTTCAGGGAATATTTGTGACCGCGCGCAATGCGGTTGTAGAGTCAGTGTTTGCTACGCAATAGTTTCTTTTCAATATTTTAAAATCACGATAGTTTTGATTAAATTCGATCGAATATAATAATACAATTACGCGAAAATAATATAATTTTACCAATCAAATTTGTACGCGATATTAGAGTTCTTGTTCGCCGATCATAATTTAAGCGGTCGCGGTAACGTAGTCTTTTATTTTTCTTTTTTTATATTTTTATTTTTTTGAATATTCGTTTTCGGTATTAGAGTCAGTGCCTCCCTCAAGAGGATAAAGCCTCTCCAGGAGTTCAAGAATGTAAGTAGTTTTATATATTGTATTTCACTTTGTTCTATTTATTATATTCTGTTTGAAATATTGTTAATTATAGAATAAAAATGATTGATAATTTAGAAAGCTGTAAATGTCCTTTTTAATTGAAATAATGTCTTAAAATCTTAACATTATCGTACAATAAAACTATCTGATATGCATCAAAAATCACTGAATGTTTTATTCTCAAATTTTTATATTAGAGTTTCAATTTCCATACTTATTAGAGTTTAGTCTTTATTATTGCTAAAGTTTCAAGTTTGTTATTATATATTAACGATATTAACGATATCTTATGTTTTGTTATAGACATACCACTGCGTCAACTTCTTCATCTTCTTTGGAAACGTTTTAACAGTGGCTCAAAGGCCAAGAATGTAAGTACTTTTACATATCTTACCTCAATTATTTCGATTCTGTATATTTTTTTTTTTTATCACTATCAATTAAGAAATACAATTTAATTGAAAATTTAGGAAGTTAGCATTTTCTAAGGTTATTCTTTCATTAAAATAAAATAAGTGTTAAGATCTTAACACTTAATTAAGAAACAAATGACTAACATATTTCAGAAATCATTAGATTCTTAATTTTTAGATTTTCAACTTTCATATGAGAGTTTCAGTTTTTCTACTTACCGAAGCTTATTAGAATTTCAATCTTTATTATTACTAAAGTTAATAAAGTTGATAAACCTTCATTTTTCATTATCTCCAATTTTTCAAATAATCAGTAATCACTTATCATGTTTTGTTTTGTAACAGATTTTTCGCAACCTCGATTTCTACTATTGACTTTCAACTGACGTTAATCTCCCTGATGATATTCGCTGGGACAGCGCAGCATCCACGGTAACGTCCTCTGTTTCTCCGCTTCGAACGGTGAGTCGCATGCATTTCTGTTCCTCCGGTCACTCAATCATGTCGTAGGATGAAAGGTCCGAATCGGCACGGGTGACCGGTTGTATTACGTAGAATTTTTTGCGAGCATAGTGACCGCGGGTATTTTTTATACCCGTGAGTAGTAACACTCACTTTTTCAGATTTATTAATTTAGGATAGGTCTTCTTGTACATCGCGATTATAATAATTAGTTTTTTAATAATTAGGTTAAACATATACACTTGAGAGTATATTCGTGTTATTTTAAGTATGCATGTTAATATTCCGTATGAATATTTGCAAATGGCAAATATCTACACGAATATACCTGTATGACATACATATACTTGATCTTAAGCAATGAATTAATCGTGACAATATTAAGTCACGTTCGTTTATTTCACTTCGGCTAGAATTTAAAATATGAGTTAAAATTCATTTTTTCCGT
>CM026166.1:4122373-4248667 GCA_014825975.1 Bombus haemorrhoidalis | reverse complement strand
ATTTTGGATGATCTACACTGGACTGCAACGTGGGACACCGTTGGCCCAGTGTGGATCTCCAAATGCCGCGAAAAGAATTTTGGATGATCTACACTGGACTGCAACGTGGGACACCGTTGGTCCAGTGTGGATATCCAAATGCCGCGAAAAGAATTTTGGATGATCTACACTGGACTGCGACGTGGGACACCGATGGTCCAGTGTGGATCTCCAAATGCCGCGAAAAGAATTTTGGATGATGTACACTGGACTGCAACGTGGGACACCGATGGTCCAGTGTGGATCTCCAAATGCCGCGAAAAGAATTTTGGAAGATCTACACTGGACTGCGACGTGGGACATCGTTGGACATCGTGGGACAACGTTGGACACCGTGGGACAACGTTGGACACCGTGGGACAACGTTGGACATCGTAGGACAACGTTGGACACCGTGGGACAACGTTGGACACCGTGGGTTAACGTTGGACACCGTGGGACACCGTGGGACAACGTTGGACATCGTTGGACACCGTGGGACAACGTTGAACACCGTAGGACATCGTTGGACACCGTGGGATACGTGCGCTTTATCTTTAATTATTCATAAGGTAGATACATATGTTAAGTGCATTGTGAGCCCATTCTGTACAATGATACTTATCCATCTTGGAACGAAACATAAAATTATCTTCTCTCTTGATCCTCTTGCTTACCTCGCTTACTGGAAAAAGCTAGTAGCTGCAATTTATCCATTCGCGATTGCTCAGTTCTTTCAAACTGTGACGTGGCGTACTCGCTCGCGCGTATTCCGGGTACGTGTGGGTCAACGTGCACGAGACAACTCTTTAGCGTTCCAAGAACACCTCTGTCTTGGTGACTGCTCGACGACTGGTCGACGTTTGCATCGAATCGCAGGAGTTGTCGTCGCGCCGGTGATGCTTGCGATTCTGTTGGGGATTCAGTCGTGGATCTGCAATCCTGTCCGATTGGTACTTCGGTGCTCGTTCAGGGACCTGCAAGTTCACGTCCTCCGTAAATCTGTTCGGCCCCGCGGGAGTGGACCCCACTGTTCAGTTGGGGCCCTGCCTTCGTAATCCTGTTCAGCGGTCCCTCCCCGGGTTCCACTTGTTCAGTTGGAGTGTGTTAAGTTGCCGGCCTATATGCTGGATCCACGGCTGGATCACCAGCGGATCTCTGGCATCATCGGTCGGCGCCATCGACCGCGACTCGTGTAAGTTTCGAACGGCGAAACAGGAATCGAGTTACGGTCAATTCTTGGGCTTTCCGCTGAAACTTCGGGTTATCTCGTGCACGGGGGTACGTCGCGTAGGTTTGTGAGTCCTTTCGAGAAATCGCGATTTCGTTGGTTCCGGGCGCGCCGCGCTATTCTTTCATTGTCTGATTGTTCGGACTTCTTCTCGATAGTAGCTTCATTTTTTTGTTTCGTTCCAAGTTAGACAGACGTATATTTGATACGGAATGTTGCCGATAGGGTTGCGAATTATTGTATGATGTTTGTACTGATAGATGTAATCGTTGTGTGTGGGATAGATATGCGTTCTATGCGGAATAGATATTACATTGTGTAAGGTCTGTTTTACGTTTGTAAAGATTCGTGTAACTGCTGCGTAGAAGATAGATGTTTCGCGGTTAGGCTACGAAACAACTATCTCTTTACGCAGGCCCATGATCAATTAGAGTCAGAACTCGACATTCTTGCCAATTGGTTGAATGTCGAGACTTATACATGAGATTAAATAACTCATGGGCGGGTCTCGTGCGTAGTCACCTCCTCGTGGTGAGACCTGGTAATTGGCATCGTTTTCCAAAAATTAATCAATTGATTAATCTTTGGAAAACGATACCAAGCCAAGAACTACGCTACAGTCCAGTTTGGATCACCAAAAGCCACTAAGATAATTTTGGATGATCTAGACTGGACTGCACCGTGGGAGCACCTTTGGACATCGTGGGATATGTCTTGACTATGTCAAGTCCATCATTGGCCCATTCTGTACAATGATACTTATCTGACTTGAAATCATTCTCTTATTTCAAACTAATTTGTGTGCAAACACACATTAAAAGGAGCATTTATTTGGCAATGAATAAATCTTACATTTCTTTGCGTGAAAGGAGGGTGGATGGATCGTGGATAGAGTGGGTCTCTGCTCGTAGCATCTCCTCGCGGTGGGAATCAGGCAATAATTATTATTTGTTATATAATTACTAATTGTATCACTATACAGCAAAGCAATGAACTGTGTATCTGGTATAATTATTAATTATATGGCAAGTAATATGAGCTAATTGGCTGCGATCCTGACTAGGTGCATATCGATGCATCTATCTAAACTCTTTACGAACATTGACAATACGCTTTTTTATTTATGAATTATGGAAGCAAAGAATCAGAGGAAATATTAATCCCCTCTACTCCAAAATTATATAAGGCAGTTTTCGATATGCTCTTATGGATTTCCATGAGTAAGGTTTAATATTCAATCTTTTCTTCAATTAATGTTCAACCATTTCTTTTGGAAAACGTCGCGCGGGCTCGTTTATATCTCTGAATATCTTGTACGGGATAAACTGCAATTCATGCGTCGTTCGGTTTGAGGATCACTGTGTGCCTCGCTGCTTAGAGTGGCCTCCTTTCGTTCGTGTAAGGAGGTTTGTTCATATGCAGGAATATTTTGGCCGATTTTTAATTGTCGATAATTAAAAAACAAGTTTCGAGAATCACCCCCTGAATTATGTTGAAACAGTAGCCAAACATCCTGTATAAAGAACTATATTTACCACAAAAAATAACGTTTTGAACTTCCCTACTATTTTTTTAACAACGTAATGGAAATAAACTAAAAAATAATACAGCCTGTAGAAGGCCGCTCCTTAAAAATTCATTCGCGTACTGCAACTTGTTAAATATTTCAGAACCAGAAATAATAAAGCAACAACTGTGTATTCGAAACTAAAGTTTCATCTAAAAAATGGATAATGTTACCAGTTACGATTGTTAAATCTCATAGAATTATTTTGTTATATAACAAACTCTGTGTGTTGAGTACAAAAGGTAAATTGGTAGAAAAAATTTCAATATCGATAGTATATACCGAATGTATGTAATAGTACACATATAACGTACAAGATAATTTACGGTATAAATTCGAGTCAGCGATTCTGTGGCTCAAAACGAAACGAAAGAATACGCAATTTTAGTTTTGATTTTCCACCCCATATACTATATATATAGTAAACAGCAAAATATATTATCTCCGTTTTGTAACTGGTGATTTAGATCTGCAGTCAGATAATTTCACTTAAAAAGGGAGCGAGTTCTTTTAATTATCAATTCGTCATTAATTTCTACAATTCGGTACAAATAGTCAAAAGTGTCCAGATACTAACGAACGTACAAAATGTATATCCTCGTCTTGATACGTTTACGTTTCTAACCGAACAAATTGACAATGAAACGCGTACAAACGCGTATCGTCGAACGAGTGCATTTTGATTCGGAGATTACTATAAACCATACGCACCCTCTGCAAGGATGCAACGAGACATCGCGTATGCAAGTACACGAAATTCCAACGCAAATCCTTTGGTCGGAATGCTCGTAAAAGGGCGAAGGGATGAAAAAGTAGACGTTCCATCAAGGAAATTATTCCGGCTGGTATCGAATCACGAAAACGGAGTATAGAGCGCAGAGACGGTACAAGAAAGGAAGGCGTTCGTTTGTTCTGGGTCAAGCTCGAATATTTGAATTGTAGATTGTTCCCGATCTTCGTGACTGTTCGTCGAGAATAAAGATGATAAGAGTCGCACAGCGGATCAGAGCGTAGATCACATAATTTTCCGCTGTAACCGTGACTTAATCAGCCATCCGTAGAAAATGAAGTTAGATTATTTATCGAGTCCGAAAAGTGCTCCGGTGAATAGAGAAAATGTTTAATTACGAAATGTATTGTTTGATAAAACACGAACATTCGCGCGCTATAATTCGGTTGTCGCTGACTTATCGAGTATTAGCGCTATTACTCCGACGGTAACCAAACGCTATGGTATGCGAACAGGGCGTTCTTCCACCTCGAAAATCACTTTCCAACTATAACAATGTTATCGCTAATTGCCACCTTGCATTCGAAATGTCAACGTTCTTTCGCTCGGTTTTAACCGAAACGGACGCAAGAAAGGGAAAAGAATTGGAAACTTCGTTAACGACTTGAAAGAGCTATTCTCGAATCTAAGTTGAATGTGAATGACTTTAAGGCAAGAGGAAAGTTTGAATGGTCGAACGCACTACATTACCAGACTGATCGACCCTGGTCCCTTTACGGTTATTTTAATTATGTTTTAAACGAAATAGTCCACACCGTCCTCACTACATATCTGTTAATACGACCGCGTGCGTTAAGTGGAAAGGGAAAACGAATTAATGAAATGAAAATTCCAATGAAGAATTTCATTATACGACCTCGAGTATTTTACCGATTTTTATCGACCGTTTGATAAGGAGAATCGTTACGTTCCTTTCCGCCCTAACTATTTTACCGTCTAGCTGCGATTTTAAATGGTTGCGGTGGAACGTATCGCTCGCATGTTCGTCGCCAATTAAAATCTACCCGGAAACATTTTCAAACAGGTGGCGGAGGAAATAGACAGGGAAACAAGCCGCGTTATAAATCAAATACAATGAAGAACTCCCATCGTAAATCATTATCACGAGAAACGTTAACAACTAAAAATTCCCTTCGCGTATCATTGTACTATTATTATTATTATTATCGTTATGTTTTGCTATTCCATATAAAATATAAATTCCATAAAATAACCATACTCAATGCAGATTATGAACTTTAAATTGGATGTATTTTACTCAACTGATTAACTGTAGACATTGAGTGCATGCAAAATATTCTTTTTCAATAAAAACTAATAATAACATGCAACGCGTGTTAAAACTACGATCAGTTTCACGCTTTTCAACTAGCAATTAAAAATTTTGATTGTTAAAGGGTCGAAAGATACGTTATCTCGAAAAATGAAATCCTAAAACTCTTCGAATTTAACGTTTCGCATACCGCTATTGCGAATGATTGAAATGATTCGTTAAACGTTCGGCGAGAAAGAGAAATATTTCTTAACATATTGCAAGTTCGGGTAGCACGGAGGTTGACTAAGGGCTTCAGCTTCCTGCCATTGTAATTACGAATTCACGCGATAAGCGTTTTATAATGCAACTCACCGTTATTAATCGCGGCGAATGCAACGGCGCTGAGCAGCCATGCAGCCACGCTGATGGCGGACATCTTCGTTTGCCTCGTTGCAAGTTTCACCTCACATAATACGTGCCTCTTGGACGTTGGATAGAGCTGGAAAGAGGAACAGACACATTGTATTAAGCACGTACATGCAATCCTAAGATATTGCAGATTCGTTCGTGCGTTCGTAATTTTTGTAAAAGCTTTAGTAATATCAACTTGGCTAAACCGTGCTGTGTACGTGTGTCATCGTTAAACTACGTTTTTTGTATGAATAATAAAAGAATTTTTCATCCAACTCTGGACTCGTGCTTGTAAGTTGAAGAAACGCTCGATTGTCAGATCCATTGAAATCTACCTTTTTTCGTTAATCTTTAATCTTGGAATCTGCATTTGTTCTTCCATCTCTTGACAATTACCTCGGGAGATGTACGAAGGAATTAGCAATACCGAAAATAACATTTTTATATCACTGCCTTTCTTAATGGAACACGTAGCTCTAGGTATACCTCGTGTTGAAGTAAACGATTGAATATCCAGAGATAAAAACAAAACATATAATACACTAGCAAATATTCTGCGAAATACTGGTTCTATAAACCGAGCTACTGAAATAAATACTTCAAAGTAATTACAATCTACGATCAAACCAATTTAACCTACTTACGATAGCTTAAATTCTTTTAGCATTTAGAAGTTGATTATCTCGTCAGTATAAAAGAACATAAATAACCAATTTTAACGGGCACGGAAATAACCATCACTCGGCAGCAAAGTAGGTCACAAGTTTATATAAACATTCTTTTATTACTCTAAAGTTTTATATTCATTTTTAGATCATCGTTTTAGACACTATGTTAATACCTTTGCGAAAACAATGACACACAACGATCGATAAAACGATATCTTTTCTGTGAAAAGTAGCGACAATCCAAACAACGTAATCGCAAAGACAAACATCCGGCAGAACAGGTCCTCCAGAAACCTAAATTTCGCGTACGACAGACAAAGCTTCGACGCTTTAACTCGGCGTACCCGCCGAATTTAAAGGAATTTCGCTCGCTTCGGGATTCGCGGCACGAAAAAGAGCAACTAAAAAACGTTAGAAAAAGAACTACCAGAGACGTCGTAAACTTTGTCTAAGAATTTTCACGCTATGCGCGGATGATCTTCGATGCGAGCCGTCCTCTTTCTCCTTCCGTTTCTTCTTTCTACCTTTCGAATCTTAACGTCATGCACACACAATCGTGCGAGTACGTATTCGTATTTGGACACCTGATGCAATTCGATCAAGAATTTGATTTTTGTTATATTCTCGAAATTATGATCGAAGAACGTCTCTTTAATGCTAACTCTTTGTTACTTTCCATAAATCTCATCAATACTCGGATCAAATACTCGAATTAAATTAATTTAATTCGATACAAGATACGTACGTGGGTCGTTTTTGTTCCACGTTTATCTGCAATTAATAGTTGGCATTTCGTACGATCTGCATAAAGTTTCAGAATATGGTTGGAAACGCGCATTTCGATTATTCCAAGATTCCACAACATTGAGCAGACACGTGTAAAGTCAATTAGTACAAGCGTCTTCGAAGATTCCTACACCTTTTATTTATATTAATAAATATTATCCACCAATCTTTTTCATCAATATCAATTAATTGTATACGGTTATTTGAGATAAGATCAAAGATGAAAATTAATGGTTCGTTGGAAAAACTCCTAACGTTTTTCATAGTCGATTTATTTCAGTGAAGTTTGCAGGGGATTTTTTGTGTACTTACTGAACATCAAACGCATCAATTAAAGAGAAAATAAATAAAAAAAAAAACGTTCAACATTCATTAAGAGGTTCCGTCTGAATTTTCTTGTTCGTATTCTGCCCATGTTTTCATCGCAAGAAACTGGATATTCCTGAAGCCTGCAGAAACTAGCAAAAACAAGTTTTTCAGTGTAACGATCATAGAGTTAACTAGTAGGTAGCAAAAAGTTACTGCAAGAAATATATGTACACTTATACCGTACTTGTACTGATTCCAAGAAAATGTCTAATATTTTTCTCGACTTCGCGATAACCTTCTCAAACGATCGCATAGACTGAAGAGTTTCGTTCGAAGTATATTCTACGTATCTGCAATAATTTGAAGAGAGAATTGTTCAAATATGATTCTACGTTTACGGCCGGTAGCGATACATAAAACAAACTGAAGAAGTAAATTCTTTCGTGACGCGACAAAAGCGTGATATTTCACGATGAATGCACGATAAAGGAAACGACGTGCTGGTCGCTTCTTCGTCTGTTAATCGTCAACGAAATGGCCCATGGTGACCAGGTTTGATATCATCGTGCGTCCCCCAGGTGGTTCCGGTCCACCCTCGGCTCTCGTCACGCGGTCCATTTATTCAAATCACACGCGATGCGACGCAACACAACTTGGAAACGCACGCGCGTCGAGAGATCTCTTTGACGAGAACAACAGAGCAAAGGGGTTGAGGGACAAGGAGAGACAAAGAGTTAGAAATAGCATGAGGGAGCGCGACAATGGTGAAAGGAGAGTAAAGAGGAAATGTTAGGGAAGAAAAAATAGAAACGTGGAATTAGAAAAAGAGAAACAGCGCGTGAGAGGGTGAGTGCGGTAACGTGAGAAAGGAAAGAGACAGAGAAAAGGGGGAGAGAAACAGAAGATTTGGAGAGATTGAGAGGAAGGCAGGTGAAAAAAAAGAAAAGGAAGAGTCACAGAAGAGGGAAAATGGAGAGGGAAAAGCTATCACTCCATCCGTCCCGACTACTTTCGGAAACCTGCACACAACTCAACCAACCCTTCAGATACACGTTTCTCGCAAGTTCTCCGCTCCTTTCATCCGGGTTCGCTTTTACTTTATGCAATGGTTGTGCATAGACTCTATATACGTATGTCGTCGCGCACCGTGTGCAACGAAAATCCGAAATTCCGCTTTGCCACCGGCTTACGAGAGCGTCGCGAGCTCGTCGCCTCGTGCATCCGTTTGCTTACAATTTCAACCAACTACCTCGTTCGCGCAGTTAACAAATTCTTCGTGAACACCGAACGCGATTTTTTTACGTTGGATATCGATTATTATTTTTTCTAAACAATTGCGATATTTTTGGATTACACGACGCATTCAAGTCGTGAACGTGACGCAGTGAACGTGTTAAAAATCATAATGGATTATTGATTAATAGCACAATTTTATCTGAAATTTGAGAATAAATTAAATATGTTTCTTCTTATTATGTTCGATTAGATTATCAATTTGATAAATACTACAGATAATTTCTTTTTACGTCTTAAATTCCCTTTCTAAATTACGAAGTACATTTCCTACGTTTGCCATTCATTTCAGTTTTAAATCACGTGATATTCTGCAATTAAACTTAGCAAATATTTATACTTTTAGTACCAATTAGTTAAATAAAAACTTTGATTGGCAATTGATAGTTTACGACATTCCGTGAAGCTATTACAAAAATAATTCGAGCTGTATGTTAGGAAAACATTTGAAAGGACGAAGTTTACATGAAGTTTACTAGAAGTATGTATCTAACGGTATTAATTCCAACAACCTTGACAACTACATGGATTTCGATAGCAATCTTACTCGGTATTAACCTAAATCTTGTTTCGAAGCATCTAAACCTATCTGCAACTAGCGGGTCTTATTGTTGACTAAGTTTCCTTTCGTAAACAATCGGGACGTTTGGAAATTTATAAACTTTGCCAAACTCTATACATATTATGTACCAATACGATACAAGTTAATACTCGTGCGATTGCAGTTTCAATAGAAGTTTGAAGAATGGTTGACGGTAAAGTGCGATAATCTGTATAACGTAATAAACTGATAAATAACTTAATTTACGAAATAATTGGCGTATAGAAACTGGCATTATTTTTAACATCAGCATATTCTTCGATCTTTTAAGCATTTCTGTAAAATTGACCAACTACCAAATACGAATTTACTAAAATCTTGAGCATCGTTGTAGAAAAGAAGTCATAGAAGTTAAAGATCATTTTCAAACGAGTATTCAAAGTACCGTGGTGCAATAAATAATAGTCCTCAAAATTTTCTTATGTTAACAGTGTGACTGCACTTGAAAAAAGCTTCCCTATGACAAGAAATTCAGACAGCTATCGATCCTTAAACTTTCTTCTGATTCAATTTAATTTACATTTACGTGTTATTATTCAAATTATATGAAAGATTTTATCTCTTACATAAGTTTGGTCAATCTTTCACACAGGGATAAAAAGGCTTTTCATTCGACTCTTTGCTTTATCGGTTTAAAATAAAATATTCAACGATCCTAACAACAATAATGCAGCCTTCGTTGGATGGGGATTAAGAAATGGCCTGAATACATAAAAGCAGAATATGTTGAATAAAAGTCATTTGTCGAATAAAATACATTTGAATTGTGTAATGTTCGAACATATAATTTCTTCTAATTACTCCTTTATTTAATCATTTTCAACTGTATAATGAAAATACAGAAAAGAAAGGGACAAAGATGAATCACTTAATGTTTCCGTTTAAACCAGATAGTTTGTATACATTTGAAAACAGAAATACACGCATTCGCGCAAGAGGGTATTTTCCAATTTTAAGATAAACTTGTACCTCGCATATTTTTCTATAAAAAAATGATGTACGATGTTGACCGGTTACACGCGTGCGCCCGCATTCGTCGTAAGAGAAGATTAAACCGCGGAACTGAGAAAAGCCTAAACGACTTCATATTTTAGTCTCATGCGGAAGTGACGATAAGGATCTTCCGACTTTTTAACGAATTCATCGCTTTTGTGCGAAAAGTAGAGGAGACTGGAAAGAAACGGGCGGACAAAGGTAGGAAGAAGCAAGCGCGAGCCTTTTGCCGAAAACGGAAATAAAGTGGAAGGAATATCTATCTGGCTATCTTAGATAAACCACATACACGAAGTGGTTCGGCTTCCTGCTTTCGCGATAAATCGAGAAAACTCCATTTAGAAATTTAAATGTTAGAAGATAGAAAACCGAAAGAATTACATATAATAACGCCTATGTAATAAAAAACAGTACCAGTTTTTAACAATCCAACCGAGGCATTTTATCAGCGATAAATTTTAATCGATAGAGCCAAAGATCGATGGAAGCGTTGATATTTTGGCAATGTCAACGAACAGGTCTCTATTTGCCACCTCGTTTGTTACAAAGCTGTAGCAAATGTCCGAATACTTTCGTAAACCAATGTAGCACGTTTATTGAATATTTTCCTGGCGGAAGTTGGTTATTTGCGTATTTTCGAGTTCAGTTTAAGTATACGAAAATCATTAACAAGGATGGAAAAAGCTCGCTCTTCTTTTTGAGATATTTGCAAGAAATTTGAGCGCGTCAAAGAAACGAAGAAAATCTCAAGAACGAAAGGAAGTTTTAACACGAGAGAAGATATCCGCTGCTTGGTTTCGTTGCAGTGAAAATAAGGTTTATCGCAGTGACAGAAGAGGTAGTTTCGTCCAGTGTATTTTTCTGATAATGATATCAACTATAATTTAGCTAGTGTACAAGGGAGAGCGTTGCATAACTAACATTAGCAAAAATAATACGGTGTTCTACCATAGTATATGGAACCATTTCTCCTTGCGTAATTTTTACTCTGGCTACCCGTACAAAATATTCCGTACCACCTCTGACTTTTCGCTTTTTTCCATCCCATATCGTGGAAAGTTTCTGATCCTACGCTTTAAAATTCATTAGCGTCATTCGACCAAAAAGTAAACGTTAATTTTTGTAATTTTATTCATTGTCTGAAAAAAGCATACAAGAGGAAACGAAAGATAATGAAAGAGAGAGAAAGAGAGAGAGAGAGAGAGAGAGAGAGAGAGAGGGCAGGGAGGAGGAGAGAAACGTGAGCTCTGCAAAAACGTATTAAATTAATTCTCAATGAATGGAGCGAGGTCAAAACGGGACCATGGCAGTTCTTTCAAACAGTCGTATCTCATTGGCTGCAGCGGTCGTTTATTTGAAACTTTCTGCACTCCGTCTTTGATCCTGTCAATGAGCTTTGATTAAAATGTAAAAGCCAAAATTTTTTTTAAGTAACAAGTGAAATTTATCGTTTCTGTGACAATTTTTTCCATGACTTTGCTCGCTGCTTATGAAATTCATACATTTTTAGGATTCTTATTGCTCGTTATAACTTTATATTACGTCCTAATGAATCTGACGTTACGTTAAAAGAGAACGTTGTTGTTTTTGTTTGCGCAAGTTTACGAGTGTAATTTCATTACTTCGTCTTCTTGTTCGTTATCGAAGTAAACACGCAATATATTTTTCTACAAACTTCTTGATTACATCTCTTTCCACAAGCTTCCGTAAAAAGTTCCTCGACTTATCTTTCCTTCCCTCTTTCATTGTTCAAGTGAAAATTACATGAGACTAAATGACAATTACTTACGAACCATTCAAATGATAATTGCTGTTCTTCGTCCTAGCCACGACTAGGGAGAGTAGGGAATACCCTGGCTTGCTAAATATACCGGCTATAGCGAAAGTTGAAGGGAAGTTTTTCCAACGAAAGTACCGCCATTCGAAAGAAACCGTTCTACTATAATAACAGTAATAATCGAAAGAGAAAATATAAATATCCATATATGAACTATTTTGCTTGTTTATACAGATATGCGATTTGATATAGCAGGTTTAAAATCGCGTCTCGCTACAAACGGACTCAACTTTTATGCCTTTTGTTCACAAATTTCATCATTCTCACCCAACACGCAAACAGGCGCACATCCATACAGGCAGTTCGAATTTCGCTTCACGGGAAAACAGTCGATTGTATCCGAATGAAAGCGGCACAAGAGATAACACGTGCGCCTATCCTTTTCCATGGATACTACACATACGTATGTGTATAATATATTCTTTATTCATTGAACGATAAATGACTCTACGCAATTTTTTAAATCCATCTGCGTCACGCTTTTGTTAACCGCTTTTGCCGACCCCGGCGTGGATTAAAAACCGTATACACGAAAGCAGGCTGTATTTGTGATAAAGTTCAATTTTAACTTTGACCTTAATTCCAAATTACAAGATTATGGCTAACACGGTACAAATCGCGTACGATACTCGATATTTTCATCCCTACATAGAATTGAAGCGATAAATAGCTTAATAATTAATACACGAAATAATTGTTATATATATATATATAGGATCTATTTGAAGAGTAATAAAATTGATCTTTTGCAAGTTGCTATTGTCAGAATCAATCGTTCGAAAATGGAGAGGTTGAAAAAGCAAACGTTGTAGAGATTTTACACTACCCGATAATTATGGTTTTTAGGGTAATTATTCTGATGTATAGTACGTCCTTTTCATAGACTTTTTCATCTCAGAAAGCGGCAGATTTCTTCCGGGTAGCTAATATTAAATAATGTATCCTAAAGTTCAGCACTGTACGAGCTGTTTCTTTAGCATACAGAATTTAGCGGGTACTAGAAACAAGCTAAAATGTAAATGTAATTTTGAAAATAGGGACGTAAATCAGACAATCTGATGATGAAAGTTCTACAACCTGCATGGATAAAAATTTATCCGTAACACGCAGACAAAAAAATTACAGTTACCTCTTAACGTAACAACGATAATATGAACGCGAAATATTGAATTCCGTTATATTTTTTCTTGTTCTCGAGAAAATGAAATTCAAGCATTTAGAAGCATGTAATTCATTATTATGTTAATGAAACTTTCATATATTTGTACGTACGTACATATTGAAACACACACGCGTAAACTAAGATAAGTCCCCATTGAAATGGTAAACGTTTGGGAAAAACAGAAAGAAACGATGAATAAAAAATTCCAAACTATCCAAACCGCCATAAACTATCGCAGTAAACCATCGATTAATGTAACACGTGTTACTTCGATCCGAATCTCTGTCATACTTCGATAGTGGACGAATTACGGCGTACGCGAAACACGCACATCGGGACGAAAAAACGAAATATTCCACGGGCCAGCTGTCTACGTGTAACGTTTGCAACTTTTTCACAACGGTCCACATTTCCATAATTTAAAACGAAAAGTTAAATTACCTTAACGGGGACTGAGCAAACAGCTAGCATAATCTAGCCGTCCGTTGTGTTCCCAGACACAGAACAGTCGCGATATTCGTAATTAGTGCGGAGTAATTTCGTGTTTTTTGTCACGGTCGGTAAAATTAACCGGAACATTTTTGGTCTTTAGAGGCGGACGAACGACACTGGCGCGAATAATACGCTAAACGCGCGATTTGCCACCGCGAATCGACAGTGCGCGGGCTAATCTTTCGAATAAATGTTGAACGTGCACGATGTGCTTGTCAGGCTAACCATCGTACAAGAGATAACGCGTACACGCTAAAACAGGAACATTTCAATTTTATCCAACGAGCGATACCGCAAATTCCACCGCGAAATCGTGCAAAAACGAATTTCCGTGTCGCGCTTGTCCGTTCCGCATTTAATGCTAATCCCGCGAATTGCCAATTCATCGTCTCTTCCTTTATATAGATAAAAACATCCTCTCTCCACCTCACTCTCGTTTTCACTATACATCACTCATATATTATTATTTAATAATGCAATTAACAATGCGCATTATTCATGCATTATTTAATTTCACGTGTTGTCGATTATGCGACACGCAGCTTCGATCGAGCTTTGTAACAATTTATTGTGTTTTAATTTGTAAGAACATCATATGCAACGCGATGTAATTAAGACTGATTCGACCCTGAAGCAAACTTGATACGAAATATTTTAATGCTAAAAGAAGAGTATAAACTAGTAGAGTAATAATGTCGTGATATCCGTATACCATTACAGCGTTGACAGAATTTTTAAATGTTTTTATATATGTAACATTTATAATATATTCATACATAATTCAAAAAAATATATTCAAAAGCTTCAAAAGTTTCTACAAGTGATCAACTTAAAGTTATTTTCCTAAGCCGGCATAGAATTCTAATTGGTCTTATGCATCACTGTACACCGTGTGTACGCGTTTGACATAAAAACAGGAATAAACGATCATTATCCAAACCGACGCTACACTATTAATCGATCATTTGTAATAGCCCGTGTAACATTAAAGCACTGATACCAATCTCACCGCAAATATAGAGACAGCATTGTTTACCTTGATCGCGCGTGCGAAGCTCGAAAATAAAACGCTTCAACGAGCAGAATGTCATTTATATGATTGAACGCACTACATATTGTCGAGAAGTGCTCGTGCGATGTATTTCGCTGATGTCTGTTAATCAGATATACACAAACTATTCGCGTACTGTGTAAAAGTGGCACGACACGACCGAGCAACGATTCTAACAATGCGGCGTTAAATAATACATCGTGCATCATGAAAATTATCTATATCGAGTCTAGCGCGCGATAGAAAACAAGGCTGATTTACCCCCATTCCATCTCCTTCTCGATATTGTTCAAAAAAACTTTATAGCAAGATAGTTGTGAGTTTGCATCTTTATTTCAAAATTGGTAATATCGGGCGCAACTACAAGAGGCAGAGCATCGAGAAGCTCGATCGAATCGTCGATGTACCGTTGCAATCGAAGCGAAAAGAAATTGGCAATGAATGTCTCCCCATCGATTCGACTGGCATAGAGCCTCGTTCAAGAGAAAAATGCGATAGTTCGTCTTACCTCTATTGCCGTTGCTATGCCGCTTTCATCACTCCGTGGTGGATGCGTCGAGGAATGAA
This sequence comes from Bombus haemorrhoidalis, assembly GCA_014825975.1. Lineage (NCBI taxonomy): Eukaryota > Metazoa > Arthropoda > Insecta > Hymenoptera > Apidae > Bombus > Bombus haemorrhoidalis. The sequence continues at coordinate 4,233,636 of CM026166.1, read as the reverse complement.
AGGCTGTTCACTTTTTCCCCACTTTTTCTCTCGCCTATCCTTCTTTCCTGCTTATGTCCTATTTCCGCACGCAACGACACAATTTATCACTCGCGAAAAAGCGTTTAACGAAAATCTGATCGAACTCTCTCGTTAAGTCGCCGCACACGCGAATTCCAACCACATGAAACACACCGAGACTCGTTCTTTTTTTACCTTTATCCTTCTTTATTTCCTGGTGATCTTGCAGCGATCGATATATCGAGTCTTTCGAGCGGAAAACAACACTCCCCTCGATTTAACTGTCACACCGACACCCCTTTTTTTTTAGAATATATCTTTTTCGTACATTGGCCAAAGAGGTACGATGTCCGTTTGCTCACCTTACGCTTTTGTCGTTGTCTCGCTAATTAATTTCAGACACAGCCACGTTGATGGCAATCTCGGGTGTATTTTAATTAAAACTGAAAACTGAATGTCGCTCGCACAGCGCACTTGACCTTCCCCGCGGGAGATTTAATTGAAACTCCCTTGATAACCATCGACGGTTACGCGTACGTGCGTCGATTAATCGTGCACTTGTATTTCGCATATTCGGCGAACTTTCAGGAACATTCCAATCGTGTTTCGATTCTATACGACTTATCGCGGTCGATTACAGCGCACCTTCGATTCTCGATCGCACATCAGCGCTACGGTGGATATATTCGCGCACGATGCCACGATCGAGTAGACGTTACACCGTTAAAGATTCAAATCTCCGGCCAAGAAACGTTTCTCAAAGTGTTTAAAAAAGTGTGTACCTTAACTGGTCCCACATAGCGTCTTCCAACAAGTGTTATCCGAGAAGTCACAAAAACGTATCATTCGATTTCGCCTGCAGACAACAACAAACTTTTTCTGCGCACTGTGTTCGTTTCCGAGAACACTCCGAAGGACAACAAATCTCCAGTCACTTTCCTACTACTTCAAGGGCACGAAACTTTTCACCGATCTCTATGTTAATATCGTACGCATAATACGAAGATTATCCGCGTATTTATACGCAGATAGCATATGTTTACACGTGTAACGGTTACTTGCACATGAAATTCAACGAACTCGTGTCATCTGCAGTGGGACATTCGTCCACGGACGAGGGATTAGGTGACTTTTTTCTCACACGATCGCGAACTTCGAACGCGCGATTAGTGTCATCTCGCATCGAACATGTGTATGAATATATCGATTACCGATCGCGTGGCAACTGTTACCAATCTCGAAAGAATTTTGACGCGGAGTAGCGCGCGTGTATACGTGTACGTACGTGTACGTGATGATCACGGAACAAGACCCGACCGTGTCGCGATGCGATAGCAAACTGACGTCCTGACGGGTTGCAGCGCCCCAACGACGGTCGTCCGGCGAACCATCCACCACCGTTTCACCGCAGGGGACCCACCACCCCTCACCTTACCATCCCTACTCGCTATGCCCCACTACACCTGAAGCTTCTAATCGCAGCCAGGTTGTTGTACCATGCACGTGAAATTTCTCAAGCTCTTTCTAGGATCGAATCTTCCATCGGTTTGAGATCACATGTGTGCGAGGGCGGAGTTGTTTGCTGCTTGCGGTAAGTACTATTGATTCCTGACAACGTTTTAAAGATCATAAATATTGAATATTGAAATTTCATAGAAATGTTACGACTCTGTGAATGTCTCATTTGAAGTATAATACACCTTGTAGCGCTACCAACTTCAGAGAGTTGATTCGCGCAGAATTAAATAGAGCATTCGATTTTAGTCAATTGTTAATATTAAGTACGATGTGGTGTTGAATATTTTATATACATTGACGTTTGATTTATCGTGTGCAACATTTGAATTTTTTAATTTTACGATTTGTGTTATCTAGAACCGGTAAAGTGTAATTTTATTGCGATACGTTGTAATATATTTTTACGAGTAAAATTTATATGTATACTGTTATCGTTATCGAATTACGCTTTTTACGACGATATTTATATCAGTTATCTACGAAATAATTATAGGGCTTGTATAGGGATTGTGTACAAGCGTAAAACAAAATTGTCCCACGACATTTTGGTCTATCCTAAATCGCAGATTTACATATCCGAGATTTAAATTATTGGAACTGTCGTCATAAATTCGCTATCCAGAATAATGTTCGTGACGATTAATGCTAGGAAAGCTGATTTAAAGTAGAGAAGACGATTTATACAATCTCTTAATCAATGCGCTTTAAATCATTCTCGGTGACGGAATAAGGTTCACCTACAGATTTTCGTGTAACGCCCTTGCATACAATGGAGTCACGTTATTTGTGAACAGGCGTTACCGCGATTTAAATTCACCCTTAAATCAGATTTGATAACCTGCAAGTTTACGTTGACAGACCATTTATGGATCGGTAGGTTCCATGAAGGAAATTATTAATTCTTTCAAATCATTTGCAATAATAAATAAAAAAGAACTACCATCCGTTAGGAATAGGTGAAACAAAAATGAATGTGAAATTCAATGTACAGTATCCCATAGGTAAAATAATATTGCATTACTATTGGATTAATTAATTTTACGAATTTATACGATACAGAATATAACCTCGTAGAAAACAAAGCTGAACACCTGTGTCATGGTCTAATTTCCAATTAAGACGTTATTAATACCGGGGCCAGAGGAAAACGACCGTTATATCTCGTGGATTATATTACAATTTACGTTTGAATCTATTCGCGTGTAGAAACTCTACCCGTAAGCGGCCAAAATTCTGATATCTCTATTCCGTATGCGTTTTCACGTTGAATTAAACGAAGCTCCGAAATATTCAACCTGCCATGCATTCCAAGCAGCGAGAAAGAATAGTTGGTAAACATTTCATGGCATGTGTTAGTGGTAAATATCCCGGTAATTTTGTTTCTCGACGCGAAACCATGTTTCGAAAAAGAATACACGGTGGTCGTTGCATACAATTTTTCAGTTGAGTTACGAAATCGACGTTCCTACCGCTTGTTTTTCAAAACTTCATGTGAATAATTCCGAATATATCCACTGGGGATACTACCTTGCATTTAAAATGAATAGCATTCGCAGAAGTAAGTTTAAAACCAAGTATCTAGGATATCGAATTGCCAAATGAACTTTGGTAGACATAGAAAGGTACAAAATTTTCATAGGAATGATTTTTAGGAATCCAATTCTCGACGAAAAAGTTATATAAAAATATTTACAATCAATCTTACAAGATGAACGTAAAAATCCAGTGTGCTATGTATCGTTTATTATTCATAGACAAATACTATTAGAATATATACATTTTAATGTACAGAAGCTTCATTCTCTTTTATTTTCAGTAATTAAAATAATTAATAAATTCAATTATTTATGTTCTCATTACATGGAAATCGCAGGAAATAATCGTGATAGGTATGTCCTCAATTCAAATCATATTATAAGTAACAGGAAATATTTTAATATAAAATAGCATAAACATAAAAGGAGTCTATTAAGACAAACAATATATCTTAATATTTTCAATACTATGATATTGTAACACACGCAATATTTTTAATACTATGGAAAGAGTAGAAAAGTTCGAAATCATGGCATTAATTGATAACATGCTGAATTTTAAAACTGCTTCCCTGTAAAAGACAGAAAATTTGATTTCTAATATCTTGTTCCCCTATAGTCTTCATGTTGAACTTTCAAGCCAATTCAATATTAAAAGACAAATTAAGTGAAAGGCGTGAAAAATATGGAAATAAGAATTAAATAGAAGACGGTAAGATTCGTGTTAACCATAACAGAAAGGGAAATCCTAACCTTAACCCTGGTCAGTGACTCACCTGAGTATATGCATAACGACTTTGTTAGTATGGAACTTAGAAATAGAACTATGATATTCGATCATTCCGGTAAAACCAAGCAACGCACCATCCCTCCATATTCCTCGGATGTTGCCGATTGAATAAAACTTGACGTAGAGGGAAGAAAAAAAGTTCTCGTTGGACATGCTTACTTAACAAGCGCAAATTTCATGGACACAAACGGTTTACTCCGTTACCCTTGGGAGAGTTGAAAGGTGGGTGGAACAGAGGGTAGGTCGTTTCACACAGCAGCGCCTCGCTTAATTACTAGTTACTAGTAACAGGAGTTAGGAACGTTTAGCTCACAGTTCACGCTATCCAACAAAAGCTTATATCGTTACGACGAACTATTCCCATTGCTAGCTTAGATTCAACAGCGAAGCTTCATCGTACCGAGATTCCTATTACTTCGAAATCATATCACCTGGTGAAACCGCCTTCGAGTTAGTAGTTTCCGAACTATAGCCAGCTTAGTTTACAACATAATTATTCGCGGCACTAACTTTCAGGTACGAATTAACAAAATATATTGATGTTGCAACATTATTATGTAGTACGTGTTGCTAGGCGTTCACGGCACGCAAACGTGGCAATGAAACACTACTTCCGAGTGTGCCGCGATATATTGCGTTAGCTAAAGAAGAGAGACGAGGGTTCGGAGGAAACAGTAAATATAAAGTTTGCATAGTAATTAAAAAATGGTAATTTTCCAAAGGTCTTTCATCGCGATTAAAAATTCATATTTTGTGAATAGGGTAAAGTAGGCTCGATAGCGGAAGGCTAGGTGATTTGCCTTGCAATTCGTCGAAATCGGTTCTGAGCCATTATTAAATCGGCCTAAACTAATCGTAGGATGGGAAAAAGTTACTTCGACTAAGGTTAATATTCTTAGTTGCAATTATTAGAATTTAGTAGTGTGTATAGGTATATCGTTTTATTTCCGAAACTTTTATGTCGTTGTTTTTTTTATTAGTTTGATATTTTTATTGACTCGAATAACCCCACTATAGAGTTATTCGAATTTTTCGTACTGGATTTATTTTTGCATATTATGTGCATTGTGTGTATTTTCGCATCTCCTAATTTCCAAAAAATACATAAACGCATGCACTCTAACAACGGCTATTTCCAGTTAAAATCCTTCACTTTCGAAATGATTTTACGGTAGGTTCTCGTACGGGTGTTAAAATGATTCGAGAATGGGATTGTTGTCCAAAGAATGGAATATAAAAGGAGAATCTTCTTTCTCGCGAGATATGACCTCGATTTACCAAAATATCCAACATTCGCCTCCATGCTTTGCTATATCCAAACGAGCTCAACCCCATATACGTTATACATAAGATATCGATCTCATTCAGGGATTCCTATTGTCCGTAAATCCAAAAAATGGTACAAATGGGGTGTTGTCGATATTGCATACACCGAAAAATGTCGAAGTCGAATGTCTATTGGTCATATTTTCTTAGCTCCTATCTGACGAATCATTTCCTATTACATTACAAACTACATGTACAAACCCTATAAAAGACAAAACATATAACAGACAACAATACACATATTTAACTTGGAAATTATATATAGAAAGCATAAACCAGCGCTTTACACTTACCTGCAAACGTTATTAATTGAACCGAACATATTTAAATACTATAGGGAAAGAAATATACAAATTACGTTTTTCATTTTCCAAAATAGTCCCTTTATTTTATTTTCTAGCTACACGTGTCTTTCCCACCTTTTTCATAACGTAAAAAGTATACTGATGTTAGCTGTTTGGCTTCGACAAAACTTCGTCGACTACTCGTATATATTTAAACCTGGTTCTTTCCGCTATCAGCTATTTCATCCTAAAATTCTTGTCATAAAGTGACATTAAAGCAAAAGAATAAAAAATGTGCTTATCACGTTTTCCTTATGATCCTTATCCGTGATAAAAAAAGGTATACAGATTTTAGGTAGGAATAGTATTAAACACAAATCGCTGTCGTCCGGGTTGAAAGACAAGCGCGACGCGTTCGAACAGTTGTCGAGAACTAACTAAAAATGAGATATTCCGCAAGCAGTAGCAGCAATTTAGCCAGCGAACATCCCTTGTCGCCTTTGGCAAGGCTTCCGGGGCACCGTGCTACTGTACCACCAAACACAGCGTCCTTGGTTGACTGTATCCACACGCGTATAGTTACATCGGGCTTTGCACCGCCTACGCGGCCATGTAGATCGTAGGGAATGACGATACTACCGTACACCAGGCCGGTTAGAACGGGCTGGCATCCGTTAGCCGTAGACCATACACATACGTAGATTGGATCGGACATTGCACGCCGTCAGCTCAGTTTCTGAACAAGGAAACTGCGTCCACCGCCACTATGCTGTCCAATAGGATACGGACTAACGCGACCACCCGTACATTCGGACTATCGAGTTGTAATGTACAGTACGAAAGGCAATCTAGATTTCTCACTGACAAGATCGCTCTGGAATTTCCGTCAATTTTGACGCCTGAGGCCGATCGGCCGAGTCACGCGCCGATTAATCGAGATATCGATGAAATGCAAACGCTTCAGTTTCGTTTCGAAATAGAGAAATATTGTCCAATTTCGTTCGACACTGCCGATGTACTCTGTGTATGTGTGTGTGTGTATATATATATATATATATATTTTTTTTTTTTGTGTACCGATAGAATTATTTTAATATTTTAGTTACACGACGAGATAAAAATACTAGCTCGATATTTGAGGCAATGTTGAAGAAAGTAATTACAGTAAATGTAGAGCTTTGAACATACTCCTTAAAGGTTTGTACCGACTCTTTTACTCTTGCTGTTAAGGCGATTCACAATGAATTACATCGATACGGTTCTTGAAAATCATCTTCTATTTATCTCGTTCGTATAAAATACACGTATATGTTTTCTCGTCTGTCTTTTATATTTATAGAACTGGTCACTCATAAATTCGTTAGATTTTCATATCTAACGCACGAAATTAGTAGGAAATTTTGCTAATGAATCTCTAGCATTAAAAGGCATCTTTCTTCTTTTTTTTTCCTCCTAGATTCTTTTCTTTACTCCTCGTTGCTTTTATTACAGGAAACATTCTATTCTTTTATTACAAACACAAGTGTGGTATATGGAAACGTTATGTACCATATATTTCAAGAGGAAATTGTGTAATAAATAAAACTTAACAATTTCTTTCACTTTACAACCGTGTTAATTTACCATAAAAGTTGTTGAAATAATGTTGATCCCTTTCACAGGTATCTTCGACATCTTATTATTTCGTTATCGAGTTAATAATTATATTCAAGTTATTCCTGCGATTATTTCATATAATTTCAGGTTCCCGAATCAATATCTTTCCTACCAATTGTTATTCAACCTGTTTTTATCGTTATATATACACAATATATCGAGAATTACGATGTAAGTGAATAAGACGCGGTTCCTTGTACAATAGATCAGACTAACCAGACTATAGACATTTCAACAGGTCTGAACCATATGATAATTAACGTATATTAGAAGTGTTTTCCTATAATTACATTCAACTAAATCTCGAACCTTACATTTCGAATCACTTCACAGTTATATTATCGAGTATAAGATTTAAACGCTGGAAATGTAACTTCGATTCCACCGAATGTTCGTAATTTACTCGGTACCAATGAATCTCGCCAGAGAACACGAACCCGACAAAGTTTTTAGCCCATCAAAGTCCAAAGACCCAGTTCCCAGCGCATTTACTTAGCCCATCGACGCAGCGTCTACACCAAAATCGATTTCTTCGAGCTGTCGTTATCTGTTAATGGTTCGCGTAATTTAATTGCAGTGGAACACGAATCTCTATGTTCAAGTACAATGCGGTATTTCGTTCGCTAATCTGCCACAACTTGTACGCGCGATTGTTGGATCCAGCGGAGATAATGCCAAGATACGCAGACCCGCTATTTCGGCGAATATCGACCGATCTATATCGTCGATCGTGCGTAAATCACGTACGACGCTTTAATATTAAAACTATCGAGGATTCAGCATTTCTACAAAGATTAGAACCTGTTAAGATTTGTTTTAGAATCTATCGCGGAGGAGATACATATTCACCAATAGGTAAATAACGAAAATGCACGTAAAACAGGTTCCTTTTAAGTTTTGCAATGGAATTATTATTAACACGTTGCCATTTTAATCAACAGTGAAGTAATTAGGAGCCAACATTGCGTTAACGTGACATTTTTATTTATGATATTTTTCAGTCAATTTACAGGAAATTATTAACAGGATTAATAGGAAATTCCAAGAATTTATTTAATACTTTTTGGTTGGTCCGTTCTTATAGATAAATACTATCTAATTCTGTATCCTTAAAAATCTATGAAATTTCTGTAAAAAATTGTGAATTGATCATTTTTATCACCTTGGTAGTTCTAATGTTCTAAGAGTCATAACAACACAAATTAGACTTTGAATTAGATTGGAAAAAAATGTGAATGTAATGCATTAAAGTAACGTTGGCTATTGTTAAGGGAGTTGAGTGAATACAAAGAAATAGATTCCATAAATGGAAACGACTAGTTGCTTCCTTGCCATTATCTTTCACTTTCAAACAAAGCACCGATAAGTAAAAGTCGCGCCATTGGTCGACATATCGCTCGACGAAAGAAATCGACGTTTTAACGTGTCTTTATCATTTTTACGTGACATTTACGGAACTTGCAGTCGTATTACAAATTTTTAAACATAAATTGAAATGTAAAGTCTGGAACGGTTTGAACGGTTGGTCGCGCTTCGATGCCCCGCGATGATGATGCAACCACAATTGCTTTCTCTGCTTTCCTCGAAAACTTCTTCCCGCTTGAAGCTTCACCTCTGAACTTTTCCAAACCACCGTGAAATCCATAAATGTTTCCTTTAAAAAACTACCATTGGTTTGTTACAACGTGCAAACGGTTTCACGGCTCTCCCTGCGTTGCAGTAATCGTAAACTCGAGACTTTCCTTCGTGATCTTCGCTGAACAAATAATTCGATTCATGACATCACGTGTGCTGTAATTCTTCCGTGTTCTTTGATATTCCCTTGAAAACGTAAATTATATTGTTTAATATAAATCGTACTTTTTATGTCCTATGTGAGTAAATCTATATTTTGTGATAGATCAAACCAAAGAACCAAAATGAATAAGTTTGTCTCTGTAATTCATGTAATAATGTCCAATACACTAACGTTCTTGCATAGAATTAGTCAAATATTGTTAGTGAAATTTTACGAATTATTGTCAGTAATAAATTCTCTTGCATAACAGTAACAATTTTGATAACGAAACGAACGAAACTCGATAAATAAATCTTACAAATTATGAGTCAGCTGATTATCCTGTTCGACGTAAAATTAAAAGATCATAAGAAAGCAGTTTGCTGTATCTGGACAATATGACATTTAATTAAATTTTGTCTTCACTCGCGTTATATGTGCCTTGTAATATGAAATACCAAATGAAATAAATAAAATACGAGTGAATATTTGATAGAGTTTTTTAATAAACGTGTCGTAATATTTATGACCAGCAACATATATCAACAAAGACTAACACTGACCAAACTGAAACACTGATTTCTCTTTATTAAGTTCCAATCGCAAGACTAAACAATATCTCGATTAAGAATCGATTTAACTAACTAGTTCGGCAACCAGAAACACGTTTAACAAGATCTGACTACAACATTCACCGCAGGGTCCTGATTAATCATTCAATTAACCGGTCAATAGGTTTACCCACTCACTTGCGAGTAAAGAACAATCGAATAGGGTAGCTGGTGCAAAAGCAACCCTCGAAAACCGGGACTGGACGTTTCGGACGTTAATTCGCGAATCGGATTCAAAATTAGCAACCGGGCAATGAGCTGTTTGTGACGGATGACGCCATAAATTTCGTCATATGTAGATCGCGCGTTCATATACACGATGAGAGAGGTGTAACGTGGATTTCGTCGACGGCGGAACCGCGATGACTGCTTGTCACCTGCTGCCACGGCAATTGTCAGCTTATGCGGAACGAGCAGGTATTCTCATATACAAGGACCGCAACACGGTTAACTCTAATAAACACGTCGTAAACCGACATATTATACATGTACGCCGTCGACGACAACGCTTGTAACGTGGGAAATTAACAAGTGCACCCGCCACCCAGTTCCCTACCACTTTATGCCACAGCTCGATCGCCCGTTTAACAACCAAATTCCTTATCGTTAATTTCACAACAAGGAATTTGCCGCGTCAATTTATTTTCTTATTATTCGAACAATGAACTGGGGCGGGGAGGGGGGAGTTGGTGAACGAAGTACGGGGGTGAATCCGTTATTTCTGACAAAATACCCGGCAGCAGGGTCTATCAAGTGTCTCCAAGTGAATAAAACATCGTTATTACAGTGGGCTTGTGCTACGTTGCTATCCAGACACTTGCAATCTAACGGGCCGGCAATAATCATTAGCCATTAGCGAGAGGATAGCGGAAAGCGTAGGTGGTATGGGTGCTGGCGCAGGATGGTTGGAATACTAAAGGAGGAGAAAGAGAAGGAGAGACGCACGGAGTGTACACGACAGAAAGACCAGAGAACAGGACTGGCAGAGATACGAGAGTTTAAATAACTCGGTACCGGGGTAGATAAGGAAGCCCATGCCAAACCGAGCCGACGAAGTTGCGCGGTGCGAAGTTGGCGTGCTCGTAAGCACTATTGTTTCGCTTATTGCACCGATTGCTTTGAATTTCGGCATAAGCACACACTCTCTGTATTTCTCTGCTACCAGTTTCGACCCTTCTATCCGGCATTCTATCCATTCCCCCTTCTCTTTTCTGTGTTTCACCCTTCACCTTCTACCAGACCTCATAACCAATCCCTGTGCTCTTTCTCCTCCGAGGTTTTCCACCCCGGAATGGATGAAGATCGAACTGGAAACTGCATTTAACGCGGCATCCACTTCTGTTGTGGTTGCACCCTGGCTGATTTAGAGGAAAACTTCCGGTCTTTCGTCGCGCGTAAGACCTCGCCTAAGTAGTTGTATGTGCTCGCATTCGAACCGGATAAAGGTGAATAAATCATACGGCTTAAGTATACAAGGATGTCGTCGCGTGTGTAAATTCCCACACAACGGTCGCGATAAAACGTACCGCGGGATTGAACAGGGGAATAGAATATCAAAAATGGTCACGAATACTACGCTTCGTTAGCTCTTCGGCCTCAGGGAGCATCAATCTACGCGTCGAATGTACGATTGTGCGTTTCTTTTTGTCGGTACCAGCCGTTTCAATATTTATCGCGAGCCTACAATGATCACGCGAGAGTTCCATTTGCGAGAGACGTCGATCGTCAAACACGCGTTTTCGAAGACTCGAAGACACTTTCGGAGAAGATGGTTCTCGTACAATTCGTTCGTATCCCAAGGAATAATATTTGAGGCGCTGTTTCGAAGAAAAATGCGAAGAGTAAAAGTTTCGGCGGGTTTCAAGGTGTACTAAGGTTACGCTTCCTAACATCAGTCTCTCAGAATCGCGCGTTTGCATCTTGGATACGGACGCTCATGCTCTTCAAACTGAAACTTTTCAAACTCCTTGTTCTGTAAAGTGTGCAAAAACTTCTCAACGTTTACAAAGGTAGATCGTACAATGGGTAGAACCGCTTTTCAGCCGTGAACGAAAACTTTCTTCTAAACGCAGTTTCCAATACATCATTTCGCGTAGAATTTTCCGATAGGAAAAAAATCGTTAATTGACCTTAATATCTGTTTTTGTCAGGTTCAACTTTCCGAGATCCACGTAAAAATATCTTCTCTCGTGTTCTACGTCTGTACACTAGGTTTTTCATTGCATAATAAATAAAAGTAATAATTACGATTCATTTGCAATTTTCTAACACGTCATTAGTATTAATTGAAAATATTTCGGTAATATTAAGAAATAAAGTTACGAGGCTGTCATAGCCGTAGAGCTATGTTAGTCAATGTTGTTTATTCAGAATGTCGATCTTGCCGATATATATTAAAGTCGGTAATAACAGCAAAGCGTGCTGTTTTCTATACGTATACATACGTATAATTACAATTAGCGAAAAATATAGTGGAACAGCGGAAATTAGTAGAAAATAGTCGACCAACACGGCGACGTTTAATTAGCGGCAGACACTTTACAACGCGATAGCGACAGCAAATCTATCGAACGTTAACGGTCGGATATCCGATACATCGTGGGATGCACCGCAGACCTGCATTGCGCGAGACCGCAGTGACGTTGCGCCCGCCACCTCGCACATATTCTCTCGATTTCCCTGGAACACACAAATCTGCGATCTCTCTGTTCGAAAACGCGCTCGAGTGCGCGACGTTAGTTCGCGTCGTTAGTCGTCTCGCATTAAACAGCATTACACGACGGAAAGAGCTTAGAACTACATTTGGTTGGAACGGCTTTGCCGTTGTCGTTTGTTCTACCACGAAAAGACCACGCTTTGTAGCTAGGACGTAAAATGACGTACGTCTTCGTATCGGTAATTACAAAGTCGTGCTTTAGCAGCTAGTAACGATAGAGCGGAAAATTACCGAATAATTGTACATTTCGCGCATCTTTGAATTTCCGCGAACGTAGGACAGCTTGGCACGTGGAAAGATTAGCATTTCGAGATGAAGGAAGAATTGATAAGCGGAGATGGACGTGTTTTCTAGCTCTGGTGCATGTACAATGCGAGTACGTGAAACGAATTGATACAATGGATGGAACAATTTGTCGATTGTACGAACAAGAGGATTTGTAGAATCGAAACGATCGTAAAAATCGTTAAACTGAAAATAGAAAATATCTAGTGAGGCGAAGAGAACTTTATTGAATAAAAGCGACGGTAGAGAAAATGTTATCAACATGTGTAAACTAAGGGTAGTAAAGATAATAGAGGAAACAGACTTACCATGATCAGCGAATGGCCGTACAATCGATACGGAAATATATGAAGACAATAGGAGAAAAAACAGTTTTCTGATACTTGTTCTAGGATACTTGACGACGAGAAGGATGTACGTTAATATGAAACAATGAAAAAGGGGAAATCTAATCTCGTAGCGTTCAATATTTTTGAAATGTTTAGGAAATTGACCAGAAATGCGTAGGTAGGACTGTAAGAAAAACCAATTAGTGAGGCAATTTTAAGATCGATTGGCAGTGTGATAGAATTTAAAAAAATGGGAACGTATTTATTACTACGATCTTCCCTTGCGATCTTCATAAATTAAAATGAAATATAGATAAATAAATAAGAAATAAATAACGAGAGACAACATTTTTACGTTACCATTACTAAATGTGAAATTAATATCACATCACAATTAACAAAAACATGCCGATGAGATATAAAACATCTAAATCAGTTTGCAGTAAATAACAGGCAAAATATTTGATGAATTATTTAGAAGCTATTTGAAAGCATCGCGTGTGAAACAAAGGATATAGGCAAGAAAGAATTCAGAAAACGAGCAATATGTACTCGTATTTAGAATCGAAACCAATTTCGTTGGAACAGTTGATACTTTGTTCACGCAACAGCAAAAGGATAAAGAAACTTAGCTGCGACGGACAGTTGAAAGCGATGCCGAAAGTTGGACCAACAGGGTCAGAAAACAGTCGTTAAAGCAAAGAAGCTGTTCTTACACTGGCGTCGGGAAGAGCCGAGGAGAGAAAGAGGTTAAAGAAAAGAACGAGAGCCCGTCAACTTCACCCTTTCGCTTCCTTCTTTAACGGTTATCGTGGCCTCTCTCAGCGCCAGAGGTGCTATGACAAATCGCAGCTACTTCCCGAGAACTAACATTTTTCCTATTAGTTTACAGAACGAAAGCGATAATTACTTACCTATGATAATTTCGAAACTATAAAAACGGTGTGAACAACCGTTAATTATTCTATAAAATTAATGGTGCTCCTCATAAAGATTCATTTTAAGCACAGAGCCGATGAAAATAATTCGCCTATAATGTCGGATGAGATTTATTTTTCGGATTATAGACAGTTTAATTTTGCGCTACTCGCAGTGTATGTTTTCAATCTCTCGCTGTTTGGCGAATAACGTTGCGTTCGTTGTTAAAACATCTGCAAAAGCATTCAAGTTGTATAGCCCACGATGATAGCAGCGCTCAATCATAATACGCGTCACTTTTCTTCTTTTAACTTTACATTTTCCCTATTTTCTCGTCTTTTGCTAACTAAATAGTTAACTAAATACCAAAAATAAAAACGACTATCAGATCCAAGTTTTGGAAGGCGGCGATACTCGACAGCGTCATTAATTTCGACGTAGGATTCTCGCCGATCTATTGGATCACAATCAGTGGCTTATCGCGCTATCCATTTCCGGTATCCTCTGTCGTTCCTGACCCATCCTAACCCTTCCCGGTTCGGTTCTATCACCGAACGTCGTGCTTTTGTGTTTCCACGGGCTAGTTCTAACTGGAATTTCGCGTGTAAATCCGACTAGCACGCAGGTTCCAATCGTTGCACACCCAGACGGATACAATGGACAATTTGTCACCGGGCCTAACCGACGCCAGAGAATCGGTCTGCCGGTCTTTACAGCCGTCCATACTAACGATTTAAGCACACCCGCAATTCTAACTCGTGAATTAATTAATGTCATGCAAACTAGTGATATTTCATGCCGCGTCCATGCTAAATCGACGCTGCTGTTCCACTGATTAGGACGATCGATTGATTGCTGTCCGTGTTAAACTGCGCGAAGTTTCGAACATTCCACGACGTCAAAATTTTCGTGTTTCTTTGGGCTACGACAATGAAACCGTTAAACACGGCTGTGTAAAAAAATCAACTTGCCATCTCGTGAAAGAACCCACTTGTCGTCTTTTTCCCGTCTTGTCCTGCAAATATGCTTTCGTCGTGATAAACTTTCGGATTTGAAGTTTATTTGTTTGTTTGTTTGTTGCGTTGATGTAAGCAAAACGAGAAGGAGCGAAAATCGTGGATAACGATAACGCGATAAAAAGCTGATTTCGTTTGGAAAAATTCGTTATCGCAGGACGCCGTCGAAAAAAGGATTAAGCTGAACACGCTCTCGGAATTAGGTGCTTTTTTTCAATTACATCGGTAGAACGTGGAAGAAGAAAAAGGGAATCGTAGGAAAAATTAATCAGTGCGAATCAACGTCGTCGCAATTACGGGAAGAACGAGCCTGTCGGCTTGTGAAATTCGCATAACGAATTTACGGCGGCAAATACGCGTGGGTATAATGAAAACGATGATGCATAGGCGTGAAAATGGCGAACAAAAACGGCTGAAGACCCAGCGAAAGATAAATCGAACGCGAGATTTCGTCCTGCAGTGACATCTCCTGTTCTCGTCGCTAATGGTTTTCCATCGATTCTCTTCCTCTCGAATTTCTGACTGACCATCGAGTATTGTTTTACAAACGTGGATCTATCAGAATTCATTTGTACGATCCTAGGTTTTATGTCATATCCCTAAATTTTAATGGCCAACGATATCAAAAGTGGAGAAGTTGACAGATTTTTATGGACTAAATTATTACCTGAACATTTTTCATATAGACAAGGAAAATTCAACTTGTTCAATTTAAATTAAACTTCGATTACCATTAAATGCTGAAGACGTTATTACAAAATTGATAATCGTTTTCCTATCGTCAAATTATTGTTCAGATAATGTTGTTTCAATTTTATCAATTGCAAAAGCCTAAGTTTCTCCGTATGTTTTTATATTTACCAGAAAATTTATACCACACATACGTAATAGAGACGTAGATGGAAGTAACAAAGATAAGAAACGCAAATGGACAGAAATTTAGAAAATGGTTTTCGCGAATTTCCAAGGTAACTGTAACAATCTTGAAACAGATTCTTCATCCATACATCAAATCTCCGTATATTTACCTTACTTTAAAGATACGAAGTAACTTATTCCTGTTGAACTAGCTGACGTCTCATACTCGTCAATCACAGCAGCTTATACATTTTCTACAAAACCACATACCATCAACCAAACCCTTTACATTAAGGAAATAGAATACAGAATGCAATTTAGACGCTGAAGCTATCGTAAACATTCCAAATACAGTACCTTATCTCGATGCGTCGAACGTCCTCACGCGGAGACACGGGTCTGATAGATAGCTCTATGTCTATACATCAATCCACCAACGAACTTCGGACTCACCTACGCTTCCTTTCGCCATTTTCTTTGCTCGAACCCACGTAAACACCAAGAGTGCATAAAATTCACAAAATAACTACTATTATCTTTGTATTCGTCACTCTTGCTAGAAGTTTCCTTCCTTTTAATAATACGCGTCTTTTACTTGCTATTCGTCGTAATTCTTCGCGAAATTGTTACCATTTGGATGATAAACTTCAGAGAGACATCTTCAACTCTCGATAATCATATCTCATTCTCTATATCTATACTATATGCTCTTTGATCGTTATTCATTGACAGCGAAGAATCCTTTAAGTTCACTCATCTCGGATGAATTTTTCTTTCAATAACGAATGCAACAGTATGATGATACAAGTCATAACTCATTCGAATTAGATATCATACTATCAAACATAATTTTTGAAGCGGGACGTACGCAATGCCAGTTACGATAAGCTGTTACGTTCTAAGAGTCTTCAGCGATATGGAGACGTTCCAAAGATTCAGCAGTCGTTCAAAAAATTAACTCGTCACGTAATTATCGCAGCAGTCTTGAAAGAGTTAAAAAAAAACTGTATTCAGTAGCGTTGGTTACAAAGGGAATCATGCTTTCAACGAAATCTACTGTCCAATTACAGCGATACAATATCAGAGCCGTAAATCCGTACATCGATTGGCGTCTGTGCGAGGCGTTAGCGAAATGTCGTCTAGCTGGCGCAAAAATATCGATACCGTGTGACATAGCTAGCCTAGAGCTCCAGCGGCGGTTTTCGTCGAGGACTCGTTTAACAGGAGCACGATATCGGTGGCATATCGCGTCCACTATCTAAATAACGTAATCGACAGGCTCGGAAACTATTTCGATACGGCGACAGGTACATATCTGCGCACGTATCGGCATTTCATGACGTATATCGCGGCGTCGGCGTCGGTGGCGGGCGTTGGCATCCGCGAAAGCGCAGTTACCCAAAATGTCTGTACGCAATCGAAACAATGGCCCAATTGCGATTGCCGTACCCCACACCTCCCACTCCTCCCCTCCCCGAAGCCTACAATTTCCATTTAACGCAGTTGTCCGTAAGCTTGAATGTAATTCGGCGGCCGCGCGTGATTAGGTTTCAGCTGTACCAGCGTTTCCAAGCGGATTTCGTCGTCTGCACGCGCCCCGTTCGTTAATACCTCGATCACCTCGCGCTTGTAATTATGCCTGTAGGAACGTGTCGACTGACTGAAAAATGGGTTCACGTATATACAGCGGCGAAAGGAAGTATTTCCACGCTCATTACACATCAACGCATAGGAAACTTTTTATGTTTATTGCGTGTGTTATACAAAACACAAAGAAATCTCATTACCACTATGACGAGATACAAGCGTTATGATTACGTTTGAATGTGAAATTAATCTAAAATTGTGTATAGCGATTACAAAATACCTACTTCTAACGTATATTTGGAAAAAAAGGTAATATTCGATATGAATGGCCATCTTGAATGTACGTATAACGTATAACGAATGTTAAAGATAGTCTCGAAAAATATCGTTGTACTGTATATGTTGCAGTTTCCATGTACATTTTCAGATTCATCTCGCATTGTAGCAACGTAATCGTAGCAATCGTGTCTCATTATATGAAATTTCAAGAAGTTTCCTATAAACACATATACATCCATAAAATGTTTTTATAAATGTCAAAATATTTCTGTGAGTTTGTATATATTTTAATTTGCGACTTTGCCACACGTATACACGTATACGGCAAAATATGGAACATCTAAGCAAGAAAATCTTCCTTTCATCATCTCCGGAATAAACTTTATCCTCTACGTAATCAAGCCACAGCTCTAAAACATCCGGAAAAACGAACGAGCACGCTGAACTAAATGAAAACCGCATAAAGATCCAGCCCGTTCTTTCCATACAAAAGAACAAAACGTTTATTGCACCGGCGGCAAGTTATCGGTGGTGAAACAAGTAGTCGTAGCGGAAAATTCGATTATAGGAGGGCACACTGACTGTATCGGAATCTCTGTTCACTCGCGTTGAATACGTTATATACCGACGCTCGACTACCCGAAAGTTTGGCTTAAAATGTCACCTACGTGAACTAGCCTAGCGATCTCGCTGGTTCGCGTATTGAAAATGAGCTTTATCCACTAGGTATATTCTCTCTTGATTTCCGTCCGTGTAAAACACAGCTTACGCGAGATCAGGTTAAAATTCAATTCGGATATTGTCAGTGAATAGCGCGACGAATATGTTCGATGATATTTTTATTCAAATTCAAATAATCGTGGCTCGCTTCGAAAGGAATACAATGCTGTGTCGATGGAACTACAAAAACATCGCTTTAACACGTTCTATGAAACTCCAAATTCGAATTGCTTAATATTTAGTTCCTAAAATAACATAGAAAACTTAAATAAATAATTCTTCGTACCATACATCGGTACACGATTCTAATTAGACTTCTGTACGTTTACTTTGCTCTGTCAAAAGAAAAAAAAAAAAATAGAAAAGAGAATTCAGTTCCGAACAAAAGACATCATACTGATATACGCCGTTAATCCGAGTAAGTCATTTAATATCTGAGCAGTGGCGAGACAAAGTTTTGAAAACGTAAATGCCGACGATTTTGGCCCTGTGACGGCGACATTTATTATGCCGTCCTTTCGTGTTCCAGACGCGGAACGACGAACTGCGCCAGACGAAACTTTTCGGACAGACTCGTTAATTAATACGTTTAGATATTCATGCCAGAAGATATCGACGAAGTTCGTCGAACTTGCGGCTTACAACGGGACGTTCCGCGACAGAGTTGCACATTAAAGCCGGCGAAAGCTAACATCGCGACGAAAGAGGGAACCGATTGGCTCGCTGCCTGAAAATTTCACGGATAGCGTCGGCAAAAAGTTACATTATCAAGCGAGTGGAATTTTTTATCAGCCTATCGGCCGGAGAATTCGTCCGACAAACACCTCGCCGATGATTTGTTTCAATTTTCTATCTGCCTAAGACTTCAGAGCTATATTATTCACAGAAGGAGCGTCTTACGTTGTTTTGTTAGTTTCTATGTGTCATTCCAGAAGATAAAAGATTTAGGAAATGGAAAAAAGAAAACATTCTTACCCATCCATCTGTCTATCTGTCCATATTTCTTACACAAATTCGAAATCAGCAAAGTGATGACTTAAACTTCCAACTTTCCGTAGCCTGTATCTCATCGTTCTTATTTAAAAACAATCCGTCGCTAAAGTCAATTAATGTGAAACCATTCAAGGAATACATATACAAGAATCATTAAAATGTACTATTTCGTAAAAATATCTTCGATTTACTATTTTATTAAATTCTGAACAATAAGTAAACATAATACCTAAACTGAAAACGTAAGGTTAGAAGCGAAGACCAACATTTGCATCAAACATGTTTAAATATTTAACTCTTCCTTTACAATTCTTAGTCATATGTTTACGAACAAGAGACGCGCAATATATTCAGGAAGAATAAATCTCGCAGCGAGCGAATCTATCAAACAAACCTCAACGAAGCCATACACCATTACCTGCAGCAAAATAGAGCGAATCCGTAACGCAAGTTTCCGCTTGGAGTTTTCCGAGGGAACACATTCGCTCCGTAAAATAGTCGCGCGTTACGCCACGTTTCAAACATCGCATTCACGTCGCCACCGAACGATACGATTTACATTTCCGGCTGGCATCCATGCAAATTGGAGTCGTTTGTTTAAATCGTCAGAAATGGCCGTGATTTGAATGGTATCGCACAAGCGTGCGAGATAGCGTAAAGTCGAACGACAGGGTTGAATCGGTCGAGGAGAGTGTTGCTTGGAGGATTGGGTCCATCCGGTTCGAGCGTGGCATCGAGCTTCGCTTTCCCGGTGGAGATGGCAACGGGGTGGATACGAGAGGGATGAGTTAGGGGTCGAAAAGAGTTTGAAATGGAGCGAGTCGTGACCGAAGCAGAACTCAGCTGTCGCGCGCAGTCCGCAGAGAATCCTACACCGTACGTACAGTCGTCGTTAAAAGTTTGCACCCTACACATCCTTTCTCCGGTGTCGTTAATTATGCCTGCGAAAGTTGAATTACAACCAGCCGTTCGAGACGACGCGAAGTTGTACGATTTGTACCCAACCAGATCCGGTGAAATCCGTTGCCATTGAACGACGACCCTGTGTAATTTGATGAAACGAAACGCTATGGCAGAAAGTTCAACGAGAAAGAGGAGAAATTTCCGTTGCCACGTTCGCGGAAAGTATGAATTTTAAACTAATTCTCGCCGGGAACGCCACTTCGCCAGGAAGATTCGAAAGTTCCTTCTCGTTAGGTATCTCCTTCCTCGTTCGTTAGCGTAGTTGCATACGGTGACCCAGAACGGTGTAAGTTCGCAGCAGCATTGCGCTGCACACTCTCCGTCTCCAGCCGTATATTAAGTACGAGGTAACATACCGCGGCGTAAGCTCCGTTTCATCGCCGCAGGCATAAACCCAGCTGAGTAGCCTTAAACAACTAGTATGTCTCGCTGACAAGCCACGGTACACGTGAGAACCTGAAACCTGCCCGCCTTTCATTCATGAACTCTAACACATCCAGCTATGCGTTGCTTTTAGTGTGTCTGTTTTTATCGTTATTTGTCTTCGTATTTATGAACGACGGTGTGCGTCGCTCGAAAATCCTGATATTTTCATCTTCCTTCGCACGAGATTAACCGTGTTAGTAAACCAAAAAGAACGTCATTCTTCCCTCGAAGAAAATTTCGATAACCCGACCGAACATGAATCCGAAATTAATTCCAACCCCTATTCTTTCGCCATAACCCCATCGCAAACACGAATATCTTACAGCTCGAATCGTAGACGATTCGAGAGACGCGCGCCTATACCACACGACCCTTCCCAACACATCGCTGCGATCCCTAAACTTTTTTCTTGTTCGCCCTATTCTACCCCTATCCGAATCCCCGCGTCTTCTTCTCTCCACTCAATTCCCCGATCTGTCTGGCGAGGTAATTCCTTGCACGCAAAGTGCTCTCGTTTCGCCGGGTCGGTTTTCATTTGCCAGGCCGAGCACGCATGCTCTCCGCGCATTGTTTTCCCGCTCACGGTGCGCAGTGCTCTTTTGTGATCACCGACCGCCGCCACCCTTCTCGCGCTGCATTCATCCCTGGCGCGCACGCATCTCAGCCAGGTTTGTTAAACCTCGACGACTGTGCGCTGCGGCGTAATCAGTCCTTCATCATCGCCATCGTAACCAGGCCGGCCGATCAAAGAGCGTCATCGACAATGGCTACACCTTGGGAAAATGCACGCGCGTACTCCCGCGCGGACCGTTGTCTTCCATCGATACGATAATCAACCCCGGTTCCAGTCTCTCGTGAAGGATCGAAGTCTTCAGAAAATCATCCCTCTTTTTTCTTCTTCTCGTTTTGTTTCTCGCGCTGGTGCCTACGCTGTGATCTGGTGATACGTATTTACGAATCGAAATGTTTTCTTTTTCGGCTGATGCGGGCTGAATATAGGGTGGTTGAATGTAGGAAGAGGATAGATAACAAAGGTTAAGAGGGTTGAGAAAGACAAGGATGGGAAATAGTAGAAATTATTTAAATGAATTCAAAGATCTGAATTTTATTTCGGTATAGGGAAATTGTCGATTATATCCGATGATTTTTTGAAATATACGATCTACCAGTGTAATATGTTGCTTAATTAGGTGGTTGCTGCTATTGAACATACTGTTGCATGAAACAGGCAAGCACGAGTGAAGAAATGATACGAGTCTATATGACATTCTGTAATTAGGAAAGACAGACAAACCTATGATGAATCAAACCTGAGATAAAGAATGACAAGCTTTTTACTCCGCTAAGAAAACTATATGGAACGAAGCACATCCAAATACAAAGAAAATAGAACGAAACAAAGTAAAGAGAATAGAAATAGGTAAAAGAAATCTTTGTTCTCAGCAGTTTTGCGTTAAGCTGTTCATCGTTTTTAAAAATCTCTCTCGTCTATTGCTCTTCCTTTAATCGTCCACCGAACGCAACCCCCATTTATTTACAAAGAACTACCTAATCATAAACAGCGTTTATTAAACGTTACCATATTACCGTATCAATGTGAGAATAAAGAGAAAAACAAACAAGAGGTAGACCAAGGGAAAAGGATGACGTTATCATTGTATCGTCTTTATCGACAACGCTACAAGTTAGCAGAAGTACGCTCGCAAAGTGTGCCTCGATAGAAGGTGCAACACTGATAACTGCTAAAAAAAACGACTTCGCGTCGTATTTAAGATTAGTTGCGTATATCTGCGAATTTGGAGTGGCCACGGTTGACGGACCGCAGTCGTCGGAAAAAATTAAATACGGTTGGTTTATACGTTCCGAGGTAAGTAACGTGGAACTCGTTTTACTGTCGAGCGTCATTTTTATTTCAGAAGATTTTCTACTCGATTCACGAGGGAAAATAGAAAGATAACGAGGCTCTTTAGTTTTCTAATTAAGCAAGTTAAAGCATTAATTACTACATATATCGTACAATTAGCCGTATTGTAGAAATTATTAATTCCATGAGAAGCGAACTTAATTATATCCAACTTAATAATTTTTTAATATGAATCAATTCGAATAAGACGACAAAGAGTCAAGCGTGATTAGATTATTGAACTACTAATCAAACGTATGAAATCATTAATTATTATATTTGCTAATTTTAATACTATAAATAAAATTGTTATAAATATTATATAAAATTATCATTAATACGGAGTAGATTTTTCGTTAATTACAATTTGCAATATGTCGTTGTCGAGAACTGGAATAAAAATTTATAGAAGAGGATAGTATTGCGAAATATTAGTTTTTAAAATTGTTAGAGTTCCATCTACTGAGCACTTGAGTTTTCAACTGGAATTCACGATAGAGGATAATAGATTAATCGAAACAAGACGTGCATTAAGTTAAAACTACTTTGCTATTTGATAACAAGAAACTGTGCTCCATTTTCTAAATTCAAAAAACTGAAACTGCGATATAAATTACTTAAGAATATAGTAGAAGACAAAAATTGAATTCAAACAGCATAGGAAGTTGTGAAAAGCTAATGCTCTGAGGCAAGGTATTTAATTGGAACAGGCAAGGACAGAACACAAAGTTAATTACGCTTAAAAGCGAAAACCTATCTTCCATAGAGGACCCAGAACCTTACGTATCACCAACGTACATATATAAAATTTAAAACAGGCTATATGAAATAACGAGAAAAATTTCATTCTGCATAGTGTTAATTGCATAAAAAGGATTTAATTTCTCAAATGTTCCTCTGCTTTTGATTTTCCTTTGCTCATCCAGCGTTTCATCCTGAACCAACTCGACAGTTCCTATCGTCAGAGTTTTATGACGGCGAACAAGGAGTTTCGTACTTGGCCGCACGAATATTTCGTCGTAATTTCTCGTGAAAATGCGCTTCGCGCCGTTATGTTATCCAATTCGCCATGATGTCCCCTTTCGTCTCTATCCTGTCTAGATAACCATCATTTAATACCAAACGTTATTCTTTTACCGGCGACGCTTAATTAGGATCCACCTTTGCCAGTGCCATCCCTTTGTTCCCCTCGACCGATCTCTTCCCAACGATCCACGCCCTTCCTTCTATCTTTTGCGAAACAAAGAAACACGAAAGAAAGACGAGAGATCCATAAATTACGAAAACGCGTTCCGCGGTGCAGCGAACTCGTCGGGGGACCTACTTGCCGTTCTGTTTACAGCAATAATATACGTTTAATTGCAACGTCAACGTCACAGTCAACGTTTTCAGCCGCTGGAATAATAATTACACGAGCAAGCAGGCCTCTCTATTTCTTCTAGCATACGCGCGTACGTATAGCAAACGCATCGTGCAGTTATTTCAGTAGATTGCTGTTTCTACGAAGATGCACGCGCTAGAATCTTTTGATCCAATTAGGTAGCCACGACGTGTCTATTTAAACGAGGGTTGCAATTCGCGCGTCGTTTCAAAAAGATCTGAAAAGTTTTCTGTCTCCAGCGCGTCGTACCAACCGACGTTTTAGCTGTACACGAGGTGATGTTGCAAGTAATTGAAAGTGTCTGGATGCACGGTAGCGTCGGATTAAGATTCACGACATTCGCGATGAAAATTATGCAAATCGTATTTTCCACTGTGGTAACAGTTCCTTTTTATGATTCGTTCAATAAAATCAGAATTTATTGTGCAAAATGGCGTGAAAGTTTCCGTGCATCGAGAATTATCGTGAAATTATGATTTTAGCTTTAATTAAATAGTAGTGAAATACAAAAGATTGCAACACCATTGTGAGATGTCGTATTTAAAATCTAATTACATTTAAGATTTCTCTTATTTAAGCAGTTTTTTCTTGGCGAGCAATATATAATATCTGGTAGGGGTAGAATTTTGAGGTTTGTTAAAGATTATGTTCGACCGCTTTAAATCTATTGAATCTATTGAATGAGGAATTTGATTTATCGAATCAAACTCACAAATGTGGTTTTACTTTCTCACTAGTGTTCGAAAATAAAATAAAAATTCTATTTCAGAGGAGAACGTGACGTAAACAAGGAAAATTTTACGTTTATTTTAATACGAAATATGAAAGAAAATTTAATTGGCAATTATGCTTATATGGAACAAATCATTAATATTATTTTATTTTTACTGTTTATTATGATAAATGTTGTCTTACATAAAAAATCAGCCATTAGTTATAAAATGTAAATACGATACGTTAAGATTTGATGATTAATTAAAATATCAAACTACAGAGTATAAAACATTTTCATCGATCACCATATTTATAATTTACTATGCATCTCTAATACGTTTAAGCAAATCACACGTGTTATTCCCCAACGTATCCCTAATGAAAACAGCGCCCTTGCATTTTTTAAATTTATCGTATCACATCTCCATTAAGAAAAGTGTTCCATTAGCGTTCTTAATATTCCGAAGAGTAAACAATAGTTAAAACCGTAGCTCGTGGATCGTGGGAAATACAGCTGCGGAATACAATGAAAGATTTTTTTTCTTTAATAAATTGGGGTTTATGAATCGTCGAACGAAATATTCGTTCGTTTATTAATCCGCAAAACATCTCGTAAGAAAAATACGCCCATTAAGAGCGTGAAGGATGAACAATGAAAAACAGTGACATAATTCACTTATTACTGAATAGATCGTGTCACGCAGAATATTATTACTCAATACATATTAACACTTTGTCGCACAGCTCTTTCGTAACGACTACTAAATGCAATTTATCTTGGTGGCTATAGTCGTCATTTTACTGCAATGTGTTAAACAAACATCCGTATTTCGCTGTACAACCTAAGTAGATGATGCAAGCCTAACTATTTTTTGAATCGCCCAATACCATTTAACCTATCACTTATCTAAACATTTGTAACATTTGTAAACCTGTGAAATCTTTTGCACGAATGAAATTCCAATTTCGTAATTCGCGAAATTATGTAGCGAAAGGTTATCCATAAATTATGATTCTCCTATAATTCGTCCATTATGTAACAAGCGTATTTACGTTTCGTTTGAAACGAACTATAAAAATATATCATGTCTTTCTGCCACGTTGGTAGATTAATGGAACATTAATGAAAAAGATATAAACCGAGCGAGCCGATGATTCATGCGGTTATATACCGGGTATCATTTCGGAGCGTTGCAATTACAAACAAACTGAAGCGCCATCCTTTTCCATCGCACGCGTGTCAATCGAAGTTGAACGTGTATTATAGTTGACAAATTGCTGGATATTATGCAGCACGCGCAACCGAACAACACGACTCAATGACGATTGTTACGTATGCAGGAATACTACATTGCGCATTAATAATTTGCCACAGAGGATGATATCCGAGTCTTTTAGCCTGGTACGCCATTGGGAAATTCGGTTCGCTGGTTAACTGCGCGGCGATGGCGTTGTTTCGAAACCACTGCGACTCAAAGCCAACGTTATTTGTTCTAGAAGAAAAAAGAACGATGGAAATCGCTGAGCCAGAGAATCCGGTGAAACGAAGGGACGGACTTGTAAACAGGCGAGCTTTTGAGAATCGGACCGATTCTAAAAAGATTCTTTTCGTACCGTTCGTCTTGGACTTCCTATTGATTGTAATTGGTAACACCGGCGATACGTTTTTCAGCGATTTCTTTTTTCT
The DNA here is from genome assembly GCA_014825975.1 of Bombus haemorrhoidalis. Lineage (NCBI taxonomy): Eukaryota > Metazoa > Arthropoda > Insecta > Hymenoptera > Apidae > Bombus > Bombus haemorrhoidalis. The sequence continues at coordinate 4,207,364 of CM026166.1, read as the reverse complement.
CTTGATCGGAGATAATCCTGCAAGATTAAGTACATCTCGTTCTATGGAATAGTACAGGAAGTATAGCGAAGAAGGGATAAATGAGATACAGGATTAAATCTGTGCAAAGTAAAACGAGTCTTTTATACGACTATAAGTAATGGCAAAAAGTCTTATTTAATTGTGTCCCGTTTGACGTTCCCGTTCTTGTAGGATTTCACTAAGGAGAATGCAATTAAATGGCAGAGTTAGATTTGTTTTCAACCTGTTAAGGAACATTATAAAGTAACTTCCACGCTATTGTATATTTTTGAATCGCGTGTAATTAATATGAGAACTGCCGCCATTCTTAATCAATTGGGAAATATTTTATGAAGATGTTTCTTACAACTCCGCAATTACTTGCTATCAATTTATCATTATGGATTGAATAAACTGCGCAAATAGTCACGATCGATGAATCAGTCGGAATCTTAGCTCACAGGATTATTCAATCTTGAAAAACCACCAAATCAGTCAGTTTTTTTCCTTTCGTTAATGGTCCGTATCAACGATTTACCAACACGAATAACTTCTCCTAGATGGAGAAAGACTATAAACAGTTCTTTAAGGCTTACGGCGTAAATCTCATGATTTTATGATCCATTTCAATGGCTGATATATACTATTAATCTTTCTAACGATATCTCGTCTGTACAATGTTACAGTAAAGTATCATAGTACGTATACGTTCATGATACAATACATGCGTATCATACTAACAATTATTCCAACTGTGCATCATAGATTAACCTTATTCGTGTTCTAATGATACAAAAATATATTTGAAAATCATGGAGATAGAAAATAAAAGCTTCGATTCCCAAAGATACTAACCGACTTGTACCTCGCCATTGAAGAAGGGTAAATTCTTTGGGAAAAATGAATTGAATATACGTATGGAAGAAGGGGAAAGTAACGGGAAGGAGATCCGAAGAATTGCTCTCGATGAAAGGAAAAAAAAAGTACTCGGTGTGAAAGAAAGTTCGTCCATGTTCGAAGATCGAGCACGGCCTGTTGATCGAGGAAAAAGAAGAACGAGCGGTTGTGAACGGTCGTGTTGTCGATGATGGAGTGCAAGACGAAGGATTAAAGTCTCGATATCAGTAGAAAGTATGTTTTAAGGCGAGGCGAAGTGAAATACGTCGCGTCCAAGCGGAAGCAGAAAAGTAGTGGTAAGGCGCGGCTGGATTATCGCGACGAAATCGAACTATACAACTCCCCGGAGACAGAGCAGCGTGGTGGTGAGTTTGATTACACGATTACATGGCATGGTTCGATAAAAAAAAAAAAGGGGAAAAATGAAGCAGCGGAGGGAAAAAAACCGCGGGCAGAGACCGATTTTTCCTGATTAAATGGTACGATGATATCACCGTGATATCGCGAGGCGCGCTCGAAACGATTAATTGCGTTAAACGTTGTGTAACGCGTTAATTAAACGCATCCATTAACATTCGGGGCTCATAACGATAGGCAAAGGTCGAATGTTGCTCGAATCGGACACACAGAAAATTTATAATCCGAAAGAAGTTAATTAATGCGAGAAGGAAAAATTAATTGAAACGCCTTGCAAATCGACGAGCTAATTAAACAAGTTCGACGGCTGTGTCGTTCGCCAGTTATCGCCCGATGCAATTGATACGAAATCCTATCAATTAAAATTATTAGCGCGTCCATGAAAGGAAGGGAGAGTCTCGTAATTTCCAGTGAGCACGAGTAATTGGAAATCGCGAATCCGTTTTGCGAACAATTCCGTAACTAAAGGAACGAGAACCGAAAAAAGATCGGATAGAGACAAGAAACGATCGTGACAAAGGATAACGAAGAAATCTTGTTCGTAGTATGATTTAATTGCACGGGGGTGAGTGTACAACGTTCAAGGCTATCTCGGAAATCCAATTTTCTGTACAGTCGTCTCTGTGTGTACACTTATATGCATCAGTTTTGAAATGCTCATTATACGAAGCGAAACGTAGGTTGAACAGTCGTCTCAATTAAAACGAGAAAGAGAGGGTGAAAGGCGTGGAGAACGTGTAGCCACCGACGAGGTTTCAGATGGTCTCGCGCTTGCAGAAAATCGACACCTGGTGAAATTTCCTCTCGCCGCTAATGACACGTAATTACAGGCTGACGAGTGTAAAAATGATTGCGCCGGAAATCTTGTTTGGCGCCATCGATCGCCCAAGAAGAACGACCAACCCCTTCTGCTCGACTCCGCGGAACACGAGCCATCCTGTTTCCCTTCCAACATCCCCTTCCACTTACCCTTTGCAAGTTCATGAGTAACTCGCGTTACACGAACGAGCAGCTTTCGTTTCCAAAAACTTTCCACTCGTCGATCCCCATGATTCAATGATTAACGCTGCTACGCGATGCCTTCGCGTGTCTCGTTTAAATATCGCAGAAGCATAGATGAGAGCAACTGCAATTCCATTTTCTTTCTTTCTTCCATTCTCCATCTATTACCTGCTGATTAATACCTTGATTGCGCTTGGCGCCTTTATGATTTGGTTTTCATGCGGATTAATGACAATTTATTTATTTCCACCGTTATCAGAAATACCGTGCGATTAGATAGTTTGATACGGCGCATGTATATTGCGCGTGAAATGTGTAATTATTTAAGTACCGTATAAATCGCGAAAAATCGTGAAAGTTGCGTAATCCTCAGATAGATTGAAATATTATTTATATATTTTAACAAAGACTGATTTGAAGATTGTCGTTAGAAGAGGCGAACAAATGCAAAAGGTGAATGTAAAAATCGTAGCGACACAAAAAACGATCTTCTGGTTGTTTTAAGCAATGTATTTATATCTTGTTACGTTTCTTATTATCATTAATAAATTCATTCCAACGAAAGAATATTCTCTTAGACGGAAAATCGTTTTTTCTGTCTAACAAACCTATCGTTATCGTCGAATACGAAAGGATTAACGAGCAGCAACGAGTTAACCCGACTACAATCTTTCCTTTCACCGATTTTCCGTTTCATTCGTCCGTTATCGCGTTCCGCTCACCGCTTTCAAACCGAACGCAAACCTTCGCCTTTTTATGCGTGGCTGAGAAACGACCAAGAGGCCGCGACGTTTTTACAACGAGCTCGGTCCAATGGAAAACTAATTACGAGTTCCGCAGCGCGTACGCATTAGGGCGCATAAGGGACCGCGGCGAATAGAAGTTATCTGTGTCACGCCAGCGAAGAAAGCAAGCATTCGCAAAGTGCACGCGCCTAAGTGCAGATTCATTTTTTAAATTTGCCAACATGCGAACCTCGTTGGAAGTTTAATGCAATTACATTGAGATATTATTTCGCTGAGATGGAAGGGTAAATTGTCACGCCTGTGATCGATGAAAGCGAATAATCTAGAAATGATAAATTATGTTTTGAAATTAAACACAGAGCAAATATATTCAATGCCAAATCACGTTCCAATAATAACGCAGTTTGATTATTGAATTTCAAAATTGCTTATGTTTCCCTCCGATCTTCGTTGCCGTTCTTCAAAGAAACTCACTAAATCCGCATTCTATAAAGAAAGAAAGTGATAATTCCAATTTACACTTCAACTATGCATATACGTTAAATTATATGTTGTATCGTGATATAATAAAGATTTCACTACGTTTGTTCCATCGTATCAGGAATTACCAAACATTCCGCGTTTTTCCCATTCGTCACTAACGAACATGGTCCGGCTTTTGAATCCTCCTACTCTATTATTCGACCACATAAAGCAAACGGTTTGAATCAAAGCAGAAATCGGTCGCGTTAAAGCCTATACGTACGAGCAAGCAAGAACTCTTTGCATATCGACGTACAGGAACTGCTATCGCGCAGCCATTATTCTCCGTACTGGTCGTGACGATTCTCGCTCACCTTTTATTGGATCGTTACTCGCACGGAATGACAATGCAGCACTCGCCGATGCCGGCCCCCAGGCCACGACGGATGTCACTATTTGTTCGAACCATCATATTTCAGAACGTACCGTTCCTGGAATTTATTCTTCATCGATGACAAGCCACGGCCTACCAACCTATTGCTCGTCCTCGTCGTTTCCGTCAGCTTTTTAGCCAGCCGTGCGAATGACCAGATTCGTCAACCCTTTCCATCTTTCTTCTTCTTTCTTTCCTTTCACTTTGTACGGTAGAGATTCTGCATTCCACATACGTTCGCCTACATTTCAATTTTCCAATAAATGGGTAAACGTTTACAGCCAATTTGTCACAGAATCGCGCGAATAACGTAACGATCTACGAAGCCTATAAGATTTCCCTTCTGAGCTTTCGTTTGCTCGATTGGTACGATAGAACTGTTCATAGTAGCGAGCATCTGATGGTTTCGAATATTATGTTACATGGTTGGTCGTATCGAGAAAGACACGTGAATCGTAAGATTTATTAGATTGTACGGAATCTAATAACAACGATCGAGGACGAAACTCCATGAAGCAACTAAATCGTGAATAGCGCTAGCATAACTGGCTGAGTGCGTTTAATGTTAGACATGCTCGCCGTGTGTTTGGAATATGGCGCGGAATGATGAACGAGGAATGGTACGAAGGAGAATGCGAAATGAGCGAGATACGAAGGTAGGAGCTAGATGTATCTGACGGGTTGTGTTTTAAGGTAGATTTGCTGCAACGATGATCTCGAATTATGAAATTCTCTTTGTACTTGATTTTGACATTGATATCTAAAGATGATTCGTCGATATTTTATGTTCCTCAAAAAGAAAAATTCACTCTACTAAATCTCAAAGATCAATTATTTTTAAATAAAAATTAGGCAAATTCTAATATGTTTCTCATATCGCTTTTCTACGAACTATTTTATCTTTTTAATTTGAATATAATTATATAGTATTTAATGAAGATAAATACTATAGCGCTACGAAATAAAATATTCAGCACTAAGCACCAATGGACAACTCGGAGGATGGTAAAATAATGGATCTATTATTCGCTGGAAACATTTCCATTCGAATTCACTAACTTACCGTTAAATGGCTTTGGTCACTTAGGTGCCAATCTGTTACAGTGACTTTCGGGGATCGATACAAAGCTTAAACCAATTGTAAAATCCTCCGTGACACCTATCGAAATCGATCGAGTTTGGAGGAGAAGGTGCTTGCCGATTCGACACGATCAAAGATGGCTAGAGGTGGAGAAATATTTAGCCTGAACTACAGTAGAAACTATTCCTGTTCCGTTTCGGAAGAGAGAATAATTTAGGTCACGGGTCGAGCACAATAGCCGATCGTAGGTAGCTAAGCGTGAAATTCAATTGAATAGGTAAATTCGTAAAGAACAACGAGTCTCTCTTCAACAATATCGCAACGCTTTTGTGTTCCTTTTTCCGCTAAAGGCGTGACGAATTCGAAAAATGACCAAAGCCAGACAGTTTCTCGCTCTTTGAAGAATTGTTAAATAAAGAAGGATTTAATTTAAATAAAGAAGAATGCACTCGAAATTTGTCCAGCATCGATTACAGCATAATTTTTTCAATATCGAATGAATGTTACACCTAGAAACGTTCTGCACCTTTCCAAAGTTTTCTACGCGTGACGAATTTATGTAAATGTTACAGGCATCGGCATCGTATTTAAAAAGGAAATAAAATATGAAATATATATATGAAAATGATAGGATGAGAAGAAACCAGACAATCAGCAGCTATGTTGATCTTTCAATAAGAAATTCGTGGAATGTTTCAACTTAACAGAAAATTCCTGAATTTTAAATTAGATTCTCTGAATTCTGATTCTAAAAGGATGACTTTTGCCCGTAATTACTCTTTCGAGATACTTTAGAAGATATCAGTTATTAGTAGTCGTAATCTTTTTTCATGAGTTCGATTTTTAATTATTGAGTTGGCAAAACGTGCTAGAATGCTAGTCGAGTGCAGAATTAATGATACAACTAGTGAAGAAACGATTCTCTTCCAACGATTTTACGAAAGAACAACGATCTTCTGTGTCGCGGTAGTAAAATTGCCCTAACCCACGGCGCAGTACAGGAAAAGGCGCAATTTACGACACCCTCAAACGTTTTCAGAAGCTGAAATGAAACTGTACAACCGCTCTGAGCATTCGAAGCTTCGCGTGCATGTGCATATTTAAAGTTGCCATTTCTGCTTCGAAAATCAATCGAAATACGTACGAATGTAACGAAAAAGGAAAAGCAGCAAACTATTTGTTATTTTAAGACAACTGAAGAAATTTATCGATATATATATATATATATATATGCATATTCCAAATGCTTATTCGCTTCGGTGGTCATGAAAGCGCATCATAACCGCGTTGGAAACGATTTCTCCCGTTGTTTATCGTTTTTGTACATTTTCGAGAAATTTCACATGTGCAGCATCATGAAAAGCGAAAAACGAACAAGTTGGCTGCGAAATCTACGCGCGATTAATTCCGTGTAACCGCTAAGCGAGCAATGTTAATAAACGGTCCGCTATCCGATTAATCTTTAATCACATATACATAAACAACGATCCCTCTAATATGCACATGTAAATAAGTCACGTTCACGAACGACCGGCTTGAAAACCGATATATGTATGTGTATGAGGCGAAAGCGCGCGTTCGTTCCCTGTCAAAATGATCGATAGGAAATGCGAATATACGCGGTATGTATGAAGCTTAAATCGTGTGTAGGACGATCAGAGAAGATATGAAAACTCCCTCGAGCCGATTTACGTGACCGCGTATGATAATTGAAGTCGAGCCATGAAATTACACTGGCGGACAAACGCGAGCTTATAGCGTCCTCAGAATCGAAATTGTTCTGCAGCTAACTCGTTCGTATTACAGAGTATCGTGCTTTGATCATATTGACTCTATCGATCTCATGTTGCGTAATAATAACTCGTAACGATCAAATAAGTAGTCAAAATACAATTATCCTGCGCTTATTCGCTGCTTTTCCAGCAATTGAATGGAATTCAAATAGACGTTGGAATTCCATTTAAAATATATCGGCTCTAAGTATGATAGGAAGCGTTCCAAATTAACAAGTGGAAGATCATTTTCATTTTACGCAAAATAAAAATTAATTTCACCAGAATCCTTACAAACTCTACAAATCGCTCAAAGATATAATGTTATCGTATAACAATTCACCCCTCGATCGTAACATTTAATTTACCAATTCGATCGATAGGAATTAAACATTCTAAACCGAAGTAACCGTCATACGATCGTAATCGTATTCCTTTTCTATTTCCATCGAGCAGCTTCTTGCCAACAACGCGGCTTCGATTCCATTAACCACTAACAAAAGCTGGTCGTCTGTCTTACTTTCGCGAGTGGCGAGAAGCGAGGAATAATCGTTAAAAATACTTTGGCGGCAAAAGGAGCGCAAAGTTATCCGAATGAATTGGGTCTCTGCTACGGCTGCGCTGCTTAGCCCCATTTTCATTCATTCACCCTTATCGGGACAGCATGCCAGTAGTAAACTCAACGAACGACGATCTTCCGTTTCTTTTTCAAACGTAGCGCCTACTTTCTCTCTTTTAGCGTTCCACAGCCTTGAAATTGCCCGTGTCGTGTCTCCCTTATCTAACTGACACTGGTAGGAAGAAAATATTGTATTCCTGACGGGGGAACAAAGCGCGACTAAATCTTGGGAAAACGCGCGTGGAAAGGGGCGGACGCGTAGTATTAAAGCCGACGCACCAACGTCGAATTATAATCGCTCGGCTCCTTTGATACCGATAAAATAATAATAGTAGGTGCTAATGAGATACCGATAAGAGTACCAATGGAAATAAAATTTGTTGGAGTTTTCTGATAAACGTAACGGGTATGTGTACTAATATTTATATCTGACAATGTTTGTTTCTATTACAAAGAATTGATAAACTGACTTACACTACTTACTTTTTGCTATAAAATTACTTCTAAGATAGAGAAGAATTCTGTACTGAACCGTGCTGGGTTAAATCGTTACATCTTCTTTTACTCTATTTATTATTTTGAAATATCTAGGATATATCCTTTTGTAGTCGAATGTATTATTTATGAACGTGTCTTTTCATAATCGTAATGCTACTTTATGTTACTTTATCGTTAGTTTTAATACCCTGGTTATTATTGCAAAGCCACGTCTTATATCATCAGCACCGTGTCTAATAATAATAATACGTAGTCCAGCATTTTCCTTTATCTACACCACTGTTTGAAGTAATATACGCAAGCTTGTAACGCGATGCGATGAAGAGACACTGGCAACTTCCTGGTATGTGGGAATCACAATAACCGTGACGTGTCAGGTATGTGAGGCGACGAAGAGCGTACCCTTAACCGGAGTTTGACCATCAGCTGCTGTCGGATTAGGATTCACACGTACACGGTTCACGAACACTTAGTTATCTTGCTAGCACTAAAGTTTCCTTGTATAGTGGAAGCTGACGGGAAATGGTAAAACACCGAAACCGCAAACGAATTTCCAGGAAATCTGAATTAGTAACGCGCTCATGTCGAATCTGTCGGAGAATCATTGCAATGAATGATCTTCGGTAGAATTAATTTCAGTTCGTTTTCAGTAAGAAGTGCTGCTAATATTTTAGATTTACGTGGTAAGTATATGCGTCTGTTTTTGGCCAATTACGTTATATAACAAAAAATACAGACACAGTTACCTGAATTTCTTTTGCATCCCTCGTATTCTCTAGATTTTACATCACCAGATTACAACCATTTAAATGAAAAGATATTGATTCTTTTTTTACATCAAAGCCAACTGTTTTCTATGGAAATCACGTGACGAAGCTTTGAAAGCTATGGCACAATGTAGAAAACAATGGATATTATATAACTGAATAAACGAACCACAGCTGAATACCAGTAGAACCCAACGTGTGCTTTCCCAACAACTCAATTTATTTCACTTTCCAAATTTTTCTCCCTTAGAATAGCCGTTTCTATTTCTTCCACTTGTTACATCACAATTTCACTCTGAAGATAATATAGCGAGTAAAAATACGACGCAGATGTTGGAAACTATGGCAGTGAAGAAATAGTCGGGCAAAAGGTTAGAACCAATGCCGCGAGCGAATGGATTCTTCGGTATCGACGATTATTCGAAGAAGGAAGTTCACTGCCGTGTTGCGTTCGGTACAAGATAATTCAAATTGACGAGTCAATTTTTATCCCGATCATAACGCACGATTCGATCGAAACCCGACCAGACGATTAAACGTCTCGCGTTTCCTTCGCCTTATCACTTACCGCAAATTGACCGGTTCGCTTCTAATTAAGCTGTTGCCAACTTTTACGAGCGGCCGTTCCACCGACTGATGCAATTTATTACCTCGTCATTTAAAACGCCGCGACCGCTAAGGAGGGGTTGAAAGAGCGTACGATGATGGTGTATTATGTCAAGTATAAGCAGCACGGCCGTTGAAATTAAGAAAAATGGCGGAAGATAGGAGGATAGAAAGTCCACTTCTCATTGTAGACAGTCACTTTATTATTGAAGAACAATCTAGCCGGTGCACACATCCGCTGGAATCACTGGAAATAGGTCAACGAAATGTCGAGAATAACATCGTATGATATTCGACGAGATTTGAGCATTTTCGAAATTGCCCGACGAAGTAAGAAATTTAAACAGAATATGAAGATTTTGAGTATAGCAAGTTTTATGTATGGTATACATTTTAAGTAGGTAGGAAAAATGTTGAACACGATGATGTTTCACTGTACAAGATATGCATACTGTTGTTATAGCCTCTAGCGTTTTCCTCTTAAGTGATAAATTTCTGAAAAACAACGGAGAAAGGCAAAGTTCCAAGATCTTTCGTACATAGTACGGTGATTTGAATAGATGTTTCCCGTACACGTGGCAGATTTTTCTGCAGAGCTTCTAGTGCCTGAAATAGTAGAATTTCCTCAGCGTATTTAATAAACGTAATGTTATACGATTTTTGAAAATATTTATCTAATTTTCATAATTCTGTAACTCAAAATCTATTGCATGTATCCTGTGCTATTAAACACGTTTCTATAATCATATAATTACGAAATTGCCATATAGTGCAAAAAGAATAATAACTATATCAATTTGATAATGATAAACCACGACAAATTTTAAAAAATCTATTGAATCCTATTGTAGGTTAAAAAAAAGTCCTCAAACTCTGTTCTGTTTTTCGCTTCTTTTAGACACACGTCTGTTAGTTGAAAAAAAAAAAAAGAAAAGAAGAAACTCTGAAAGCTGATAGCTTAAACACTTTGCATATTGAATTGTTAATACAGTGCAATGAACTTTTTTTACTGCGAAGGTCATAGATCGAAAAGTGCTCGACTCATTTATACCTGATATAAAGAAAGATAGCAAAGTTCTAATTACCGTCGCGCCGGTAATTGACATACCTAAATGAAATTATACACGCTACCGCAGAACTAAATACCTCGTCATCACGGTCCAGGTTCATTTATCGTAATTGTTGTTATCCACGCATCCTCTAACCGCTGTTTAATACACCGAAAAATATAATATCATATAGTTATGGGTTAACTACTGGCGGTTAATTAAACAACGAATCCTACGTATGAGTAGAAATGAAAATTTGCATGAATGCGGATGATCAATAGCGTGTAATAGATTCCTGTTACAACGCGGAGATCGTGTGTATTAACAATTACTGTTACCGGCCGCAGTATCGACCACAGACACGAATAAAATTTCATCGTTTCGATCAACATGAGCCGCTTACGGAATCAAACGCTAGAGAATCCTGTATACTATTTCGTCGTATTAATATGTAACGTGAGATTCTCTAGCACTATTTTGCGTTGCCAAACGCAGACTTCGTCATTACAAAGATTTCACATTGTGTAAATCATTCGCTTATAGATTAAAACCTGTTTGGAATTTAACTATGGGGAACAGCAAGTAATTCCAACATGGAAATTCTTCAACGATTCCAATCGAGAACTCTAAGATTCTTAATAGATGCGCCTTGGTATGTTACCAACGAAACAATATACTCAAGATACCTACAGTCAAAGAAGAAATATTCAAATTCAGTAATAGATATAACGTAAGAGTTAACAACAACCAAAACTCATTAGCTACTCAATTTTTTGACACGTCGAATCAGATCCGCAGGCCTAAAAGACATTACCTTTTAGATTTAAGCACTAGATTCAACTAGAATCAAACACACGATAAACACTTATTAAACACGACATAGTACCACGCCAGAAAAATTGACTTATAATTCTCAATGAAAATTCATTGTAAAATTCATCCAAATAAAAAAAAAGAATTCGCTTATAGAAGAACGTGATAATCATTATAACATTGATAGCGTGCACGAAAAGGAGGACAGCGTTCGTACAACAATTAACATATTTCGATCGGTAAAAGATGTTTGTTTATCTGAAGCTACTGAATGTAAAATTATCAAGTGCAAATGTTGATTAAAAATAAATGAGTTTGAATAAAACAAGAAGGCAAGCCAAAGTGATATTGATTTTTAAAAATTCGAGTGCGCAGATATAATACTGTAAATATTGTGCAACGAAAAGTTAAATATCGTATAAATGAGCGTATTTCGAATAAATAATACATATTTCAATAAATCAATGGTCTACCTCAAATCTATCGTCTGCTTTGCAAATTAAACAGAACAATACGCAACTTCGTTACAAAATTACTTAAAATATACATCTTGCGTGAAAAACGAAAAAAGAAAAGTTAAAACCACGACTCTCGTACAGATTCTAAAGCTTGGAGATTCGTACGGATGATTTCCGTGTCATAAGATTCTACACATACGAGGACTCGTAGCTGAGGGGAAACAACCAGCTGAACTTGTGAGATTCGATGCCGACAACCACGAATTCGTGGGATTCGATACTGACAACCACAGACTCGTAGGATTCGATACGAACGCCATTGGGATTCATGGAATTTAACCACGATGATCCTCCTTGTTCGCGAAAGTCAGTGATGATCATCTTCGCGACTCGCATTACGATTCCAAAAACCTTGGGACACTTACGATTTTGAGAAACTCATGCTTTGAAAACTCTGGTATTCTTCGTATCTGCGGAATATTCATGAATCCCTGAACTCCAAACAATTGCAAATAAAACGCGATGCATAGAATTCTAAAAACGCGAACTGCAGCGAAATTCCTAACGAAAAGTAAAAAATTCTTGCGCAAAATCCTATTCCTCGAGGGATTTTACGTATCGAAGATTATGTCCCTTTTTCATCTTATTCTCTTCGAATCCCAGGTCGCTTGAATTTCGATATTTATAAATAATTAATTTTCAACGTATATGTTTTATTTCAATTATGCATAATATTCCTGATTTCCAGCTGCATTCTGGCTTTGCGATGGCTTCCATTTACAGACATTTTCAAGCGACGAGCTTAAACATAAACGAAACAAAATAAACCAGAATATTAATCATAACCCAACCTAAACTCTATTAAAATTATATATAGCTGAGTGGAATTCCTATTTTGTTTCATAATTACCTTTATGCAATACGTCGCACCCATACTCGCGTTACACTTACATCATTGCTATTATTATTGCACAGCAAATATAACATTGAAAGATTACCGGCAGAAAATTATGGACATCGAGAAGTAATTCGCGATAATCAAATTAAACTGAAAACAAAGATACCTTTCGACTGTGATACGAGTGCTAACCACGGAAAAGCTTTCACGTTAAAGCAAACGTTAAGAGTTCTCAAAACCGTTATACGAACAAGAGACACGAAAGATGAAAAGATATAAGTGAAACTAAACGCTGTTCGTCTGGAAAACACGTTAACGTGTACCACCTTTCGAGTTGCTTTCAAAGTAAATATTGCACACGTGGCGTTTGTTAAATATATTCAAGCATACATGACCATATAAGTTTCCTTACCATGCTCTTCTTTTTTCTCTGCATATTCATTAGTCCGCCTTCCTCCGTGTATACCTACTCGTGGTAACACCTGTCCGTTTCGAAAAATTCTGAGTTAGTAAGTCCGGCCTGTTGAAACGACAAAGAAAAAGAAAAAATAGAAAATGTAACATGTAGCGAGACGAACGGGATTAAAAGACACGTGTGAATTATATGCAAACCGTAGAACGATGATTTTTCGGAAATTTTCTAGGAAAAAGGTAAAGGTAATCGAGAGAATTAACGATGTTCATGCCTTTTCCTTTACTATCGTTGATTAATTTTATAAACGTAGAAAAATTTACAAAATTATACAGGAAATTTGAAGAAGAGAAAGAAACGGAAAGGGAAGCAGCGATTGATTAACGCTGCTCGCGATGAGAAAAACGGGAGATATAAAAAGGCAGGCCGCTTTTAATGGAAGGATGAAAGGATGGGGCAGCGGCTGAAACGGAAATAAGACAAATTCCGATTGATCATTCGGAAGACAGTCGAAGGGACAGAAAAAGGGAGAAAGTCGGGTAATTGAATTATGGTCGATCAATTGTCAAATTCTAATAATGGGGTGTGGCGATCAATTTAATTGAATGAAAAAAGGAAAGAAAATTGGGAAAACTGGATGAAATATAACGATCGTTGCATCGTATTCTCTACGATGGATGAAATTAATGGAATGTAATTATATTTATTAAATGTTTCGCTGCCGGCTGGTTAATTGAATATAATAAAAGTTTACGAGCGTTCGCGCCGTAGAAATAGACACGATCGATAGCATCATATTTCAACCGAAATAAATACCTACTAGCTAAATTAAAAACTTTCATTTCGAGGATAGTACGATTGGAAATTGCTCTCGGCAATCGCTGTCGTTTTTATCGAGTTTATTATATTTCGTCTTAATTGCGTCGGTTTCGATACCCTTATCAACCGATGTCTTCCGACAACATCCGGTATTCCGTTTGCTGCCATCGTTATCAGGAAAAACGAAGAAATTCCTGAACGTGCAATACCTCCGGACCAGCTATGTAATAAAGACATTCCGTCGAATGGCTGGAACGCAGATGCGGCTGTCGTTTCCACCTTCAAATTAGTCTTGTTCCATCCTACGCTCTTATAGCTTGAAGGATAACATATAAATGAACGAAGTTAGTCCAACGACAGTAATTAAACTCGAAGCTCCATTATTAACGATAAACGGCTACCTTCCTGACGTCGTTTCTCCAGAAGTCTTTTATATCCAACGAGTATCAGCGTATGATTTAGAAGAAAAGATCCTGTACGATTCTTTCAAGTTAAGGCTTAGTGTTGGAGGAGATCTCTGGTGGGCTATTGGATATTTTACATACTTTAAAGGAAAAGTTACGAGAGAATCGATTTCAGTTTTCGAGTAAAAAAATCAAGATCCTGAGATGCTGTTTTTCGACGAAATTCCTCTCTTCTATTTACACTTAAGAGATTTGTAAATATATGAATAAGAGATAGATTCGAAAGAAGATGTTCGAGATTTTGGTGTAGAGCTAGTTGTACGTTTTACAATGCAAAGTGTATATATATATATATAAAATGTGAAAAGTAAATAACGGAGACAAAGGTGGCCGTGGTATGAGACCGTGTGGACTATAAAGGGAGTATCTACTGCAATTCCGTACTTGTTGCTCTGCTTTTCAACGTCTCTTTCCCGCGAATCTTTCTACAAATAAGAGAAATATCTTTCCCAATCGATATTTAATAACCATCTTGCCTTTACCTCAAACATTGCAACAGGAAACGCATATGATACGATGATTTCATCGCAAAGAACAGACATCGCAGCGAATATTGCGAATATTGTCGAGTAATCATATTAACCGCGAAGTAAATTCTTCGATGTATTCCAAACCTCGGCGTTTCCTAATAGCCGATACGATTTCCGTAATTAATTACGAGGTTCAAAGCGACGCTATATATTCGACGTTATAATGCAAGCATTTTAGATGCATAAGGTCGGCAATGTCTAAAAGTAAATAATCTTGATAAATAATAAAACGACAGCTAAAGATAGGAAGCGAGAAAAGCGGATGAGTGACGTTTTCTTTAATTAATAACCAAGAATAATTAAAGAAACGTGGGCGTGCGGTGTATCGCTTCGCTATTTAATTTCCACCTTCATTAATCAACGAGCTAATTGCGCGCGAAGCAGTTTAATATTCGATCGGACAGTCAAACTGGCCGGACAGCGTTGGTTGCCCGTGTAAATACCAGGACAACTACCAACATTTATTCGACAACGAGTCTGCCCACGACAGGACGTATCTATTGGGTGTCCCAGAGACGTAAATTAATTTAGGGGAGATTGGTAGAAAGCAATGAGAGTAATATTTTTTCATAAACGTATACCAGATATTGGAACGCCTGCTGGTATCGTATAAAACGCGATGTTTCTCCACGGTATGTATTCAAAATACAAAATAAAATAAAACTTGTAATTTTAAAAATGCGTAGAAAAAGGCTTGCGACATTTTGTATTTCCTACGAAAAAATAACGAATTGTTAATTGTGTATCGACGACCACAATCTCTAAATTTAAACATCACCGAGTAAATTTTGAATAACTGACATGAGAAATTGAAAGAAGTCTGCTAAGTCTGAATCTGATTTGTAAAATCATTTACAGAGTAATGGAACCAAGGAACGTTAAATACTATGGAAGATTTAACAGTAAAAAATTAACAATGACAAATTAAAATTCACCGTGAAATGGAAAAGCCATACGTAAGAAGAGATTTCAACTGTATTATTTGTATTATTTATATTATGACAATTGCTGAGGTTTTTATATCCGTAAAGGACGTATCTACATGTATGTAATTCTAGAAACTTTTATAAACTCTTAACGAATTCTTGAATAATAAAACATGAAAAAAGCATTAGAAAGGAAAAGATGTATCGGTCTAGACGTTTGCAGATATATAGCTTGTTATATATGTATCAATATCGTCATACGGTTCCTGAAAATTTTTTAATTCTATCGTTTGTATTAATAAAATGAAGAAAGCACGTTTCCATTTATTGCAAATAAAATAGAAAGAATGAAAAAATTCGAAACGCTACGGCGATGGCAGTGAGTACGAAGGTCAAAGATAGCTGATGCTATCAATTATTTTAATTAACGTGGCGCATCCGACAACCGGCAGAAAAGAGAGCGAATCAAAATGCAATTTCATCGTTGCGTGGCATCACCGATGAGTGTTTGCAAAGGGGGTGGGTTCCGAGGCGAAAAAAGTTGGCTAGAGAATGATGTGCACGAGATCGATCGACGTTCTGTGACACGTGCCAAGAATAATTGACTGTTAACACATCAATTGTCGACGGAGCGACTGCTGGTAGGCTGTTGTTTCGAAGCACCGAAACTGGCGGCCAATGGTGATCCACTCGTTGCACAGAAATTGATATACTATTTCGCGAAAAAAAAGAGGTAAACGAATCGTCGATGGAACGGTTCAAGGTAAGACAGAAATTTGTTGAGCGATTTAATCAATTTAAATTTATAATTAAATCGCTGCTTCGTTCCCACTTTTAAGTATTTGTTTGACAATTAATATGGTTTCCAGTGTACTCTCAAATCTTTCGCGGTTTAAGAATATCTTTAACTTGATTGTAAATATAGCGTATAGCGTATAGTGATTGTAAATATACTTGATGTATAGTTAGCGCATAACTATAAAATATAACGCGAAATTTAACAAGAATAATTGTTTATCGCGGTTTTATTGGTAGATTTATTACTAGGATATCAATAAAAGTTTATATACGCATGGGTGCGTGCAAACGGGCTCCGTAATAAATTAAGTAATTACATCTTTTAATTTAAAACGTAGAATATTCAGAAGCGTGCTAATAAAATGTAATTGTAAGTTAACTTTTTATTTACATGGTAAAATTACATTTGCCTTCACGAGTCAACGGTGTAATGAGATACCATGTACCGTAAGCATAGTAGTCAGATTTGGAGCTAATTCGAAGACAAGTTGCAAGGCGTTTATCGGAAACATACGCTTAATAAAACATTAATATTTAACGTTGCCTTGAACATGTGATTAGTATTAAATAATATCGAGGATAATCAATTAATATCATTTAAATATCAAGACCTATCGATATAATGGACAATTAATTGTTTGAATAATTTTGTAATTTTGTTGAAGTATATATTCGTCATCAATACCTTCTAACTTCTTTCATATATACATTTTCGTTGTTCAAACTCCGCGAATCTTTAGCAATGAGCCCATGATAATCGTGCCCTGTAACATACAAAATGTTTTGTATAACACATACATGCATATGTATCCTACAGGTATCTGGAATTTCACAGGTGAACGAATACTTTCGTCAGCCTATGTATATCTCTATCGGAAGAATGATATAAAAAGCAGAAACATGAAAAATTGAAAACGGATCGTTGAAGAACGAAATGCGTATTAATAAAGTATTACATCTCAAATAATTGATTATGCTCATCAAATCGAATGAGCGTGCCAATTGCAGAATTTTAATTCCCGATGTTTCATCCGTGTTGCGTGCACGTGTTAAACGCAAAGCAAACGCGCCTTGTATTGTCCATGGTTGCAACGCGATTTTTATGTATTCCATCGACAGCACCGTCGTCGCAGCAATCGGTGAATTACGCGAATTGAAAAACTGCCTGGGGTTTCATGAATCTCTCGATAATTTATCGATTAAGCCCTGCGTGGAATACGAAAGCCAGTTTCGGCGTGATTCCCCTGGTGGTGGCTTCGATTAAAATTCGCCTCACACTTGTCAGATTTCGTGTGCACCCCAAAGTAAACCGTAGCTCGATCCACGAAATTTCCTAATCGTCTTTTAATTGCGCCCTCTTCTATTTTTTCTTTCGTCTTTTCGCACCAGCGTTGGTAATTTTCGTGGTTTGTCTAAAAATTGCTACGGAAAACTGTAAAAACGTGCACGAATCGCTCGGCCCTCTTTCTGCATTTTTAATTATTCATCTCTATATCTGGATATTTATGCAAATTCGTCTTTTAGTATTACACAAATCAAATGTATGTACATACATGTATATAAAAATATAAGTTATTATATATATATATAGCATAAGTAGAAAGGATGAATAAGGAGATCGAACAAGGAATCACGTGGCTAGGAAAAATGTAATCAAATCGTATTTCTTGACTGTGAGGTCGAACTTCAATAAATTCTTCTTCTTTCCAAGTTCGTATGTTCTATGAAATACATAATTATTTCAAATTCTTCGTCGGTATATTACAGAAAAATACACGTTTGTCTAGGACAGTAGCTATTTTAAAAATTGTAATAACGCGGCGATGTCCAGCCATTGCGAACAAGGAAATAAAAAACCTCTCATTCTTCTATACTTGCACCTGCCTGCTATTTTAACAGAGAGATAATACCAACCTGGTATTATTCTGCGAGCTATAAAGGACGTGGAAAATATGTCCTTGATAATCTAAGATAAGAAGATACAGAAAGAGAACCTTGACCAGAAGATTAATCGCGAGGATTATTGGTGATCATGGTCACGTACATAAGGATCAGTGTGGACTATGCAAGGATAAAAAAAAGGATAAAAGATGTGGTTAACTTTTAGAAAAAAAATATTGGACGATTGGTTGTATTAATATCGATGAAAATATAGAGGGACTAACTTATATTGCAACAAAATATCGCCCACCTGTACTGTAGACTTTTACTTCTACTTTTACTTCGTAATACATTTGGCGAAATATCGATCAAACAATTTAGTAAATTAGGCCGAAGAAAGATAATTACACGCAGATTATACTTTTGTACCGACAGAAACGATAAGATATGAGTTTTATTTCATGTTCGATTATTACCTAATCCTTTAATATTTAATTTTGTTGAAAAAAACATATATCAAAGTCCAAAGTAGATATAACGATGTAATATTTCAAGCCAGTACTTAAAGTATCTATCCATCTACAAATTTCAACGTAGTAAACCGCTGTACACCTCTTTCGTCTAAAATAGGATTCTTAGGTAGACGAAAGTACGTTTTAATAGAGGTATTCGGGTGAATAGGGTCTCTTGGGTGACTGCAGACCTTTGAACGAGTGCAGACTTCCTGATGAGTAAGGATCGACTAATAGATGTACTAATTGTAATATTCTATTAAACGTATCAGTTACTATAAGCGAATAAGGATTGCGAGACGAGTACGAACCTGTTTATTACGTTGTTCGAAATATTTACAAGAAAATTTAAAACGAAATTAAAAAGAGAAATGTATTTATAATACTTACATCTTGTCGAATAAAATATATATTGTTTCTAATTAAATAGGTGCGGTATTCGATATTTACAATGAAGCTGATTTTTTCTCAATTTTTTGACAACCGATGTGTTTTCTAATAGACATTGCTAAATATTGGAAGAAATTAACGTATTATAAATTTGATCAAGTAACGAAGTTTGAACAAACTCCGTTCCTATTTAAACAAAATAATACGTTTCATTTTCATTCGTTTTGATCTTCGTCGCTACTCGAGTAAAAATCTTCGAAAAAGTAAAGACTTTACGTTGAATATGAACTTTCGAGTACCTAACCACGAACCTTTGAGTATATAAGAGGATTCAATCATATAGAGAGCGTCGGATGTGTCTTCGATATATCTGTGATTTAAAAGTCAATCCAAGGATTGGATCACATCCAATATCCAGAACTTTTTGATCCTATCCTATTCAAAGATCCAAAGTGGTTGAATCCTATCGAAGGATCAAAATCTATCTGGAAGGTCACTCCTGGGAGTCCAATCCAAACCTAGGCTTCCGACTTTCCGAATGGTCGAATACTACCAGCGTATCTCGAACCTCCAGAGATTGCAGTTTACACGGATATCTTGATCTACTTTACTTGTCCAATCTTTCCAGGATATACATAACTGCATCGGGAATTCTAATTTTCTGTAGTAGACAAGATCTAGGTTGCGGTTATTATTTGTACAAGAATATTTCTCTGGTCGAAAAATTTAGGTGATTGAAAGTTTGCCTTTCCATAACAACGCACGTGCGTGTGTCTCTGTACAGATCCTATAAAAAAATAAGGTAACGAGTTCTGCCTCTAGTTATTAATTCATCGTGAATTTCTACACTTTGATCAAATGCAAATAGATAGTAGTAGAGTTACTACAAATCGACCTACGTATCCGGATAATTATGAACTGTAGTTACGATCGTATCTTTGAATGTTAAAGAGAATAAAAAATATGAGGCAAGAAAAATCGCTATAACGATCGGCGTAACCTCTCGACGTTATAAACCGGCAGAAAAATTAACAGAGCAATGCGACGTCCACGTAAAGCTTCGCGTCACCCAAGATAATGTACTTCCGCATACAGATGAGCTTATTAAACGAGAATCCGTAGATGGAGGAGCGCATAAACCACTGTCCATGGTTCTCTTGTCTGATCGGACATGCGATGCTAAGTCCTGAAGAACTTCGGCGGTTTCGTTACGGGTTTGCGGCTTTTGCCGCGATATACAACACGAAGGGTGTAAATTTCGTAAAACGCTGTACCGATCTCATCGCCGGTTAGGGTGAAGTCGTTTAAAGCCACTTATACCGTGTATTCCGTGGTAAATGATTATTTAGCGGGAAACGAATTTAACGTTTCTGGCAGAAAAGGCTACGTCGTTCCTATGTAATCTCGTTGATAAGTTTTAGGACATTCGGGAAATGAGGCGAGCTTCGAACATTATTAGCAAATTTTAAGTTAAGAACCGCTATTTTCAGTTTTAGATTGACAGTTTTTACATCGAAAGATCTCGGATAAGAAGTTTCTCGGACTAAAATGAAATTTCAGTTTATCGAGTTTTGGATGAATCAAATCTTATCACAGATCTGAGTTAACATATCGATGCATTAGAACAGAATCGTTTGAAAATTATTTATAACGATCATGATTGAAAATGTTGATGTTTTGTAGAAGGATCTCTTGTTGTTTCGTAATTTCTGTTAGTTATGCGAACAATTTTGTGATTCACCGAACATACATACGCTTGATTCGTGCAACGTAGCGTGATGATAGCTTCTCCTAACGTGTTCGGATTTATTCGCTAAAGATAAACATTGGCGGCAATAAACTTTGAAAATGAATTTATGGATGGCGCGCACTGCGCGTTGAAAAAAATACGACCGTGTTCTGATCTATGAATTGTTCCGCACGCTTCAAAAGATTCTACGTATGTTTGGAAAAAAATTATTTGATGTATTCCCGGCGTGTATTCCGTATACCTTCGCTATCCGCGGAATGGAATGTTCGTGCATTCGGTGGAGAAAAATCTCAGACGATGCGAAGTGTTGGCATACACGCGGGAAATTTAGCGGTCGGGTGAGAAACGCGCAAGATTTTATAAATGTTTCGGTCACATTCCTCTGGGGGAGTACGCTTATCCATAGCTTTCCCTGTTCCCATCTTGGGATATTCGTATCTGAAGAGATGGAATCGATGCTGATCAATCGAAATTCAGACTATCTGTAAATGTGAATCGTAATATGTATGTACAAACGGATAGCACATTAAAAAAGCTATCGAAAAATATATTTTTCGTGATATTTTTCCATGAAACGTGTTATTTCTCTGTGAAGTCGGAATACCGACGAACTCCTTGAACAAATGTCTGTCCAATTGAAGCGTTGCGGTACGTCGACCAATTATGCAGCCTCAGCATTCTCCTAACATTAAAAACTTCCAGAGTGAAGAACGTTCATCCTTGTTGATTTTCGTTTGCTGTGGAAAACGCGGCGAAAGAATAAAGACGTAGAAGCGTTTAACTCGGTGGTCCCATCACCTAACGTCAGTGTCGTACGCTAAGCAAGCTGCTTTCGGTCGAACGAAATTATTTTCACCGTGTTGCTACCTACTTTCTCCAAGAACTTCAGAACTACCGGCTATAAAAATAGTCGAGCGCGCAGGAAGCAGTTGGTAGTCGTTGGTGAAATGTTTTTCGTTTTTCTTAGATAACTCACGCTTAACGAAATTGTGGACGAGGAGAACATGTTCTGAACTACGGTCACATTCCCTATCCGTATTAAAACGTTCCGTTGAAACACCGATATTTAACAATTCGTTTATGAAACGTGAAAACATTTTTATTTAAAAGGCTTATATCTTATATCAATGCCATCGAATATTATATCAAGACAATAGTACTACTTATTAATAGCGATGAGAATGAATATCTACATCTTCATAAAATCAGAGAGAGTTTCTTAGAAATTGTTTGAAATTTCTAAAATTATATTTGTAAAATATAACGTATCGAGAAACGTTATTTTTTAATAATATTGGCTGATGTTCGCGCCTTGCAACGCGGAATTAAATGCTCAGAAACTGCTTAAACTTTCCAAGATAATATACGTAGAATACGATAACGAGATGAAGAAATAGTACTTTTCTTTCTTAATATTTATCCTAATAATAATCATGAAATTGATGTTTGGTATACTTTCATAATACGTGGAAGATTGTTGTTAGATGTTAGTTTCGATCGAGTGACGAGACAATTGTTCCTAACAACTTGAAATGGAAATAAACTTAGCGGAGTGAGAGACTAGATGGAAGGCAAGAGGGTTAATATGATTTCAAGGGAAATAAGTTACGGCACTGGAGAAACTAGGATTGTGTTCAGTATTCTACGACGCAACTACGACTTCTATAAATTGTTTTCCCGAGTCATTGACCCATTTCTTTGACATCTGGCAGCAAAAGGTTCCACGAGAACCAATCAATTGCAGAAAAATGTATTGCTCCGATAATGATATTTCCTCCATAGAAATTGCTTGTGCGATTAAACTATTTAAGATCACTCGAGTAATACTGTTTATTATTTTGCGGCAATATCTTTCTCAAGCAACTAACGAGATACAATGTGAATCGGAAAATGAAACTCAAGAGGTCTATTCGTTGTTTCCTATTATTAGCTCGTTGTTTCAGAGAAATACGCGTACCTGCTTCGAAGGTCATTACATCGCAGCTTTCCATCGCATGAAAAAAATTTGTTGCTCGTTACGATGATGCAACTGTATTGAGAGATGAAACCCACAAGCTGTAATCACCGCACCAAACAGTTCTTGACTTCAATATGGCGCAGTCTACTTATTATTAAATCCACGTTTGCGCGAAGACGTGATGCAGTTAAGTAAAGTGTTTTGCCGCATGACGCTAATTAATGGTTTACGGCACTTTATAAATGCCGTAATTTTGATACCGTTTTGTTTGTTCGTGAAACTCTAACCAAAATCCAATAATTCTGCGACTTATCACGCTGGCTCCTCTGGATAGAAGCTGGGTTTTCAGATAAAACGGCGGTAAACAAATCGTGGCGAGTAAAACACCGTTGTATCGAGTGTTTTCTTACATCTTGGCATTTCAGATAATTCGTGGAGGATGTGAAGAATGCCACGTTATCTTAAATCGAATCTTTCAAGGGACCGAGCTTCTTGTTACAAACGATTTATGGAGTTTTAAATATTTATACGTATGGATATATAACGCGATATTTTAGAAATATTGGATCGTCTTACACGCACATGAAACGAAATTTGAAATTTGCAAATACTTTTCGCATTTCCGACCAAGTTTTATGGAATATGAATTTGAATATGAAATATGTATTTACAACAATCGGCGTGTGACTTTCGTGCATCGTTACAGTGTTAATAAAATTTCAAAATATTTTACATAATACACCCACACACAGTACACACGTAAAAATTTCGCGTGATATGTATTGAGATACTTTCGCGAGCCACTTAATGAATTTATTGGTCGACTAATTACAACGTCGCTATAGATGAATCCTCGAAAACGATCCCCACCGATATGTAATTGTTTAAGTCGCTGTCGATCGGAAACAAATATCTGATTCGCTTGATGGAATTAGGCAAATGTTAAAGCCATAAGCCGTAAGAGAGTCGTCAACTATGTTCATAATCTGGAAGTTCTGACTCCATTCAGGTCGACCGCAAACGATTCCGATCTACAGCCGCGATTCTCCGAATTCCACATACCGTAAAATATACATCTTGTCTCTCGTCATTCGTCCCTTGTAACGTTGATAACGGCGGCCAACGTCGACGACGATCAACGTTCTGTTCTTGTCGTGAGAACGACGAAGGGCGAAATTGCAGTCATCAGGGGCAGACACTCGATATCGCTAATTCGATCGACGTGATCTTGCTTTTTTTTTTCTTTTTGCATTTCACGCGTGCAAATACTTATTTCTGATTACGTTGAATAGGTACATTTTGAATGGACAACCGACATTGTCTGACACGATTAACAACTGCAACTATATCACGAATTCTAAGTTCTTCAAATAATTTTCGAAATGAAACGAAACGTGGTATTCGAGCTGAACGCTGAGGAAATCCAATTGAATCTTTTAACCTGAATTTATTATTTATTATGTGAGAATAAGGAAATATAGAATATGAAAATGAGACAAAATTGAATTAAAATGATTAATACAAATTGAATATTATATTTGGAGTTGTATCCGACCTGACACACGACAACATACACTCCAGTAATTTTGTTATTTTTGATTAGCGCTTTGAATATTCCCAGCCGAATAATTAATGGACCTCTTCTGCGCTTTCCTGCTGCTTGGCATACATCTCACTTTATTTAGCTTATTTATATTTAAAATACATAGAAGGTTCGTTTATCCTAGCAATACGTTATAACGATCATTTATATTTTCTAGAAAATTTTCGGAAATTTGTTACTTTTTATTTTTCTGCCTTTTGCATGCAATGAAAGAAATAAATTTTGTAAACGAAACTCTGATAGTCGAGCTAATATGAAATAAGTGTGACGTATTTTTAACTCCTTAAAATGCATAGAGTTTTTGGTAAATGTGATGCGAATGTCCACCAAACAATATTTCGTAGATATGCAAATATTATTAGGCCAAATATAAATATTTAAATAATTTTTCAACTTTTTACGCTTTCAGAAAGTAGGCTTCTCTTTTCCCTTATTTTTTCTACTTATTTTTAGAAAACTATAACCCAACAATTCAAGATAATAATGTAATCGTAATTGTAATTGTAATTTGTTCGATGACATATTACAATATGTCTCAGTCTCTTCGTGGATATTCAAATTGCTTCGGTAAGAAAAATGCAGAATTATCCGTAAACGTGTTTGAAAAAGCTGCAGCTTTTATCGCGAAATTAATACAACTTTATACACGAATTCCATTGCTTCCTTACTCTGTCGAGAAAAGCAACAAGGAACTCGTATCGATGTGGCTCTTAAATAAGAAATAAACACCTCATAAAAGAAATAAACAATCAAATTAACGTTATTATCAAAATTTTACGAGTCACTGTTTACCGGTATTAATAAATATATTCACATAAAATTAAAAAGTTTGATAACGAAACAAACGTAACTTATTACGATCATCCTATTCACGAAATGTTATAAAATCGTGAAAAAGAAACCTATAACTTACATCCTATAAATTGCTGGTTTACCAATATTTAATGAACAGTTATGCAAATCCATGCTTCAACGAACGTAATTTAAAAAATGGCAGCTACGTAGATAGAGAATCGTTTTACTTGCCAAATATTACAATAAATACTTGTAATTTCATATCTTACATACTCTGTTCGATTTTGCAGCGTCAAATTCCTCATAAATATATCTACATCTTATTGATATCGTTAATCGGTAAATTATTGTGCAAGAGAAATCGTACACTCGCGTGCATTGTATCATTAAGAACATAATCCTGTCGGATCAGCCCGTCGCTCGTGTACAACGAGCTTAAAACGGAAGCCAACGAACGCATAATATCAGACGATCGACTTTCATGGTCGACCGCGATCGAAATCCGGCGTGCACAATTAAACAGCTCCCATCTCGGCAATCAAATCGTCAAAATTCCCAATATCGAATGGGTTTCCGTGCAGTGGAGGCACTCTGCGACTGTAATGGCACTACCAGCCCTTCCCGCCAAACCGTGGAGTGTTACATCTCCGCGAAGGACCTTTTACCATCGTGCAAGCCGATCCTAAAGGCCACAGCGAAGGGAAGATGCGGCGTTCGTCGCATGATAATTTCCACCTTTATTCTCCTTCTTATACTGGTCGCTATTTATTGCCTGTCCGCCTCTTGCGATCGTCTACGAACGTTTAGTAGATCGCTAAGAAATCAAGCTCAATCTGAACGCCAACCTAACCCACAACCTCAACTTTCATTGCTACCGATTGGAATTACAGGGGAGGAACCGAACGTGGAAGAGGCGCCACCGGTTGAAGGGGATACGTAGATTTAAAGATTGGATCGTGAGTATTTTCAAGAAAATTCGATCGCGCGAATTTTCATCGAGATCGTGTTTCTCTATCGTTAAAATATTTCCTAATCCTGCTACGTTCCATGAATTCTTTGTATCTCGATGTTGCCTTCGTTTCAGGCTGGTGAAAGGTTTTTTTTTTAATGCCTCAAGGATAATTAGCGTACGATTGAAACAGGAAATCGGCGATCTCATGCTAATCACGATTCTTTTCTTCTTCTATTTTTCTCAAATTTTTGGGAAATTTTCTAACGTTTTCTTAGACAAATACGATACCGTGGAAAGCGACCGTGGAAAGAAATATGAAGTTTACAAGAAACGTGAAAGAACGGTGGAGTCATTTCTTGCGTAATTATAAGTTACGCTGTTTGATTTGTTTCCAAACGTTGAAATTCGTTTTGTTTATCGAGATAATAAACGAGACTGGGGCACAAAAATTCGGGAGCTGTAGCAAGGTTAATTACACCTTTAGCAGAGATCGAATCTGAAAGAAATTCAAGCAAATCGTTCTATACATATATATTATGTTATGATATTACACGTCTTTTTTAATATCATCGTACGGAACGTAATTGTTAATATTGATTTTCGATAAAATGCTATAACTATGTATTTTTTTTTTTTTTTTATGTATGGTACTAAAACTGCAGAAAATCTTGAAGACAATTATATTCTAAATCGATCATTCTGAATTCCTCATTCTCCGTCGATGTATTACAGCGTCAAAGAGTTAGTATGCAACCAATATTTCGAAATATGGTTAACCTATATTCACGTGTGAACGTTTTATTGTCTTCGGAAATCTATCAAGAAAGATAAACGTGATGATTGATCGTTACGATATTCGGTTAATGGGGGAAGATTGGGTTGTACGAAGAAAATCAGGTAATCGAAATTACGCTTGAGAACACATTATCGATTATCCGAATTAATTAATTACAGAAAAACCGAATAATGGAATTTTTCAATCTGAGATTATGACGTGCGTTTCATATAGAAAATGATAATTTATTGCACGTTATTAGATGTGCATATCTCGGTCATTTTTTTCTTGGCTTTCTAATCTTTCCTCTTATCTCGTTGATCGATCTTTCGATCTAGGATTATAAATCCTTCTCGAACTTAGTATCTCCGCGGGGTTAGTTTTCTTTCGCGTTTCGTACTATCTAATAACTGTTTCCTTTCCTACGAATGCTTCTAAACGAAGTGTTCATGGAAACAGTCCCTTTAATTCTTCTAACGATTTATTCGCCGCTTATATTGCTCGTCTTATCGTCTTATCTTCAAACCACTGTAGCTTTCATATTATTGTTCGGATAATCGAATAATTAAAAAACAAAACAAAAAAAAGATGTTTCAATAACATAACGGAAATTCGAATAAAAGGTGTTGAAAAAATTCAAGTCCTACTCCGCGCCGTAGATAGACTACGAATATTTATGTATTTATGACAAACGTGAAAGTATAGAAACACACGGAATACACATAGTAGACGACGACGTATTGAATATTAAAAATATCGAGATCCGTTACGATATCAAGCGAGCGAAACAAATTTCTGCTCAGAGTCTACCTTCACAGCTGTGCTCGTAAAGTTATAAATTTGCATAAATATTCGCCGGCTAATTACAGCCTTTTTTTCCATCCAAATCTTTGATATTTTGATATTGTTAATTGAATTCGATTACGATATCGTTAAAATAGATAGAATTCGGTTCGCAAACCACCGTAAACCATCGATATCGATCGCAACAGCTGGACATAAGTCTGAAACGATGCATGAAAGGAGAAAAAAAAGTGGAAACGGAACGTTTGATCCTGGATAACGAATGTGGCAAGCGCGGTGCTCGGTGTATGTAAGTACATAAATCCGTGTCCGAAACAGAGCGAGGTCGAAGTACATTTTTCATCCGCAACATTATTCGGGGCGAAAGTAATGTTACATTTCACAGAACAACGCCGATACGGTTCCGTGTGTCGTAACAGCTGCGGGTAGATGGAGTGCACACAGAGGGCAGAAGAGCGAAAGAGAAGGGGAGAGGAACGAAACGAGAGGGTGGTTCCTGTGATCTACATTTTAATCTTCCTGCATCGATGAAACGAGGGAATCAAAGCATCGTTCGGTTATACGCGCTGAAAAATCAAATTCAATGACTCGAATGCATTTGAACGTTGTCAAAGCAGCTAGGGGCAATAGCCGCTATGGCAAAGACACCGATAGCCATGCGCGAAATAGCCGAAATTCATAAGCATTTTTAAAAATATTATCGCTGCGAAAAGAGGAAATATCACAAATATAAATAATAATTTCGAAAATATTAAATCTTCGGTAAAATATGAAAAGTTTGGCGTGTAACTGTCGGGTGTTATCGCTGCGATACAATTTCCACTGTTTTCAATAAAATACTTGCTTTTTAGCAGGGAAAAAGGGCAGTAGGGAATTGGTGAAGCATCGTGTTAAGAGTCTTTTTACATTGCTACGATTATCGCAAAAATTGGTAACAAAAGAGATAATTTACTTTTAAAATCAATGGCTGATTTATTATCTCTATAAAATACAAAAAAAAAAAAAAACAAGAAAAATAAAACAACGAAAGAAACGACTTAATCATAAATAATAAATCCATAAAGTCTTACACCGTGAATTGAATTTTACTGCGATTACGCGTATTAAATTATGATAAATTATGAGATTAAAGACGAAAGTTAATGATTTTACAAATTCAGAACAATCGCTATCTACGAATTATCATTATCCGGACCAATGACTCAGAAGTCTTAAAGATATTGTTTTCTGCGTAATTCATACTGATAATATATTAGAAATATCGTCATTATCTCCGAGTCTAAAATTGCAAGTATACAATCATATTCCTTGCAAATTATCGGTAACAAGCCGTACAATCTTAAATTTATCGATATATTGGACTGAAAAGAACAATTAATTTTATTAGTCGCATTAGTAACTAAAATATTCGTTTGTTTGTACAAAACGTCCTTTATCAAAAAATGAGATCTATTGAAAGGAAGCAAAAAAAAAAAAGAATATGGCGCGCTAAAGATAGAAAGACATTAAACCTCCAGCCACGAGCGATTTCTTCTACTAAACTCGATCTATTCGTTCGTATAACAGTCTTCGGCCATATAGGAAACATTATATCCAATAAATAGCAGTCGTCACAGAAAGTATCAATCAATTTCAGATAATTGGTATTTTATCGAACCTTCGCTTGTTATCTCGAATCATTTTTAAACACACTTATTTACCTGCTATAATTCCGTTAATTCTATTTAATATCGTCACAAAACTGATCACGTATCTAAATTGCTTCCTCTTCTAGTATATTTTAAACGATCCATACAGATAATTGCAAGAAATTTTCGAATCGAAAGAAATTATAAACGAACAGCGCTACGAAGAAAATATCTAAAGGTTCGTTTTTATATAAGATAGCGTGGAAATATTCCTACAGGTATATTTAGTTGCCACCATAAAACAGTAACCTAGATGATGTAAGACTTTTACGCAATATTGCATACGGCCTAGTTAGAACACGTGATAACATATTTATGTACACAACAAAATAGGCTAAAATAACGTCTTCCGATGTTTTAACGATTGATCAGTGAAAGGCACTCGTTTCGATGGGAAACGTTGGTTTTCAATGCTCGAATAACGTAATAAGAAGGCAGCTGCGCTTTTCAGTAACCTGATTAAACCAACAAAAAGCAAGCAAAAGTCAAGTAATTTTCCAAACGTGCTATAGTTTCATCCTCTACCGATGTTCGTAATAATAAACTTTTACACTTTTAAATATGAAACTTACCTCCTTATTGTTGCTAAAACATTTTGATTTCCATAAATATCAACAACCTAATAATACCAAGAGAAACGTGATTTTTACAAAACCTGTGGCTGGTGAATTAACGAAACTATTTCTACGTTTAATCGAAATTGTCCAACTGTTCTAGCAACAATAAAACTCGAGTAAGTTCGTCGTCGGTAATGTGGTCTAAAATTGACAGTACGACGCAAGCAAAGAGGAACTTGTCGACGACATCTTCTCTCAAACGTTCACTGTCTACCTCTGGATATTCAGATCTGACGGTGTCGATGTACAGCGTCAAAATTTTCTGCACCTCCGACGGCCCATTCTCATGTGTCACGTTATATAGTAGAATGGGCCCGAGATCGACAGCCGGCGAACAATATCTCATTGTTTGCCAGTCGATCATCTTCGCGTCGATCGGTTTCCCGTTCTGGTATTTGAACAGTAGATTATCGTGTGAAAAATGGCCGTGGCATATTGTAGAGACGTCGTTCACTCCTGTCGCGATGGCTTTCACTATTTCCATTGGTCTCTTGTTTAATCTGTGTTTTATCCTCTCTACGAACCCAGAGTTCGGCATCGTCTCGAGAATATCCAGCATTCTGAAATCAGCGTACGCGTAGCGTGTAATATTTTGATATATTTTGATATATACATATATATATATTATTAATTATACATATTATTAATAAATATTATCGATACAATAATCAAATCGACTGAAAACAATAATCGAATTTGCACGATATTTTCTACGAAGAATGATCTTTGTTAAGATTCATCTTTTTGCTATCCGATTTTTTCTCACGTTAGATGAAAGAAACGAAAATTTCGAGAAACGTGGTTGCGCGTGATTAGGCGTGAAAACCATTATAGACGAATCTATTATAATAATATGTTTCGACATGGAACGGTGAGGACGTAGCTACGCTCAGATTTTCTAACAAACTGGCAATTAATTGATTCGCGTCAATCTCTTGATACTGGAAACTCGATCAATTTTGCATTCTGTCCGCTTCAATTGTGTACCGATTATTGCGCCTATACCAAAGTTGCTATTTTATTGCCAGTAACATCGATAACGTCAATATTACCGGTCAGATACCTACTGTGTATCTCCCAACGACGAAACTATCGCACGTTCGATACGATACAATTCTTCCATCAGTTAGACTTATCAACCCTTTTATCAGTATCACCAACGAAAATTCGTCCAAGGGAAATTCAAGTTGAAAACTATATTCCAAGGTTCGGTGTTATTTTTATAACGTATCCATCTGGCCATTTATTAAATTTTCTTATACTTGACGTCTTCCTATTAACAAATGTGTACTCGTATTTTGAAAAAAATTAGTCTTCGCATTATTTTCGATCTACTATTTAAAGAAATAATCATTATACCTACAGTACAGTACGTTATCATAATACGCTTAAATGGCTTCATCAAGAGTATCAATTAAGAGTTTGTTAAATCCCGCGAATTCATGAATATGAATTCATACGCGATCCATAACACTAATTTTATTCGATTATAGTACATACGGCGAAAGAAAATGAAATGCTACTTGTTCAATTCATAATTACAGTTGTTAACTACGATTGCCAATGCTTAGCCAGAATTAAGAAAATTCTGTGTTACATAGTCCCCCTTTTCTCTTATTGTTTCTCTACGTCCTACAGTTTACGTTTTCTAACTACCTTACGTCATAAAATAAAACGGTAGATCGTATGATTTTGAGAAACGCGTACTTGCTACTTTCACAAAGTTACGCGGATCCTAATCTTCGACTTGAGTAATCGACACAACACGAAATCGTAATTAATGCATTCTGAAAACCAAGCCTTTTCCTAGCATTCATATACGGACGATTGTTATCTTTGTTATCGTATCGTAAGTATATTTCTATCAGCACATGTATCCGAAATTCTGTCAAACGAAACCTTTGTCCGACGATCTTCACGCGCTTCGTCATAATTATTATCTTGCGGATTTTTTCGTAATTTTATATTTTTCGAAACACGATTCAAGAAATAGAACGTAGATACTTTATCTTGAATATTTTATCGTTTATCATTTTATTATTTATTATATCAATCATTCTTGTCTATCGTATCCTACATATCGTTTCGTCTTAAAATCACCCATTAATTGATAAAATCCACGCTCTAATAATCATCGTTGCATGTTATTAGCAAGAAAGGGTCAAGAAATTACCTAGTCGATCTCTTCTCGTAATGCAACATAGTCTCTTCCGTGAGAGAAATTTCAAGCAATTTCGCCTCGAATTCCCTGAAGACCTGCGGTTCTGTCGCTCTCAATCTCAACCCTCTGGCGTGAAACTTGGCCAAAACTTGCACGCACAATTTCAAGTGTTCCTCGTCCAATTCACCGTCCACCTGCGTGTAACCAGCTTCCTCCAAATCCTCGAGAACGATCACCGGTCTTCCGTAACGACCTAAATCCGACAGGTAACACTTTGGAACCAAATCGCTTCCATACTTGAGCGTCATCTTCGAGTAGAACATTTCTTCGTTTTGGTAAGCGTCGAACGCTGTCGGACTCTTGTGCTCTGCCTCTTCCTCGGGAAGCAGTTTCAGCAACAGCGGGAAGCTGCGTGGCTCGCCGGAGAACCTGACCACGATCGTCACGCGATAAATCTCGCTGCTTCGACTCAGCTCGTCGAGACGAATCGTTGCCGAGTCGAACTCGACGAATTCCCTGGAATTCGGCTCGCAGAAGCAACGATCGTGCACCATTTCCGGCAGCAATTCCTTTTCGATGAAAGCGAAGCTTCGCTCCCAAACCTCGTGGGACTTCATGCTCCAAAGTATATCGTCACCAGTTTTTACAACAATTATCAACAAACCGAGCAATTAAAGTTCAAACTGGCTGCCTACGTTTTTAATCCACGATAATGGCCGCCGTCTTTCCTCTATACTTATCGAACAACTTACACGTACGATAACTTTCCTCGTACGTCGCCAATAACGTAGGAATCTTGTACGATCGAAGCACGTGTAGCGGGTAATTGTAGGAATATCGTAACGGATGCACTATATAGTTCGATTTGGATGACTCAGTTTCCACACTAATTCTGATATAATAACTGAAAACAACACTTCAGAATAGGTTCGACGAGATTGTTATTCTAAGAACGATTGTCAGGCGAACAGCAACGATAACTACGATCGACGATGAACGGAGTCGGAGATTTCCGACTATCTCGCAGCCTATGGATACGAAACGCGTGACAAATAAGAGACAGATAAGGCGTTGTTGATATCGGCATTCAACATTCGGTAAGATCGATGCACGCGTGGCAACGAGTCGGCCGCAAGTAGCCAGCCGGTGAAACTTTGAAAGTATCGTAGGAAATTGTTACGCGTGCCGATTCCCCTCGCAACGCGCAACCGAGATAATGAAACTCTTATCTTCCAATGACGTCACGTACTCCATGATGCTCGGCAACGAACAGAGACCGATTTAGCTACTTCGCGCGCATTTTCAATAGCTCGAACGTGTCTTGTTCACC
Organism: Bombus haemorrhoidalis; assembly: GCA_014825975.1. NCBI lineage: Eukaryota > Metazoa > Arthropoda > Insecta > Hymenoptera > Apidae > Bombus > Bombus haemorrhoidalis. Next base: position 4,173,682 of record CM026166.1, on the reverse strand, counting down.
AATTCGTTTGACGCCAGAGCGAACGTAAAGTAATTCTAGCGCATTATCTCTCTTTTGTATCTACTGTTAAAAAACAAGACTGTCTTACACGTTGTATAATTGCTGGTAAATTATAAAACGAAACATCTAAAAAGATGTTTGAGCTTGGCAGTTTTTTCGCTTGGTTTCAAGGAGGATATAAACGCGACGTTAATAGATAGCAAATAATTAATATTCTTCCTTCTAAGTAAACATGTAGAGAAGATACGAAGGTCAATTTCGTTGTTTCGAACGAGGTGATAATACGTTTTGCTCTTTTTTTCTTTCATTTGCATACTAATCTTGCGTCCCGACGAGGGGCATCATAGTTTATATCGCGAATCTTAAACGATTCTTCGGTAGAAATAATTTACGTACTTGTTGACGTTACGTATAGGAAAAAAGTGAATACGTGAAACGTTGATTTTCAAAAATATATAACGTGACATAAAAATATAGAAAATTAGTCAAATTCGTGAATATCGTTAATAAGAGACGACAGATATAAAATGACGTACACGTACGAGACATCATTGTCTGAATTTTGAAGCTAGTTGCTCGATTCGATGATAGAAAAATTTACACGACGGGGAACATGCCGAGCCGATCGGTCGTTCGAATTAATTCGACGAGATCGATATCGGCGGTTCGCGAGCCAAGATAGAAAATTAGACAACGAGCGACGGGAACAGGGCAATTATAATAATAAGGAAATCTTTTAGACGGTGATTCGTTGAATTTCACAAGGTCTTTGCAGCGTAACGATGCTGCGAGAAAGCTCCAACAAGTGATTTTAATTCTAACGTGATTACTTTGGTAAATCCCGAACTAAACGGAGTTCGTCCTTTGTTCTTTAAAAGTTTTACTCGCTGGCTCATTTTAATACCAGATGAAATAATTCGAACTTTCCCACGATTCGTGGATACTTGATTCTCGCGGATATTTGATATTATTGCAAATTTTGAGCGGATTCGTTTGATAATCCGATCGAAATAGAAAAGCGCGCGTACGTTGACGTTGGAAAGCTATAAAAAGCTTGAAAATCAAAGCTTGAAAATTTGTTCATTTCTGATCTTCTTTCTATCTTTGCCTTTTCGATGGGAAGAGTTGCAGCTGCGAATTTTTGAAAGCAACAAACTCTTAGGTATTTATTAAAAAATTTCTCGATATTTTAATCAAAGGATTACATCTTCGGTGAAACCGAGTTTAATCTTCGTATTTCTTCTGGAAATGTAAAAAGTGTGGAAAGTTTAACAAGCTCAGTTTCAAAGTTAAAGTAATTTGGATACAATTTTTCGGTTCAGAGCTCAATTCGCGAAGTAAACGTGTAATACGCTTGCCCACAAATTAGAATCCAAACGAGAAAGCCGAAGTTCCTTAACTTCGTAAAATTTTATGCCACTTGTCGTCTAGCAACAGAGTACGAAAGTTATCACGTACGATGAAAACGATTATTACGCAAATTCCTAGCCAATCTTATAAAATACTTTTTCGTACATACTCGTTCATAGAAATCTTGCATCTTATAAACATGTAATTTTTGTTTAAACGAAGAACATGCGTATTCCGATGTTTAATAACATTTTTCGAGGATCACGTTCGCGATTTTTCCACTCGAGAAGTGCCGTTCCCCCAAAAATTCGTACGAAAACAGGTAAATCTACTTAAATGCGTCGTACTCGGAACGTAACGTAAATGACAAATAGATTATTCGCACGAAAATCGTTCGAACGACTCGCAACAAGTCGAAGAATGATATCAATCGTTATCGCTACAACTTCATGCCACGACGAAGTGGAATCTACCAACGGTGCAAACGTCACCCGTAAACCAATACCAAATCCGACAATCCCTTCAGGCTGCCGTAATTCAAAATTCCATGTGACAGGACCGCAACCCAACTCGCCATTCAACAGCAAATCCAACCATTTCCGCCGAACCATCGTGAAGCGATCGTAAACAACAGCGCGAAAAAGAATTCTTGAAAAAGACCGAATTCAAACGACTTAACCTGCCTCTTCATGATTAATTTACCTCAGCATCTGCCGTTTATGTCGTCGATTATGCCAAGCCAGAACGTACCGATACAACAGACGAGCCAGAATTTCCCGATAACGTACCAACAACCGCAAACGGTCACCCAACAAATGCAAACCACTCCTTCCGTTGCTTATCCAACCAATCCGCAAGGTATTTCGCTAGTGTTGCAAGACTTATTAACAGTTCGTACTATCGTGTCTACGTGTATGTGTATATATGTATATATGTATATATATATAGCGCGTGTATCGATTATCGACAGAGCTGGGATTTCACTGGCAAATATTGCTTCTCGGATCGAGGATCACGGTCGAACGGATTCGGTTTAATGAAACGCTTTGAAAACCTAATGAAGGTTTTTCGTTGCAATTCGGTGATAGCGGTTTCGTACGTATTTAACGCGTTGATCGTGGATACGGTGTTGGTACGGTGGTCATTTAAGCTTTTTCAAGGGGTTTGTTTGTTACGAGTTCATTAATTCCGTTTTTTATCATTTGGCAGAATTTTGAACGACGTTGTTTTGGTAAATATTATAAATGTCCAATATGTACAACGATGTAGCTACTTAAGATAAAACGTTCTTTCGGTTAGTTTCTTTTTTGCTGAAATTTAAGAGATTTCCGATGATATTTCGATAAACGTTAGAAATTTCTAAATGTAACGGGTGTGGTCGTTTAAAAAGAGAGTTTTTTAGGTAACGAGTTCATCGCGTACTTGTTTTTCTAATTCGTGAGGATTTCAGATACCAAGATAAATATGATACGTTTCCGATGTAGGCCGAAGTGTGTGTGGTTGTGACGATTGTAGAAAACATGGAACGATATTTGATAAAAAAGTAAATTGAAAATGTAAAATAAAAGAGAAGGAAAGAGAAAAAGATTGCGCTTCGTCGTGAAAATAACTAGACCCGCATTTCCAATCTCTTCCTGATTTCTATATTTTTCGATAAAATTCGTCAACTTTCCTCTATTATTCCTTTGTTTATTCAATTATTTTTTATTTCATTTTCTGAGATTTCCAATATTTTCAAAGTAGGTACATCCTCTCTTACGAGTAGTTCTTATTGTTGGTCAAGCTTAACGATTTTTCAAGATCGAGTTCCTCGGAGAATTCGCATAGAAAAATTTCGTTTCGTGTCATTGGACGAAATATTCCATACGATGGTCACAAGTCAGCAGGAAATACCTAGTCACGTTTCCTTTATACAAGAATTTCACATATTCTCAATCAACTCCACGCACCAACTGCTCTTGCCTTCGATTTCAATGCGTTTTCGTCGCCCTCGTGCTCGTTTAAAAAATATCGTTAACATCATTTTGTATCAAATGAAATTAACATACCTACTAGACAAACGATTATTACTCGTTTCCTGAAAAACCTTGTGAATTTATCGATTATCGTCGAATTTATCGTGTTATTTCCTTCTTCGACTATCTTATATCAAAATACTCTTTTCTTTTTTCTTTTTTTTTTTTGCCATCGAGTGATCCGAAGTTCAAAAAATAAGCAAAGATGTACTTGTCACATTTTTCGCCTGTGATCATCGTATTAGGTTAGGCTGTGAGCGTAAAAACGTTTTAGATTTAAAAAAAAAAGTACGAATAACCTTTGGAAAAATGTTGCGCGCGCAAAATTTACGTTATATCGATCGAGTCCTAAAGCATAAAGCTAAATTATTATTCGCATTATACTTTCTTTCTTCCATTTTGATGACTAAATTACCTTCTATATATAATGTGAGTTGAAAATTGAATATGCAGTAAAAATTGCACGCGAAATTTCACGTTAAATAAAAAACGAGTCGAGAGTTTATCGAGCATGGTCGATTTTACCTTAATAGAATTCTACCGCGAAAATTACGATACAGCTCATTTCAGAGTCGATTGTTCCTAAAATAAAGTCCCATAAAGGAATTTCGTTTCGCAGTTCTGATCCACATTTTTATATCAAACACCTTTAGGGTCGCGGCACGATTTTCGATCCACCGCGAACGAATATTCCCATTGTTGCGACGACGTAGCCATTCTTGATATTTTCACAGACAAAAAGTGTCTCTTTGTGCTTCCCACGATAATTTCAATCTCATTTAGTACAGCCAACGACCTTAACGAAGTCATTAAAACGTCCAAACTACCAAGTACCGCGAGTATTAAGCTTTATTTCACCGATAGCTTGTTTTTAAAAACAGATTCTTACAAACAATTCCTTCGGTTTATCCGCGAGATAAGAATATTTTTTACTTGTTTAAATTCGTATTAAGCTAAATCAGTTCTCTGCTGACAAACGAAAATATTTCCTATGTAACGTGTGTTAACCGTATGTTTAAACATCACGTGTTCGTATACCTACAGCTGTATTACCAAAAGCACGTGAGTATCTCTAAGTATTACGAAGGTAAACATTTTTTGCTTCTTCGTAAATTCATCGCGACGATAGAAATTGTACGATAAATTAATTACTGCGCTTAATTCTGATCTGAATTTCCGAGTCTCTAACGCCGCTATAATAAAACTACGCTTATAATCCTGTCTAGGAAAAACGTCGATGATCCTGTAAACATCGAAAAATATGATCTTTAGAGTAATATTGAAGTGAGAATAATTTCACACTTACCATCGTATTTAAACTCCGAAATCGAATTATTAACTTCTTCCCTTGATATTTTTCTCTATCGTCGATCATACGTGAGATATTTAAGATTGCCAAGTTAGATAGGACATCCCGTATAATAACCGAAGAAAGGAATATTTATCCGTAAAGTGTGGCGTTCTAGAGCTCAGCCACACTTTTATGCTAAAGGGCACCGTTCGTCCGTTAACTCGACAAATTATCAATACAGATTCCTTCAAGCCGTTCTACCAACTCCATCAAGCGGACGTATTCCTGGCGAATCACCAGTACCAGCCAAATCTGCAACCTCCAAGAAACACGTATCCGTCGTCGTCGTTTCAACCAGCCCCTGTGCAAACGCAATCCAACTACGGTAGCCTGCCTCAAAACATCCTCGACCAGATCCGTAGCTGCGTCGGTAGCGCAGCCCCGATATTTATCCTGCCAGGTGGTTGTCATCGACAAACCGTTGCAAGCAATTTAAACGAAGGCGTAGCGCAGCACAGCACAGGACAGTGGACAAATGCGAATCCCTTCGCGTCCTTCCACTGTCCACCCTCGTTCTATCCTTATCCGGTGCCTATGCCGGTGTTGCAGCCATTCGGAGTTCAAACCCGAGGCAAAGACGGTTCTCGCGGTTGCTTCTCGTGCTGTCAGAGAAAGCAACGTGGCTTGGATGGCAAGGAATACGCTGTGGGATGTTGCTGCGACGTTCACGAACAAGAGGAGCATCGTTGCACGGCTACGAACGGCGATACTATTTGCTCGAAACGAGATTGTCCGGCTTCCATAAGTTTGCAGGCGTTAGCGTCGCAATTTCTCTCGCTGCCAGGAATTATTTCTTGCGCTGCTACTAGGTTAATTTTAAGAAAAATACCCGGCTCGAATATAACCGATAGCACGGAGGACACGATGGATAAGGCGATCAAGTGTCTGGGGACGCTGAACAAGGAGCAGCTGTTGGCAGAGTGCAGAAACGCGCAGCATGCGAACGCGCTCATCAACCTTCACATGACTACCGATCCTCCGGTGAATATTATTCCGTTGCTTACGTTGCTGCAACTCAAGGTGAACGTCTTGAAGGCGCAGGTGGAGAATTTAATCAATAAGAAGGTGACAGAGTGTCAAGGATTTGGATTCGAGGTGAGCATCTTCGTCTTGTGCCTCGATGCTGTCCTTCTGAATTTTTTCTTCATCCTCCTTAACTTTCTCGGGGTAATAAGCGAGATCGCAAGTCCATTCGTTTGTTTGCGAACTCGTTTGTCTCTCACTTTCTTCTTCTACTTTCTTGTCATATCATATCTGTCTAGCGTTTAACGGTTCTTTCGTGATTAAGTTTTGCAAGGATATATCCAGTTCATTGCAACGACACTAATATCTCACGAATGTATCGGGAGAATTCAAATCCTATAGACTTAACTCGCTCAGAGCTTTCTATAAATGATTTAAAAGCACGCAAAGGTCAAAATCACGTTCAACGTTAAAACCATCGATGGTCGATTCAACGACGCGATCGTCTAAAGTATAAAGCGCGAGGTCGCTGGAACGAGATGGCGAAGCAAATTAAAGGCCAATTAAAATTGTCTCAAGAATCGAGAGTCGTGTTAACGACTCGTAGAAATAACTCCGAATCAATTCACAGTCGCAAGAAAGTAAATTTAGGATTTGCACAGGTTCGATCGAAGCTCGTCTCTTGTTCGATAAACGCGAAAAGAAATTCGATAAATCCGAGAAGACGTTTCTCCGTTGCATCGATTCCTCCTTTCAACCTCGCTTTCCCGAAAGTCAAAATTAACCCGACGATGCTCCGTCTTCCACGTCGCTTAACCCACCCTCTGTCTACTCACACTTCGCTCGTAATTCTCGAACAGAACCTGAATATTATGAAAACACGTTCGCTCACAGGTGCACGAGGAATATCATTCGCCATTGTTTGTGTTTGCAGGTAGAGACCAGCGGCCCCATAGATCCAACCGTGCTGTCGATGAAGACGAACGCCGAGCTACGTCGACTGTTATCAGCTTTGCGGCAAAGAGAATGCGACGAGAGGGTGAACGTCAACTTCTCGCCCTATCATTCTCAGAAGGTGATCGCCGAGTGCCGTCTGAACAACGTTCAAGCGAAAATCCGCCAAGTAGAGGCGGAGTTCGACAGAAGAAGAGACATCTCGGTACCCGGTCCGACGCTCACTTCCAGAATTATCCGACAGTTTTCCGAATCTACGTGCGCGTTTGGCTTCGCGCAGACGGGACTCTTCGAGCCTTACGTGCAGGGAGGAATGTCGGACTCGCCAGATCCGTTTGCACGAAATCCGAGGAGGCTCGCGTTGAAGCCTCGCGAACCTGGACAGAGAACTGTCCAGTGGAAGGAGGAAGATAAGGCCGTTGCTACGTCCGAGAATGGAACGACCACGTGCAGAGACGCGGAAACGGGCGAAGATTGTGTCGTTCGTTCGAAGGAAAAGGCAGTGGAATCAAAATCCAGCGAGGACACTTGTAGCTGCGAAGAAAGTTCCTCGCAAGAGAGTCTCGACGAGGATAAAAAAAAACTTGGCTTAAGAATCGATCGGCATGGAGACGTCGTGATCGTAAGTAGCGCGTGCTGTTCGAGAAGCTCGTTCAGACTTGTATCGCGTATTGTTGAGAAAATGAAGCAGGTTTCCGGCGAGGATTACGCGGAGAACGAAGGAGAAGAAACGAAAGGAGAAGGACGTGAGTCGAGAGACGAAGAAGAAGATTCTGTGATAGAGTTTCGTATCAAGGAGATTGGCGTCGACGGTAAAGAGTTCGAGATAATTACGATTGACGATGATGACGAGGATACGAAAAGTAAGACGTTGGATGGTGGAAAAGCGAGTATTAAGAAGGAGCGTGAAAGTGATACGGATGTTGGAGAGAAGGTGGGCGTCGGGATAGAAACCGGTACTTCGAGAAAGACAGATATCGAAGAAAACTCTGAAGGGATAGAAGCTTCCGTTGATGCAGGCTTTCCAATAAAACAAGAGACCGAAAGTATAGAAAGAATGATAGATTCTGATTACAAAGACATTAAGGAAGAACCAGCGGAGAGGGGCGAAAGCGATCAGAAGCGTTCTACGACGACAGCTGGTGTAGAACCAAAAAAGGAGGCGGTAGTCTGGGAATCGGATGCGAAAGTAAAAGCAAAACCTAAGGATTACGTGTTCGTAACTGAGAAAGAAATCGTTCGAAAGCCTGACAACATCGAATCGCTGGGTGTTGCGTCTTCGTCCAAAGAAACAGCAGTCGAAAAAGAAGATGACAGAGCGTTAAAAGAGCAACCAATCGCTGAGAATGTCCCGATACACCATGAAACCGTAAATCAGACGATTGCAAACAGGCAACCGTCCCGAAAGTCGTCTTCTGATTTGTATAAAACGTTAAACTACACCGTTATAGCGAAGCCAGTGAGCCCGAATAAAGAGCGAAAGGAGAAACTTGAATACGTTTCGAATAAAAACGAGATCGATTCTGAATCGCCGAAAAAAGATAGAAAAAGGAGAAATATACAGATCGTCTCCATGATGACTCGTGTTAAATATAATAAGCAATTTGTAGATTTCTGGGGATGGAACAATGCGAATGAAAGACGGATAGAACGTGATTTCTCGATGAGTGTTGACAAAGAAAATGAGAATGACGAGGATGATAGATGTCTTCTTTCAAAGAAAGAACATTCTTCTGTGACGCGCAGCGACGAACAACGTGAATTAGTATCGATGGTTCCTACGAGCACCGAAACCAACGATGACATCGAAAAGAATACACTTGCGGAAAAGATGTTCCCAAAGAGTCGTCGAATGAATGGTGAGTAAATACGTAATTATGGTAATATCATAACACCTTGATACCTTAGATAAATTATCCCGTCTACCATTTCAAACACCCAAGAAATATTTTATTGCCTTTTTACGCTGCCTTTGTTTCTCTTTATTCGATTTATTTATTACCTCGCAACAGACTGTACAATGTACATCTTTGTTTAAAGAATACGAAACACGAGCTACTTCAAATATCTCGACATATCTTGCAAAATGAAAAAATTGTCAGATGGGGTATTTTAATTAAAAGGGAGAGAATACTCGGTGAATGTCATTGAATCGATCAGAGAACGATAGGAAATTATAAAAAAAAAAACAATACCTTTTATCTATTTCGGATAGTACAGTTTCGGTATTGGGTATACTTCGAGTAACGTTAGAAATACAAGCGACAAATATGATCCGTAGGCGAGAAAATGATAAATGGGCTGAGACGTTTTCCACCGCTGAAGCATACATATTCAAACGCAGCAGGAACAACAACAGCCGAGATCTCGGAAAATCTACTTCGTCGAAAAGAGATCGAGTCAAACTGCTCGAGGATCGTTTGCGATAGAAGTAGCTCTTATCATTGCAATTCGAAAATGGAAAATGGCATTGTCTCCGTGATATATTCCATGATGGAAAGTCGGTTTGTTTCCTTGAACTCGTTGCTCGGCAATATAGCGAATTTCCAAGGAGTCCTCTCCAATTTCCATCTCAACAAATCGTTGAACGATACTCACCACGAAGATAATTTAAATTCGAATCGAGACGACGCAGAAAATAAAAGGCTAAAATCGCAGAAAAACAATTGGATTGCACTTTCACCGAATACGAACGCTTACGACGATTGTGAGCACGACGTTTCCGGCGGGAATCGTGTTTCCGTTGGCGAACAGTGTATTAACGTGCACGAGACGAGACATTCGATAATCGTGGACAGAGAGAAGAACGATTATCTGCTGATCGGGGGTTCTGTTAGCGGCCAATGTCGAGAATTATCGAGAAACGGTTTCAAACGACCATATCATACACGTAGGAACATATTGATACGAAGCCGACTGAAAAGTTCGGGGAACTCGAGACACGAGTATCCGCGTCCTTTCACGATCTTCAAACGATTGAAGGGAAATAAAATAGTTGCGTCTCAGACAGGTTCGCAAATGCAACATCGACCAAAAGCTAGACAAAGATTTCTAGCTTTGCCTGGAATACCCGAGGATGTGGAGACGTTAAACAACGGTAAACACGGTAATGCATTTGTAACGATGAATAGCGCATCTGAGAACGTAATAACGCAGCAGAATAGTAAACGTAGTAATTGCGACGCTGTTACTGATTGCTCCGTTCTTTCCATTGATCGTTGCTCGACGGAAAAGCAGCAGGTAATCAACGGTTCTCTCAATGGGATGGTAGTAAATGAACAGGTATAATTTGAACGAATATCACGATTTTATTAGCGTTTGGCAGTAAAGTATAACGTTGGAGATTAAATGGAGAAATAATGACGTAAGAACAAACGAACATCGTATAGATTTGCTTTTGTGCGAAATGAAATTTTCTTCCAACTAGTATCTCCCATCTTTGAAAGTTGTACTTCTCCGCAACATCGTACAAATACTCTCTAATCGTTTGGTGCCTTTGGAAGACCCAATCGTATCGATAAAAAAAAAAAAAAAAAGAAAAACGCATACTTTACGTATCAGTGTACACACGATGTATAAATGATCTTCTTAAAGAGAGAAAGAAAAACATTGTCAATAGGCGAACATACACGTTTGTCTCATAGTTGGAAATAATCGTAACCGGTGAGCGAATACAGTACACCTTCTTCCGTTTTATTAATCGTTAATTTGCTTCGTTTAACGGCTGTTATCTGTGATCGATGAACCACAGTATATAGCTGTGGTCATCTGTCTACTGAGAATCTTTAGAATCGGTAATGTATACTTTGTAACAACGCGGCCATACAGTTCAAACGCTCTTCTACACCCTCAAAATCATACGGGTCGAATTTTTTTTGGAGGCCAGAATGAAAATTTTCTTAATGTAAATTCACTTCACGTGCACTGCCATGCACGTGCATTGTCACACTCATCCACGTCAACGCAAAGGCATTCAGTTCTTCAGACATTTCAGATTCAAATACATCCGTGCATTGTAAACTATAGTCTGTCCAAGATCAATTGGTTGATCAAGATCATCGAAGAAAATGAAACCCCACACCGTATCCGAATCCCAATATAACGCTGATTCTGTTCTTCGTTTCTCGTCTTAAGGACATAAATATAGAAACACGTGAACTTACATTTTGTCTTAAAAAAGAAAAAGAAAAAAAGAAGAAAGAAAAAAGAAAAATCGAAGCGTTTGATAGCTTTAGAAAAGAAGAATACCTCGCTTGTTAGTTTATCCAGAGTCAAGGATGTAACTTTGAATAATCAATAAATTTTGGACAAACTTTAGCGAACTCATCCGAATCATGAATATCGTATAATTTGTTATTCAATATGTATATATATATTAAATTTCTTACAAACTAACAAACTTATCATAAGTAAAAAATAAACGAATCTAACACACTGGTCGCACTCATAAAAGCTTAATGCTGATCTGTAACAAAATCTCGCTTACATGTTAAATTACGCAGGATAATTATGAAGTAACGTTTGTCACACCACACTGTAAATACGATGCGGCTTAAAAAAGATATAACAAAATGTAGGGTCTCGATATTGAACGTAGAAACGTGAGAAATACCAAAGCAAGGGGAGAACTGACATTCGATATGGATTACGTTGGACGTGAAATATGCATCCATGAATGTCTTCATAGTCGCAAATAGAGGTCGACAAATGTAGTATCATCGAAAAAAACGTTAGGTACTGGATTAGAGCCATATACATTATATTACATGCTATCGAAGTTATAAACGGACTGGTACGCTTATAAATACGCTACATATTTATTACGACTATTCTACGACTCAAACTAGATACGCACTTTCGCGAAACAGATTCGATCTATCGTTAAAGATTATTATCGTTCTTACAAAGCTCGGTTCAGTCATGACGGTACTTCTTTCGGATACTATTGCAAGTAATGAAAAAATGCGAGGAACTGAGTACATTGGCTTTGATTTCGGATAATAAGTCTCTGCGTGTATGATTCTGATAGAAATGATGTAAATTAGATCCAAAACCTGATATCAAGTAACAAACTTTGTATACCAATCTTCCAGTTTTCATAGCGAACCAAGAAATTATCTCTTCAACATTTGTCATATTTTTTTCTATTTCGCTTGAAACTACCTATCCTCTACGAATAAATATCATTAGTCCGTTATAACCATTGGAGAAAGTATTAAATAAGTGGTGGTTCCTATATTACAGAAGGAAGATAGAATAACACGAAACGTCTACGGTTTAATTACTTTAAATATGTAATTATCCGATCCTTTCTTTTTTTTTGTTTTCTATATCATTGCGTTAGGTAGTGCAATTGAAATATGGACATTCGGATAGTTATGTAAAGTAACCATCTTAAAAACTAAAAACAAAAACATATAGACAATTCTTGTTAAATCTTCTAACCAATATCAATCTGTGTATTGGAAATATTAATTCTTCTTATTTTTCCCATTCTGATAACCGGATATGTACAAAAGTATTTACAAATACATTTACATCACTAATATATAGTCAAATATCTCAGGGGGCAACTTAAATAATCATGTATAATAGTCTGCAATAATTTAGTTAAAAATTAATACTTCCTATGACAAATCTTTGATTAAAAAAAACGTATACGACTAACAAGTACTTGTAATCTACGATCACTATAATACGATACAAACATCTCTCTGACAAATCCTCGATGATAAAAATCTAGTTACCTTTTTTCTGTTCTACCGTTACAGGTAAGTGAAAAAATTCCAATATATCCATCCTTATACAAGTTAAGTCCAAAAGATTACTTTATAATAAGTATTTATTATGAATAATTACGTCTCATTTTCTTTAAATTCAGTTCAATGTAAGGCGCTTCTTACACCTGGAAATATTTCTCGAGTCATGACAATGACGAAAATTGCTCGAAAAACCGCGAGATTAAGCAGCTTTATAAAGACTGTCATACTCGACCTCACAAAAACACGACAATGAAAGAAAAGAACTAAAAAGGAAAGTAATTAAAAAAGGGAAGGAATTGTATTGTGAATATCCTTTCAAGTGTTACCTGAATTTCGGATGTACAAGTTGAACTTCTTTCGTTCAAGAATTACAACTTGGCCAAAGGCACGATTGATGTATATTAATTTATATGGGAAGTATTTTTGTAAAAGAATATGAAGATGAAAGAAACAACTTTAGAAATAAAAATAATAATAATGTAACAATAAATACAAGCAACGCAGATTCTACTTTTGTACAATAAAGAATGTACAATAGAAAATTGCTTTTTGTGGCAAAGGTATTTAGAGCCATTACCTTTGACTCTGACTTAAAAAAAAAAATCTCGAAAATTCTAATTCCTTCTTTTGTGTCTTTTCTACTTTAATCTACGAATAATAAGTAGCATTTCTTCTTTTTCTTTTTTCTTTTCTTTAATTCACACCTTTGGTGTACTCAGCTTTCAGTTGACCCAGCACTAATTTTATATCGTAAAAAGTAGGTCGGTTTTCAGGTTGTAAGTCCCATGCCTGGTAAAGAATATTTACTTCGTAACAACGTATAACATAATTTTTACGTATATATATATATATACACGTAATATATATATATATATATATATCATAGAAAATTTTTATACATACTTGTCTCATGATATCGTAAACTTCGTGAGGACAACCATCAGGTGGCTCCATTTTATATCCCTTTTCCACACACTTCACAACGTCGGCTAGTGGCTGAAATCAACAGCGAAGAAAATCAATGTGGATTACTTTAACACGGACGATAGTCCAACAAGAAAACATACATAGAACTCTACTCACAATTCGTGGATATGGTACACGTCCAAAGGAATAGATCTCCCACAAGAGTATTCCAAAACTCCACATATCAGACTTATTTGAAAACTTCTGAAAACAAGAAATTGCAAATTGCGTATATACGTGAATAATGTCGTTAAAATTGGACGTTGTGGAATCGTTATTTCACAACTTGATATTTACATTTTGCTTTAAAGCCTCTGGTGCAGTCCATTTGATGGGCAGCTTCCCTCCTTCGAGAGAAAAATTTTCGTCCCGTGCCAAACCGAAATCCGACACTTTCGCAGAGTTATCCTCCGCGACGAGAACGTTTCTCGCGGCCAGATCTCTGTGCACTACGTGTCTGGATTCTAAATACGCCATGCCTGCGCACGTGTCGCTAAAAGGGAACAAAATGCATATTTGAAACCAGCCCTCTCTGACACACGAGACGATATAATTTATGCGAAGTGTAACGGCGCGCTGATTTCAACGAAGCTTCGTAGATAAACAGAAAATATTCTACCTCTTGCGTCCAATCAACTTCTGTTAAATTTACTTTCAATAAATTAAGCTTTGACTCAGTCTCAAGCAATGTTAGTACATGTTGCTTGTTTCAAGATTGCGTCAGTGCTACTTATTATTACAATAGCATTGGATTATCTGTCACACGTATCAATTTAACTTTTGTTTCAACGGCTAGAAAGACGTAATATCTTAAGAAAAAAGACTATATATTTTGTATCTTTATTTAACAAGAGAAAAACAACGATTGAGCCAAACTACAATGGTCCAAAGAACGTAGCAGAATATTTTTAAATCGAAGAAGAAAATCTTTGCCATCAAATCGGAATCGAGACAAGTATTCGTGCATATTGTACACTCGCATTTTCAAATGAAATTTCTAGAAATTTTGTAACAACGGAGAGTTACGGTTGAGTTGAAAATGAGACGAAGAATCGCAGCATGCGTAGATTTTAAGAGGACATGGCGAGTAGGTCGCGTACCGGCATGAAGAACGCGAGCAAAATACCACTCGTATTTCCCTATTTCGCAAACTATTCGATATCTACGCAAACGAGCATCCGTCTATATGCAAAGTTTCGAAGAAATCAGCGCGTGACACCTCGCGTGTTCTCCCAGTCAAGCATAAATTCAGCTGCATCCGTGCTTTTTACGTACTACGCGAAGTTGATCTGGTCCTTTTTGGAAACGTGCAGTCTCCCTCTTGATCTCAGGTAATCCACCAGGGATCCTTTACTCATATATTCCGTAACCAGGTACATGTGTTGATTATTGAAAACAAGGCCGAGCAGTTTGACCAGATTGTCGTGGATCAGCGAAGTCATGAGACTCGCCTCGGCCAGAAACCTCTGCGCCGCCTCGCTGTTGTCTTTCAGCATTTTCACGGCGACCCTTTCGCCCCGATAAACGCCCAGCAACACGTCACCGAACTCTCCTTTGCCGATACACTCCCTCAATTCAAGCTCGTGGGTCTGTATAACCCAACCAGCATCGATGAACGCCTTTAGATCCACGCAAAAGTCCTGTTTGCCCTGTTTGGGTAGAGATTTGGTGAGCTGCGTGCACAATCCATCGGCATCCTGCTCGTAATGCTCGACCAGCAAGGCCAGATTTTCAAAAAATTCTTCTTCGTCGATAGTTAATTGTTTGTTCGTGTATTGCACTCTGTAATGTTGGACACGGCCCTCGTAGCACACGCACAGCGTATAGTCGCCGGGGAAATTCGTCGACTCCCGGACTAGGAACAGGCCGTCCTCGCGCGGCCGCAACAATCGTTCGGCAGTTTCCCTCGATATCTTCCCGTGGAACCATCTAAAAACAACGGATAATCGTGAGTTTGCGTGAAATGAAATTCGATCAATACACCGATTAGCGGATAATTATGCGAGCCGATATTCTCGCCAGGACGATTAAAAGGATGCCTATAGGCAGAAGTTCGAGGATCTCGTAGCAAAAATCACCTTTTGTCATTTGAATTTCTTTTATCGAAATATATATCATATTACGCAATCGATGCAAGTATATTTATAGTTATATCATAAAGGAATTGTTTCTACTCAAATCATATACACAGTTATAGAATAAAGATCGTTTTCCGGCGTCGTTGAATTTTCAGTCGAGTACAAGTCACGTATACGTAAGTTATTTTTCATAATTATTAGAATCACGTGAAATTCATAAAAGTTACGTAAAAAGTATGTACGAACACGATAACTATAGTATATATCAGAGAACCGTGTTTTATGTGTACAAAGAATTTTCAAAATTAATCTTCTCGCGAATCAAGCGTCAAATCGAGAAATATCATTCTACGTTTTCGATTTATTTTTACATGACGAATCTCATCTTATCTATCTATCTATCTATCCATATATATAGACACAATATAAGTTCGATCCAATAAAGGATTTTTATAAAAATCACATACTGCAAAACGCAAAACTAAGCTCGATCATCCGATCGTTCCTTATACAATCGACGTAATTTCGCGACGGTGCAAGAAACAAATACGTACGGCATAGCGTTGAGTTTGACCTCGTGCCTCGGATTCGCCGATAACGCAGCAGGATTGCTAGGATTGGTGACGTTCGAGGTGAGGATTACCGGTGGTGAGCCGGTGTTCATGTGACTGGTTATATTAGCAGAGGTGATGTTCGAATGCGTAGTCATCGTCGGTGATACTGGATGGGACGGAATGTTACTTGTAGACAAGTTGGAAGGAACGTTGTGTTGCGTGCTATTTTGTATAAGGGGATGGGATGTTACGTTTGAGGGGATCGTATGATGATTTTGATTGCCATCGAGCTTCGCTTGCCGCGCTGGCGCTGACACATTCGGGTATCCGCCACCCGCATTGTGATACGTTGGCATCGCAACTCCCGCAATGGCCTATGCGAACCTACAAAAAAAAAAAAAGGAAGAATTTTAAACACATTTTCATTCGCTGTAACGCGCACGATTCCCTTTTATCTCTCGAAACAAGTGCAACGCGCGCCGTTTCACAAAGTGATCCGATTATTTTGAACATCTTCACCTTTCCACGCTGCTATTCTCGAGTCTTCCTATGGACGAAAAACGTAGTGAGATAGAAAATTTAAACACTTTCCTTAATATTCGACGATATTTTTATAGCGATTCGCGATTTTTCTATCAAGATTTCTTATTCTTTAATTCGTAAGCAGGTAACGATATATTTTTTAAAGAGTAGATTTCACACGATGTGTCTACACATGTGATACGTTTTACCATTCTGAAATACGTTTTACCACGCAGAATAAAGAAAAGTCGTGATAGTTTAAACGAAGATGGCAAGCTGAACGTTCTTTTATTTCTGCAAGACCTTCGCTTTCGGATGATATCATTTCCATATTTCAGTAACTCCAGTCACTTTTATTGATTCTGCGACACGTATAAACGTAGTACTAGCACTAACCTTAAGATTAGAACTAATTTGACGACTATGAATCGATACTTGAAGACAATGCGTTCATTTGCAACCGTTAGAAACGATAAAGCAATCGAGCTTCTTCGAGCAAGACTGAAATTGATAAACACGCTCGTAATGAATGAACTTCAAACCTCGCAAGAAATGTCCTTAAGAAAAAGTCATGAATCATAACATTATCATTCAGAGCACCGTGACTTGATACATCATTCTGAGTTAATAGGTACGAAACTGTTCAGGATGAATGAAACATTCCGTGCACGAAAGTCGAATTACGTTTCGAACCACTCGACAGCGATATTTATATTTTATTTCGTTCCAGGCTATTAAATTGTTTTCGTTTAACTCGTTCAATGTTAAGAAAATTTATTCAGATACTGGATGCGTTATCGCGAAAAAGAAATTTTGATTTTCTCATATTCGATCGACTAATACTTTTATTCTTTGTCGATCTCCAAACGACAGGACTTTATTTTATGATATAGTTTTTTATAAACAAAATGGTATTTATCAACTAAACGATGCACGTTTCTACTTGTTTTCTTCTATGAACAAGGACAACGTCTTGATCGCACCGCAGTCAACGCCTAATTTCCGCAAACCAAGTCAAGGACTTATTAAATCAATCTTCCAGTTTTGTCTGTGGTTTTAAAGTTTTCTTGCAATACATACGGTGTATTGGAAATAAAACGAAGCGTAAGCTATATTCACGTTTTAATATTTGATCAACAATTACGAAGATGGCGATTAAGAAGAGTAAAATTGTCTCCAAATACGAATAATTTTCTCTCATAAATTAGGAGATAATGATAAAAAGGAAACTATATATATATATATAACTATTTGCCTATGTAAAACAAGTAATTTCATACGAATAAATCGAAAAAAATATTCCTATTTAAACGTAGCAAAAATCCAATTTCGTCACACAGACAAAATACAGAGGACGCATCATATTCTTGTCGATTAGTGAAATGTTCGAGGTATTGTTTCATGTTCGAGGGATAGCTTTCGCGATATCAAAAAATTATAAAGAATGTCTTGGTTCTTGGTATGCCACGTTTGCCAGAAAACAAGCTTTAGATATCCGGTTTCTCGAGTAACAACCATAAAGATTTGTTTCATCGTGAGGGAGGGGGGATTCGGTTCCAGAGCATGTGGTTCGAGCGTTGATTTTGTTTTTGAGATACACGATCTGCCCTGCGCTTTTTCTCTCTTCCTTCTTTGCACTTGCGTATCGGTTAACGATACATCGCGTTCCATGTTAACGGACACAATGATCGCGAACACACGAATGCTTTCTACGCGATCCACCTAACAGTGTCACGTTTGATTAATATTTGTCGCGAGAGCAAGCGTAGCGAGCGCTTAAGCGAATCGTTGCGTCAAGCAGTTTCCGGGAAGTCCTGATTTTACCATGATTTTTCCTCATTTACAGTACTTCGTTAGAGATTTTATGGATCTTTTCTTTTTAAGAAATTACTTGCGGTAAAACATTATTTATCTGAGCACCATTTATCTGGTGTGATCCGATCCGAACAAAGTTTTAATTACTGTCCGATTAAACCAACTTCCGCTAATTAAGCTCGCTCATCTAAAAATGAATTCCTATTATACGAACTACACATGCTTCTAAAGTAGAGTCAGACGAATGGAATTCCGATCTGCAACTTATAAAGCTGATTAATTATTTTGAAGATGGTCGTTGACCTAAATTTTTCCTCTGTATTCTTTTTAATTGATCGCGTGAGAGTGATTACTAGAATGATTAATAGGTCTAACGACTGCTGGAAAAAGAATTTAAAAGACAATTTTTTAATTAGATAACGTCATATCCGTTTAAAAATACCGCAGAGTAAAATAAGAATGATATGCCGGAAAATGATTTCCTCGATTGAAATAAAATCAATCTTTGCCCGTAGAGAATGAATAGCGATATTTATTGAATATCGAACATTTCACTCGTACAACATGTATCTAGAATTTGAGAGGTCGGATGTTTCCCATAAATCTTGTGCTTGATATTTATAAACGATCCTAGTTTACTAAAACTACACCCCTTTATTTTTTATTTCTTAGTTAATTCAAGATATTTAACCATTGTACATAAGCGATAACCTGCATAATATAGCTTTACCCGCAAGTCAAAAAAAAAAAAAGATTTACGAGGGATTTCAAATATTCCAACGTATTTTGAAAAAATGGAAAACAGGAGGCTCGATATAGAACATTTTAAACTAAGCAGAACAAAACATTGAACAACGCTGTAAAAATTGCAAAAATACGACAAAACTACGTTACGATCATTCTTTCGAAAAAAAAAAAAAAAGAGAGAGAAAAACGATAGATATATCCGAGTCAATCTCAATCTTTTTTACCAAACGACGCGAATTTTCAGAAACGCATAGATAACGAGTTTACCATCTTTATGATTAAACCAACTCTACGCTACAGTCTCCTTTCGCCCACTCTCGAACGTTAACTCGTCCATTCGCAGATACAACGTCACATATATCGAAACATGTCACACTCATCATAATCATCAGCAAACACGTCGAATCACGAACGATTGCTTCTACAAAGTCAGTTACGATTTTTAATTAAGTGACCATCGATATTTCGACGGAGACACCGCAAAGAGGACGAGAAACGTTTCCCTGTCGCTGCTGATCGAGCAAAACGAGCACGGCGTCCATGGTGCGCACCATATTTAATCGTGCATCCGCGGTGACTGAGGTGAGCATTTAATCAGCCAGTTAACTTAAGTGGCCATTGTTCCAACGCGCGCACTATCCGCTCGTTCAGTCCGCATTATAATGCGCTAGACACACCGATAGACGACAGACATGCGTGAGAGGTGAATCATTCCGCGTGTATTTTCGAAACGACCAGCAAACCATCGTCAACGAACATGCCCGGTGCAAGCATCGTCGCTCCAACCAACGTCTCGTCTGGTTTCCTCTGTTTGCGTGCGTTCGCCGCATGTTCTTAGTCTTCTCGCATTCGTGGAAGACGAATGCAGTTTCTGGCGAAAGTATTCGAATATGTGTATAGTAACTTGTATAGTATCGTAATGTCTATCGTAATGCGTCATATGACGAGTCTTATACGGAACATTATATGGAAGAACGTTAACATCGTAGCGAGACTCGAACTGTTACGATTATATTGGGGAGATTGGAGAGAGATTTGAAAATGAAGCTACAGGATGCATAGTACGAGAGATTATAAAAATATTGAATTGTTGCGAGAGAGAGAAAATCGAAACGAAAAGTTTATTTTTCTGCGACTAGGTATAATATCGCGGAAAAATGAAAGCGAAAAATGGGACAGGAATTTGACGATCGGAAAAATGATTACCGTATTACGATAAATTCGTTGAATTTTCTTTAAGCTTTTTATAATACGACGTAAAAGGATACTGAGAAGATTCTATTGTGAAAAGTTCCGCTCGCATAGTAAACACCGTGAGTCACATGCGTCCCACGTGATACGCTGTTTTCTTACGAATCGTCGACATTCGCGTACGCTTTTCGATAAACGTCAATATTTTCAAGAAAAATGTTCAAAGAAAAGAAAATATCGGAAGAAAAATAAGGAGATTGGAAAGTTGAAGGAATTCTTTTTGAAACGTTTCGCGGTTCAAGTGTGCCGCTTAAACATCGTGAATATCAGACGTTGTGGTCACAGTATGCTTGCAAAGCACACCAAGGTTTAGATTACCATTTCCTATAAACTTTGCTGCGTTTTCTAATACTGAGACACTTCGTGACATATAAAGGAATACTGAAACGTCGGTTCAGCGGTCGCACGACGGGTTCGCGAGTGGAACAATAGAAGCAAAGATGTAAAGATTAGAAATCTATTTTTGTGTTAACCGTATAAATTAACTGAATTGATTGCGATCAACATTTCTGAATGGATAAAAATTCGAAAAATATTTGACAGTTAACTTGGTCGTGAGATAATTCCGAGGAAATTTGTTTCAAAGATAGAATTAACACATTCGCTACTAAAAAAAAAAAAAAAAATAAAAAATTATTAAACTTATTTTAACACGCTATCCCTTGCTTTTCTGCTTCTCTCAATTTAAGTCTCATTTTCTCGAAATGCGCTAAACCAAAAACGCAACGTTATTTATAGATAGCGAATAAATTGCACAATTAGATAATTGTATGCGTCGATAGCGACGAAAATATTCCAAAATCGTCAGAGAAACGACAAGAAATTATACGAAATAACAAGGATTGCGATAATCCTTTCAATTCTTTCTTAACGCCTAGTTGTAGCTAAAAATACGACTTACACGTGAATTTATATATTGCAGTAACTTCACGCTACGCTGCAGGATTCGAATGAAACGATGACTTAACGATTACTTCTTTATCATTGATGATTTGATTTTTTAAAGGAATCTGGTTGTAATATAGACGCAATATCGTTACATATGTTTGTAACGAACACGCGGATAATAAAACGTATGCAAGAGCTACTTGCGATTCTATTCAAAACATTTCTGTTTCATATTCAGAACGTAGAATGCTCTATTATATCAAAGAGTTTCTAATGAAACGCTATTGTCTGCAATTTGAACGAACACGTGTTCTAAGAAATAATTCGATCGATCACGTATGTACTCTATCTGTTAATATAACCAAGAATAGGCAATCTGTTGCTATAGAAAAATCAGCACCACGGGGCTAATTTTATCTTAGTCTCCTTAAAGACCTAAAGATACCACGCTAAAGCCTTCTAGATTATATAGCAACTTATGATCGTAATTTTTCATTCTTTTACGTCGCCAATAATCCATGCGAATTGATGCAAATTACGACTATAAATAATGGGGAAAAAATGGAAAGAAACTTGGCGAATACGTTTGAAATTCACGATACGCGTATCGCGAAACAAAATATAGAAAATCATCCTCGTGCAATACTTTTCCGCAACAAAGCCCCCTCTATCCGATCCTGCAAAATGAAATTCCGTTGTTTCCTGTTGAATAATCGGGGGCAGCATCGACGAGACAAATCTGTTGCACGATCAAACATTGAATAATTCAACTGGAGTTTATCCTTGGTCGGTGTCTATGACGAGCGCGTTATGTCACGCGAAAATATATTGCGCGGCCGGACATACTAATGCAAGAATCGTCATTACGTAAGTATGAATAGCCACGTTTTATTGTCTGGTTTTCGAATTTCGAGCAAACCGTGTCGCGCGTCCACCGTGGTATCGGACTTTCACGTCGAGTATCCTCTCGAGCTAAACCCATTGCGTTCATTCAATAAGCATTTCACAGCGTAATTATAGGGTAATTATAGATTATCGTGTTGTTTCCGATATCCATCTCATTCAATGTTTTTACACTCTCGTTTAAATATCATTTTCAATGTTCCAAGAACAATTAGTTTTCACTTTCAAGTGAAAAAAAAAAAGGGTAACAGTATGAATATGGCATTCGTTGATCGAGTTATAGAATCACACGTCATAAAAAAGTCTTTGTACACTTTGGGAAGGGCTACTTTGATACGAATAAAGTTGTATAACACGTTTATTTAAAAAATGTATATATGTGTGTATATATATATTTTACAAAAATTATATTTCGATTATTTAACGTGTTCAATGCGTTAAAAGTATTTAGCAGCGAGAGGATTAAACGAGCCATGTATTGATACATACGAAATACGTTCCTTTTCGTCGGCTTGGTACAAAACGCGCCGAATCTTTAATGAAATTTCGTAGAATCGTATCTCGACGAAGGTAGCCCCTTTTTTATAGAGTACATAAAAACTTTTGCGAGTCACTGTATTTATTTGCACTTTTACGGAAGCATTTCATCCACTGAAACGATTATTTTACAAGGTAGCGTACGATATAATTTAATCGTTTTCTCAGCAAACCGGAAAAACGCGTAATAGGTAGCTATGATTCAGAGAACCTTGACCAAGTTGAGAGTTGAAATGGAATAAATTGAATGGAATATTTGTTTTCATTTCCAATCGTTCAGCGACTAATTAATTAAAATGACGAACGATGTTCGTTAATTTGCTAATTGCAATCTTTATTGGACACTCGCGATTGGATACTTAAAAAGAAAGAAATGAAAAACAGAAAACATATAAAATGATGCTCATTGATAAAGCAACGAAAGAACGCAGTAAACGAGGTCGGCTTACAAAGTGGCCATTCATTATGAAAGCTGGACCAAAGCGTTTACGTATCAAACGCTGTACACATGTTGTTCAAAAGTAACCGCAAAATTGATTAAATACTCGGGACACGAGTACATTAAAATTTATTACTAGTAAACGAAACTGTGAAATTACACAAATCCTCGATAATACTATTATACGTGTAAGTAAATATTGATATATCTATTACATACACGTATATCGATCAGACTGTCGCGCCAATATTAGCCGTAGAAGTCAACGAACGAGCTTCGTGAATTATAAATAAATATCTACGATCTCGTAAACTCAAAATAATTTCACTCTATCGCTATTGCTCCAATAGCTCGTCGAAGAACGCGTAGAACGAACAATCCGACGAAGATGCGTAAAACACAGGCGGAAAATCGCGAACGAATACTCGTTAAATCTTAAACTTTTTCTTGAAATATACGTAAGAAGTACTCGATCGTGCTTGAATTTCAATTGATCACGATGCTTGAAAATTCACCAATTCTTACGATCCAGGACGTACCCCGTGGGAACAGACAGCCGGTATCTATGCAAATGCTTGCGAAACTACCAAAAGCCTGACGAATTTCTCACGAGGTGAATCGTAAGGGAAGCCAACCTCTTCTACAGCTGTTCCTTGTTAGCCATGGCAATTAGCGAGAAGGAACGGAAATTCGGCGACGTGGATCGCACGCATCAGCGACTCAGGTGGCGTCGAGACCAAGGGGAAGACACAACGTGACCACGGCTCGAATAATAAACTTTCCGATTGCACGCCGATTCACTGTACTACCATCGGGAAAGACATACTTACGTAGCATAATTTTTTATATCGATCAAACGTTTGCTATGGTGTGGCGCTCTTCTACTCCGCGCCATTCTATTGGGTTGGCAACTAAGTGATTGCGGATTTTATCAATACCGCCTAATGCAAAATCCGCAGTCACTTAGTTGCCAACCCAGTATTTACACTACATATATACGAGCTATAATCAGAAGAATAGCTTAACTCTCTTAAATGATGGCTTAAATGATTTTTATAATATATATATATTATAAAATAAATTAATACAATCATTGCAAGAAAATTATTTATACTGATATATATATATATATATATACATATTCCAACATCATCACGCCACTTTCACGGTCTTCGGCAGACTTCCAAACTCAAACGTCGAGCGGAAAGCGTATCAACACGCGCAATAACGTTCGAAGGAAGCCATTATCCGGTCGTAAAAGTTGAGCGCGAAGAACGAGGATGATCGAGTGGAAGTAAAGCGAAGAGTAAACGCGCAACGAGTTCATCTCGCGAGATTTCCAGAATAGACGCAAGGGAAACGATGCGATAGCACGTATCGAGTGTTGGAGAGGCGACGACACGGTGTTATTCGCTTTTCACGCAAAATACTACTCTGCGATCCTTTTGTTACGAGCAATAAAACGCGCAGTGTAGTTTCGGCATCGTTTGATAGGGAAGGGAAACGCGGTTGCTTGCTGGCGGCGCAGATCAACTCGTTTCTATCGCAACCGACTAACGAATGGCTAACCATACATCGAACATGCTATCCAATGGGTCGATTGAATCGCTCGCAGCAAATTCATTGGTCACGATTTGCGAAAGTCGATTCGCGATGGACTCTTAACGCGATACTTAGAGCGCTGTACAGGTACAAATTTAAATTCCGCCGCGTTCTTTTCATCGTTTTCGACTCAATCGTATTTTTCTAACGTTCAAAGGTATCGAACAAAATATGATAAAAGTTTTATCCATATATTAGGTCGTCCGAAAAGTTTCTTTCTTTCGTTTTATATTATTTTATCGAATTACGTATGATCCATTTTGTTCTTTCAAAATAAAGATCACAACGTTCGACAGATTAGGTTTCATGTTTGTATAAAGATGCATCGTTGTTAAAAACGGGTCTGTAAAAGAAAGACACTTTTCGAACAACCTAATATTAGCGTGATTTCTCCGTTCGATTTTATATTAAAGATTTTCTTAAAGCGTCGCGAATTCCATTGTTTGGTCAAAATGAAACTGACATTGAAATATAGAAATACGAATATCGTAACAGTGAACTGTTGAGAAAGTTGAATATCTATCTTCTAATACGCATATACCGAAAATATTTGCCATATAGTTGCCATAAAATATTTTTATTGGATATATTATGCGAAGCTTTTTGAAATTTCGTTAGCAGAAAGTTGAAACACGAGATTCGTAATACACAATGTCAGACTATATCGCGTCGAAAATCAATCACCGCTCAAGGCTATTGGTGACCGTACCACCCTCCACTATAATGTTTTATTTATCGTTCTATTTCATCTCTTTTCTCTCGTATTTGTCTTACCTCGTGTTCATTTCTCAGACACAGAAGGCAAGGTTGCACGCTGTCTGTCTAACATGTATCAGGTAACAATCGAAGCGCCTATAGAGGTTGCGAAGGACTGGATCAACCATGAGTTGTCATTACGATCGAACATCGCAAATACAACACGCAATAACGAAAATACTCTCGTTTGTAACAGCAAAAAGCTAAGACCGAGTGATGCATATGAATATGGGAAAATTATTCGCTACGTTGTTCTTAACAACGCGCTTCAAGTTTGTCAAAATCGCTGATATCGTAAATAATCGCCGACAGAAAATCTTCGTAAGAGTGGTTTTTATTAGGAACTCTGCAAATTTGCGAATTGCCGCGAACCAGCGTGCCAGCAAACAGTCTATCAAGACGAAACATCGTCGCCGTTGTCATCGGCAACGGTGGCGTACGCGCAGGCTAAGTCCCAAGAGAGGAGGTTCGACGTTCGTTTTTCGTCCCGCCAAGGAAAACCGCAAGGTGCCTCGCCCCGTTCTACGCGTCTAAAGATATCAGCTTAACAAGAAGGACGAGAAAAAAGAGTAATGCTCGTGACTCTGAGCGACCGTTCCAGCCAGCCAGGCAACCGGGACAAAGTGACGAACACAGGGCGTGAAACGGCCGCCCGTAAAACAGCGAACCAGCCTTTCTTTTAATTTGTAACCGGATAAAGCTAGATCGGTGCGCGAACGTGCAAATTAATTGAATCTGTAATTGAAGGTAATTAAAACTTATTATATCGGCGTTGGTACCAGATACTAGGAGGATGCCCGCGTTAATTATAGTAATCGAGAGAACCGAGAGCGTCTAGTCGTAGCGAAGAAAAGCCAGTTTATTAACGGCAAAGTGAATTCTGCTAAATCTCCGCGCATCGCCTATTATGCTCGTTGGTATGGCGAGTAATTCATAGACTGAAGGATTTATTTGTCACTGTCAGTCACGTGGGGGCGGCCATTTACGAGAAACGCGTGAGAAAACATGGTATTCCGCGAGATTCTCGTTTATCTAGCGATATGGCATTTGCGTTTGGATATAATGCATGATTATATAAATAACGTAAACAATTAAACGAATATACGCGTAAACAAACAACGATACGGTAGAACGACGATTATCTGAAACTTTTGTCGCGAGATGAACTTCATACAGCTGGAACTGATAATGATCGTGTACATAGCCAGTAATGAAAAATTCAATGTTGATCTGTCGACAAATGGCAACAAATATTACGACGTCTGTATACGAATAAACATTCTTGAACTAGATGCATAAAGTATGATCGATCAAAGATCGAAAGATTATCGCGTTTCTTCCGAGCTGGTCGATTATCTTTAGAAAGAATTCATAAGAATCGGAGCAACAACTCGATAAGAATCGACTCGTTTATAACTGGAGGACCGAGGATAAAAGACGAGGAACGCTCGGACGTTCAGGTAACAGAGTGTTCAAAGAGACAGAGAGCGAAGTAAATCGGTTGGACGAGCTACGGAGCAACCGATTGGAAAATCAGATCGATCAAAGGAGCCACGTGCTTTCCACGTACAGCCAGCTTCGACAGCGGGTTATTCATCGTCGACGATGCAACAAGATTTACATTATCCAGAAGGGCAGATCGTGGCAAAGATATCCGACGAAATTCTCGATCACCGAACCAGCGTGTTCCCCTTTTTCGCGTAATTTATGCAAAGCTTATTCGCACCGATGTCTCGTAACTGAGCACTATTAATATCCCTGGCACGCGAGGACAGAAGCGAAACCGGGGAAAGAAAAAAAGACATAAGAAAAGAAAGCGAGGAAAGAAGAAGAAGAAGAAGAAGAGGAAGAGGAAGAAAGAGAAGGAAAAAAGAAAGAGGAGAAAAGAAGAGGGCAAAGAGCACGCTCGACAGATTTGTTCGGAGTGTTTCTCTTTAACAGTACACGTTACTGTACCGTGACCAGCCGTTTTCCATCTGGCGTTACTGCATTAGCCCGCGGAAGACTGTGCGCGTTTACGATTTCTTACACCGAGAAACGGTCACATTCTTTCTTCGGCAAGTGTAACTATATCGTATGAAAAACGGAAGAACGGGACGAAGAAACGAGAAAACGGCGCATTTGCTTCTTCGGCTAGGAATTTACTAAGGCTGGAAGAGAATAAACACTTGTTGTTCCACAGTTTTATTGCTTTAAGACGTACGTATATATGTATTAGTCGAGATCTACAATCTTGGAACATAGTTTTAAATATTACATTTAGAAAAATAATGTACTCGTACGTGTCTTTGTATTTGTTGGAATGATGCTTGAGTTGAAGAAAAATTACATACATATATACAAGCTAGTATATTTGTATCATCAATAATAATTATTAATAAACGTAATAAATTCATCAAGACCGATGGTTATAAAGTATAACTTGTAACGAATTTAAAAGTTTCGAGAAATAATTGCAACGAAATAATTACAACAAATACTCTCTAATTTCGTAATAAGAGTAATAAGTAGCTGGCAATTTTCTACCATCCGAACCATGACATTTTTTCGCCTTTTCTCAACCATCTTTGCACGAACTTAAATTTCCCGCCACGTTAGAAACCGTGACACGAGCAAACAAAGCAGAATAATCAAGAATACACGGACAAAGACAATGGGCGCAAAAAAGAGGACAGCTCTCCTTAACAGTTAGGGTATATATGGATTCTAAGCAGATCCTCGTTTACAACTTTCTAACTATCTCTGCCATTGTAACGTAACACGATTCACACGAGACAGAGGTGAATCAGTATCGAAGGCGGTAACGCGAACTTCATAGAGCTCGAACAGAGAGAAGAAAGTATGACGTGACCCAGAAAAATATTAGTCGCGGAGTAACGCGCGCTAAGGTTCGTGGATTGATCAAGTTGGCCGTGCGCGAAGAAAGGAAGGAAATGAGACGAAAGTAAACGAAAAGAACATTCGTATAGAAATATACAAATAGAAATAAATAATTTATTCTTTCTTAATCTTGCTGTGATTCTCGAATTTTTTTTATCGTTCGATCTCGCTTGCGTTTCGCGCCAGAGGAGGACTTGTGATGTTTTAAGAAAATCACGCACAGTATCGTGAGTATAAACGGGGAAATGCTCATTTGTAAAAAGCCAACTTGTATAATTAATACTAATTAATTGCGATGCTGACATAACTGTATCGCGAAAATTTCTACTTCTACCTTTTCTTTTTTATCGAATTTATTTATAAATATATTTCTTGTACTTTAAAACGCTATAAAGCGCTATAGAACTAAACTGAATTGAATTTAGCATAAAATACAATGTACAAGAAAAGTATCTTTGAATCTTATATTATGGAAGAAAAAATAGAAATAAGACTGTTCATTAGTTTACTTTATGTTTCAGTTGTATAAGCAATAGTGAACACATTGAAACGTTCAGAATATTTCTATCAGCTTGAAATACATCTTAATATCTCCAACGATTCCTTTTTTCTTTTACATGAAATTTTCGAATCTTTTGCCTGTATTATTTTTAATAATTCTACACTGCACTCGTGAGCGTTCGAAGACGAAGGAAACGAAGATCGCTGGAACACGAGATAAGAGAAGGTTGCAAACGCGACTTCGTGTATTTTATAAAGGAGCTTCTTGTTTCGCGGTGTAATTATATTTTAAGAGAGCAATTTCTGGAAACTCGTCGACAGGCTACCGCAGGAAGTCGTTAATATTGGGAAGTATTTCCTAACGATTTCGCAGTATGTTTCTTAATGACCGTGGAGTCCGAACAGAATTGCAGCCAGACACGGAAACTCCTTATTCGCATTGACAGGAGATTGAATTAAAAATTCCTGACGCGTTCTAATAGTTATCTAGTCGATCGAGAATATAAATCTACGTATAGAATAAAATTTGAAGTAATATTCTTCGTGAAAATATATCCTAATCGTCATTTAGATCAATATATAGATTATTTCTTAAAAGATAAGTTTCCTTAAGATGTGATAAATGAAATAAAATCAAGTAAAATTGTATCCTTGATGTAGCATCGACTACGCAAATTTGACTCTCCTGCGGCTGTCTTTTTTTGTATCGATTTTACTTTAACGTTAAGCGAGAAAAGGACTCTTAATGTTGCAAGAAAATCGAAAAATCATGTATATTAATGACGATTTTTTTTCATATTATCCTGGAATTTAAACAAACGTTAAAAAAAAAAAAAAAATAAAAGATAGCAATTTACATAAATGTAACAGGAGATCAAGGAAGATGGTAAAATTTTATCGAAATCGTAAACAAAAATAGTACTTGTCGCAGATTACATTTTCAATAGTGAATCACTTTATTTTTTTACGAAGTTTATCTAATCAAATACGTGCATTTTACGCGAAATTTCTAAGAAGTACCTCGTTTCGTTTTATCATTTTCCTTAAAAATATAATTTTTATCAAGAATGCTAAGTATATTAAGAATATTCTTCCGATTATCCAGCTGCGAACAATTTTATCGATATACAGAAGCGAAAAGATCAGTTGAGCAAACAACCTCCACGATGAAAATCTCCAAATCACATGCTAACGAAACCTTCCACGAGATGTTTCTTTTTGTATGTCGCTATTGGCGATAATACGTAAAAGAATAAACGCAACACGCATACGAGAGACGTAAATGAACTGCTTTACAGATCGTTTTGTTAAGAAGACGAAAGATGTATTAAAATAATAAATACTCTGCAGAAGCTGTCCAATTGCGAAGAATTAAAGCGTTTAAAAGTAAGGAATGAAATATTAAACAAGTCCTTGAAATTCCTTATCGTAACCACGATAAAGGCATGATTAATTCTGCTGCAGTTGTCGAATTTTTACAACGCAATTTCAATAAGCAGAAGAAAGAAATATAAAATTCTAAGAACTTGTATTTTTGTGCTCATCTGGAAAGTACGCGTTGTAAAGTTATTGATCGATGTAGATTAATCATTATTAATATATGTATAAGTCATAATACCGTCTTTCGTAAATTTGTAAATATTTCTAATATCTACGCTGTAATACGATGTACACGTAAAACGACCACTATACCAATTACTTTTAATAAAAGATCTACTTCTCATTCACATAAGATTGAAATAAGGAGATAGGTATATTAACAATAAAATATTCGCATTAACGCAACGTCGATACTTAGTGGGTTTAATGGAAATGCAGATACGTAACGATTTGTCGAAAAGCAACAGATAATCCTTTCTACGATGTCTTAATCTGAACGCGTGTAAGATCGATCATAAAGCTAGCAATCTGGAAAAGCAATTCTGTCCTTCGCAAAGTGCTAGATACATGTATCCGCGAACGCTTTAAATCGCATTTGGGTCACGTTGGATATCGCCTTCGGTTTCGCACTTCGTCTCCATTTGTGGCAACTCGCTCGAATTTAACCGCGCGTCTACATTTTCCAGAAATGCGTCGTTAAAACGCAACACTTCTCGTTTTTGCTTTATTCCGCCAGTAATATGAAATATTCGCGTGCGCAGCCACACAGAAATGCGATCTAATAATTGTAGTATCAATTAGTTAACTTCCATTGATACGAAATAAATTTCCCTTAATAACGTTCTTATGTTATAGTCGAGTTCCATTGCAACGGGAATGTCTCCTTTATGTGCAAAAGAATGCTGAGTTACAAGGAATTGCGAAGAATGTATCGCTATTCCGAGATTTTTTCTCGAACGCTAAGACCTGGTAATATGAGTCACGCTGCAATGGCGAGCAGCACTCTTGAAAATCTTACTAATGAGCCTCGATACTAAAATATACAGAGGATCTCTACCGTAACGAGATCTTGATTTTATACGTGATAAAATGATTATCAAATTTAATTGCTCTGGTGCAATAGGATAGGATGAATCTTAGCTTAAAAATTGCCAACGAATGGTTGAGGTTTGTTGCGTGATATTAAAATTTGCGCTTGTACCTCGATTTAGTCATGGCACATGCAATAAAAATGTTAGTCGTGTACTCGAGCGAATCATATTATTTCAGAGGAAGAATTTTCCATTTTGTATTGCGTATCTTCACGTTATATGTCCAGAGTTGTTCTTGTACAACAGAATAATTTGTCAAACACATGCTCTTATATTCCAAAGTTATATAGTTTGTATAGAAACTATAGAATATGGATCTTCTAGATGTATGGTTCTGCTGAGTCGACATTCTTACACCATACGAGGTTTTAGCTATCATTCTGAAAGTGTTAGTACGTTTCAATCGAGACAATTCGCAGTGTGTTCGGGATAAAAAGGGAAATGAATGCAGAATCTCCGATGCATATTTAGATCTATGGTAATTGATATTCGCATAAATACGTATAACAAAGAGTATCGACTTTAATCAATTCTTATAATCTGCTTTAATTAACTCGTATTTCGTATGAAAAATAGAAAGTTTGCTGAAAAATAGCCTGTGTAAATGTATCTATGGTAACCTTTGAGTGTAAATGTGGTGTGCCGGGCTCGGACACGAAAAGCTTACAGTAAGCATTAAATATGATATTTATTATTTTTACAATTTTATCTAGTTTACGACTTGATTGAACGTAACTCGTAATAAAGTAATAAGACACGATAAATTAAGTGTCCGAGGGATCTTTACGAGCTTACAATTTATAAAAAAGATATTCAAGCTTTACCTATATTTTAGATTGGTTGTCCATCCTCTGGGTATGTTCCCCTCTGAAACAATAATAAAAACGAGTTTCTCATTCAATTACATTGATAATCAAATATTAAAAGAATTTACATACGAGAAAAATTTTTGAAGTATTTTAAACAAATTCTAATATAAAGCCCGTAAAAGAAATTGTTCTCGTTACGCTTAACGAACAGTTGCTCGTAATTTCGCTTGGACTAAAACTAACGAAGTTCCTTGTTAGAAATTCATTAAAAAAAAAAAAAAAAAAGAGAAGGTTGCGGGTAACGCGATTTTAAATAACAAGGGAGAGTAGGAAAGAAGCATGTCATAACAAATTTATTGAGTCTAACTATCGACAAGACTCTGCGTTTCACCGGGATGCTCAATTGCTAATTAAAATACCGAATAAAGGAAAAATAAATGCGATCATTGAAGCAAATAACAAACAGACGCAGCCTTTTTTTCCAGGTATTCGGCCAGATATTCGCATGTGAATTAAATTTGAGCATTTAAAACTCGAGGGTAAATGCATAATTATTAACTATGTAAATAAAGTGGTGTTATCAGTTCTATGAGAATTCTAGAGTAAATATGTTTGCTAGTTTTTAATCAACGCGTTTCAAAACATTTTGCATCTACAAAGATGCTAACCTCCTTATAAACAATTACAAGAATTCTATTTCATAAATTTTATTTACCATTATTTGAATAAATTTCAAATTTTATTTCGTTATTACGTCGTAAATTACACAAATGCGATAGATAAATTGAAAATATTCAGTCGAAGATAATGTTATATCTTCTAAATACTTTTAAATATTTTTATACAAAATATTTAAAAAAAAAAACTCTCGTTTAAACGAATCATTTAATTATATCGCTATTCTGCAATTTCCTTCTAACTTACTTAAAAGTCTTGAAACTAACGAGTCTATTTTCCATCCATAACAAATGAAAGAATTAAATTACATGTGAAGCAATTAACAATACAATTACAGAATAAACGGCACGTTTTATTGAATAATAAGATAACACTTTTCCTAAATTTCATTGTACGATTAGTTTCATGAACTGAATTACATTTCCATTTACTTTCAATAACTCACATATTCATTACAATCATATGCAATCGAGATATACAATCTTGAAAGAAGGGCAAATAGCGAATAATATTTGCACGATATAAATAAACAAAATCATTATAAACGTGTCATATCTATTTTCCATACTAACTGATGAATATTATACTAGATCAAATTATACGTAACAAGTATAATCTTTAACATTTTTCATAGGCAATTAACATCATTTTTCCAAGCAATTGAAGCCACGTGTATTTATCTCTTAGTTAGTTAAAATATCTTATCTGAATTTCTTTTTCATTTTTTAAGATACGTTGAAATACTTTACTACCGGAAAACGAAGAAAAGTATAGAATTCATATACAAAAGTGTAAATTTCTGATTCGCTTTTGTTAATTTATACAAATTAATGGAAAGTAAAGTTGCTTCCTTATCGCAGCCCTTATAAATACAAATAGATCTATCGCTTCAACTCGAGGAATGGAGTAAGCAATAATACGTAGGGAATAATTTTTTTTCTTCATGAAATTCCACGTACTAACTGAGTGAACATAATTTTCATAAAGTAATCGATTCCGTTGGCATTTTTCGTAATAGAGAGTAGTATCCGGCAGTTTGATCATTCGGCGCAAACGTCTCGTAACATTCGGCGCAAGGTTGCGGTCGCTCCCTCTCACTCGGCTTCAGAAGCGCTGCTTAAGGCTGAATTAATTAGGTAAGAAACACGCATGAGAGAATCGTTGATGTTACGGCCGCGAAACGGCACAGCGGGAAACCGCGGCGTTTTTCTTCGTCGGCGAGAAAACGCATCCGTGTGTGTTCGACGCACGTGGAAAAATATAACGTAATAAACCAAGGAGGAAGAGCAGCCCATTTACAGCGTACAATTAAGCATTGTGACTGAATTATTCGACAAGAATACCGTGTACCGTTCGTTAACTGTGTAATTAGCCAATAGTTAATTGCCCGAGTTCGCATGAGCTGCTTCACTCGCCTTGGAAACGTATTAACCCTTTACACTCCGCTTTTGTCCCGGTTAAACTTTTCGATGGTAATTCCAATGTTTTTTGGCACGTCGCACACATGTATAATGAAATTTCAGTTTCAAACGATATGTTGTATTCTTTACACGACGTTATATTTTTATGGTTTGAAATTTTGATCATTGTGTACTTTATTATTAATCACCAACCGTCTCGAATAATAAAAGCATAACTTCCTGTGAAGAATAAAATATATTGTGTTTGTACATATATATATATATATAATATTTGTTATTAATTATTAATTTAACTGACTTAAGTTAGAATAGAATAGGAAGTCAACAAAAAATTGTTGTAATCATGAAATATTAAAAATTAAAAAAGACGTATATAATCGAAGTTAGGCCTGCTTTAATCTTTGTAAATGTAAATATGATATACCTTGTTTTCAATAAAAATAATAGAACATTTTTAAATAAAGAAATTACTTCGTACAAGAAATTAACAATTAAATATTCCCTTGATCTTCGCCCGTTATGTATGATGCTTGCATATTATATAGATATGTTGTATACTTTATGATTTTGTGCTAAAATTTGATCACATACAATGGAATTATTAAATTATAATTAATTATGAAATGTGCCACATTTACATTATATATCTTTTCAGAAATGTAAGACATTTAAAGCATAGAGAACATAAAAATACCTTTTGTTGGCAGTTCATAATTTTATTGAAATGTCCCTGCACCCCTCATAATGGATATAGAGGGGGAGGAGGGATAATTTTATGATGGTTTTACGACCATTGGCATCTTTTTAGTTTCCGCATTATTCTCTCTTTATTGCTCAATTCATACTTTGTCGGAAATTCTATGGTACAATTATTACTGCTGTAGCTGAAAGATGTACTGAAAGTATAATAACCATTGTGTATGCCTGGGTAGAGTACTTTATGCACAAAGGGTTAATTCATAACACGATAGTTTTCTCTCTTTCTCTCTGTGTTTTCTTATTCTATAAAAGAAAATGTGTAATGTTAAACACTAAAATACGGGAAAAAGCACGTATTCAAGGATAGAAAAACCGTGGCGGGAAAATTGGAATGCAAAGGACACGTGTACAGCTCGACGCGCCACGATTATCGCTGACCAACAAGCTGACAGGAACGTACCGATCAAGCTGTCTCTTTGGGGTGGTTTACATGATTCGAGCGCCGCTTGACATAACAGAAGCTACCCTTTTCGAAATTATATTATAACGCAACGATATTTACATTTTCTGCACGTATTTCGATCAGGTCGTTTCGATTACGTTGGAAAGTATTCGTTGCGCTACATTCGTTTACTGGTACGGCTTCTGATGCCGCATTGCTTCAACGATAGCAAGGTTTTATACGTAGGCTCCAAATTTAATTATCGATTCTGTTAATAACGTTCGTTAAATGATAGTATAACATATCAATTGTTTAACTTGATACATTCTATGCTTGAAATATCAAATCTTTTTGTCTTGTATTGATAATTAACGATAAATGTGAACGCACATGTTACATAATACGTTATTATGGAAAAACAGATTAAACAACAACACGAATATAAATAAAGTGAAAAGAAAGCTCTGAGACGAATCTCTTTTATTTTCGGATCTTGTATCGAACCATAATTAGTCGAAATTTCGAAAAGTAAAGTTAAGAGACAGCTCATGGACATCGCGTAACCTCGACAAATCTTCGATGCACTAAAAGGATATGTTTCGTGCATGCATGTGCTATTTTTTGCGCAAATGAATGTGCCGAAAGGTAAGAGACGATATTGTCACCGAATCGATACGGGATGTTGGAAATTACAAAGAAACGTGCTATTTCTCTGTCATTCGGTACATTTAGAATGCAAGAGCGTATGTCATTTAAATAACGCCCACTTTTAACTTGAGAAGGTGAGAGTAACAATTCAAAGTGTAATCTTCGATCGACGTTAATCACTTGCACAATTGGGAACATTGTTATCACTATGTGATAGAACGATTAAACAACTATCATCTCGCCAAATATACGCGATAAGAAGACGTTATAAAATCGCAAAATTGATGAAATTTTAATGTATAACAGCATCGCAAGAATTTTATCCTGCGCGCGAATAAATATAAATTACGCTTACCTACTTTATCGAATACTCGGATTTTCTTAGCGGACCTGCGAATAAACACAGGAAGCACAATAACACTATGTCACATGAACGAATATTCGTAAGAACCACTTAAAACAACGATGCAATCACCTCACGAAACGTCACACTCACTTTAGTCGGGCGGCCATTTTGCTACACACAACCCGAGTGAAGAACATTTTGATCTACGAAAGACAGAAGCTTGAAATTAATCTACCACAAGTCACTAGTAACTTTCATGATACCAACATTATCCAGAGAACTTTTCGATTTAGTAAACAAATCTTATATGTTCGAAAATTGACTGTTATCGTTCAATAACATCATTCGATCTTTCGATGCCGAATTGCGATTATTGCGAATGACATTCCTGCTCATAGCTTTTTGAATGTTATCAAATACAATTAGTTTGGTAACTATACGTAACTACGCATGACCATTCTGTTACCGTCTATATACGTTTAGTTGATGACACTTGTACTGCCTGTATCTTGTACTTCATATAATTTTGATTGGATGACTACACCTGTTCTAATGTACTTTTTGAATCAAACCTTGCCATATGGCGATAGCACATACTTAATGCGGAATTAATTTATATAAAAAACTAGTTTATAATTAGATTGCTGAAATGGCGCCGCAATTGCGAATTTTATCTAATGTCATTGAGGTAATTCCTAATATGTCTCTTAATATTTTCTATTTTTTGCTATGCTGTGACATAAACTTATTGTATAAATAATGTAATTTTTTAGCGTTTAAAAAATATAAAAGATGGTGTAACAGGTCATTTATATGGTGTTATGTATAATAACACATTAACAGTATTGACATTCAGCGTACAAATAGCAGATAATGTTGAAGCCAACATAAATCATACGATGTTACAATTACATATGTCAGCAGAAGTATACCTTTGTGGCATTTTACATGTGGGTCAATGTGAAGAAAAACTTTCTGATGCGTTTCAGGTAAAAATATGTTAATTGTAATTCTACAGAAATAGAAGAAAATATATTTATTTTAATTTATTCTTTTAATGTTTACGTTATAATTGTTTAGGACATTGATATCACAGATAATCCATTATTTTTGAAGTATACACATGACAATCTAAAAATACAGGCATATTTTTATATTCATTTAAAACTTGAACCTGTTACTGATATAAATGTCATTAATGAAAATGATATTTGTCGAGAATTTATTTATATTAGGTTAAGAGGAAGGCTGCCATTAATTGCACAAAATGATAATATAATGGAAGTGTTAGAAGAATCAAGAAAAAATGTAAGTTACTTGTGTTTTATCAAAAAAAACTGTTATTATCATATTATATATATTAATTACCTTGTAACAGATTGTATCAGGAAAAGTAGGAATTCATTTTCCATCAAAAAATGCTTTCCTTTTTAACAATGAAAATATTGAGAAAGATATATCTTTAAGAGAAATTCTAGACATATCTGATTATGAAGGAAATAAAAATGTGAAAAAAAATGTGAGAGCTATGCAAACGGAGGTATGTTTTTTAGTATCTTTTATAATATTGCCTATGCCTTTGATATTCTTAAAAAGAATATGTATTAATTTTATTAAATTACTAGGATGCTGTAAATGCTTATATACTTTTAAAAATATCTGGAGACAGACTTTCTGAAGAAAATGTTAAATATGCTCCAGTACTTCATTATATAAAACGTATTATATTTATATTTTTTAATATTAAATATTATATTCATATTTTTCAATATGCGATGAATGATTTCAAACAAATGTAATATTTATAATATAGGACCATTTAATAGTTTGGAATGTAATTTATTTATTGATACGCTATCATTGGTCAACCTCAATGTAAGTTCAGCAGATCTGTATGGCATATTGGTAGAATCCATGTGTCGAAATATTAAATTGATAGAAAAATGTTTTGAGAATCAACTGCAAAAATCAGAAACATCTATAAAACTTCCAATACCCATACACTTTAAACCTCAAGGTTTTGGGCATCTGATTACAGTAGTTTATCCAAATGGTTATAGTGATAAAGAAACAAGTAAGATTTTCCACATTGTGTAAAATATAAAATTTAATACATTTATGAAATATATATATATATATATATTTGATTAAATTTCAGTGGAATATCGTGAAAAATTACATAAAATTTTGGGATTAGATATGACTAGGCCGTATTTTCGTTATGCAAATACTGTGAAATTTGATAATGATTTACAAGCAGAGAATATACTTAGAAATCCTCACGAAGCAATTTCGATAAATGATGGTACGTTTAATATAGTGATGATACCACATTACATCATACTACAGTATGTTACCTTACATTATATCATATTACTATTTCTATATCTTATCACGAATTTCTCAATTAGATATAATAAACGGTAATCGAAAAGTGCAACTTGTACAAGGTTCATATATGTATCATCATTATATGCAAGATAATTTTGATGATAATGGTTGGGGATGTGCATATAGATCCTTACAAACCATTATTTCATGGTTCAGGTAATTTTAATTGTAGTATAATTATAAATTTTCTATCTAATTTTATTTAATTGTAAATTAATCATTACAGGTTACAAGGTTTCACTGAAATACCAATACCTTCTCATCGTGTAATACAGAAATGTTTAGTTAATATAGGAGACAAACCTGCAAATTTTATCAATAGTAAACAATGGATTGGCTCTACGGAAGTAGGTTTTGTACTGGAAAGTCTTTTGGATATTAGTGTTAAAATACTCTGTGCATCTACAGGTGAAGAGGTATCATCATTAGCTCCAAATCTATTACATCACTTTCAGACACAGGGTACACCAGTAATGATTGGTAATTAACTCTTCCTCTTTGCTATAAGAATAATCGTTTACCGTTTTAAATTTTATACATAAATAAATTATAGGTGGAGGAGTGTTAGCACATACAATTTTAGGAGTCAGCTATGATCAAATTACTGGAGATGCTAAATTCTTAATTTTGGACCCTCATTATACAGGTCGTGATCATTTACCAACTATAATAAACAAAGGTTGGTGTGGATGGAAATCAAAAGATTTTTGGAAAAAAGATGCATTTTACAACATGTGTCTTCCTCAGAGGCCAGTATGCATCTGATCATGTTAAATTAAAAATTCAATGCAAGTTATGCATAGTAACACTAACAATGTTCAGAAATATTTATTAATTAGAGAATTCAAAATAATGTAATACATATATGTTTGAATACACAGATAATATATATTATATATAATACGTACTAGATTATATATAATATATACATATATATCGCGTTAAAATGGACATACAAACTTACACAAAATGTATATGCAAATTCTATTTTGTTATACAACTATTTCCATATAAAAGTTGGTGTGTCCACAATTGTTGAGCTGAAAGATATTGTTATTTATATTTATTTTTACTTTATAGTTGATATTAATTGCATATTGAGTGCATTTTCAATATAGTACTATAAACAAATCAGAAAACACAATATTTAATCTTAAGATACAAATAACCATTCCAATTTCCTACATTAATATTCTAAAGTAAACTGTTTCTGTATAAATTGATACTTCTATTCTAAAATTTCATTCTTTCATGATTAACTTTTAGTCTTTGAATTAGTTTTTAGTTTTCTTCTTTGCTGACAGCAAATAAAGTATATTCTAATTTTTGCAAAAAATATTAAATACTACTGTAATAAACCTACATTTAGCTGAAATATGTAAAATATCTATTCTTAGTTCAAAAGATTCATGTACAAACATAATCTTCAACACTTCATGAATTTGAATTAGTAAATTATTAAACATTCAAGAATGACACCTACATATTTCAATTAAAATATATATTTTCGAGAGTATTAAAGAATTTAAATGGAGTTATATCTCTTGCACTATATTTTTCCTAAGACTTTTGAATATTTTCTGGTTATTTATTCCAAAAGCAAGTGCTCTTTATGGGATTATCAT
Source organism: Bombus haemorrhoidalis (assembly GCA_014825975.1). NCBI lineage: Eukaryota > Metazoa > Arthropoda > Insecta > Hymenoptera > Apidae > Bombus > Bombus haemorrhoidalis. The sequence goes on along the minus strand of CM026166.1, from coordinate 4,133,318 downwards.
TACAATTCCTTAAACTCAGTAGAAAATTATTAAGTTTGTCATAAATAAATTTATAAATTAAATGTTTAAACATTTATCTTGTTATTGCTCAAGCAAATGTATTTGATCATCTTTTGTAGCAAAGGAGAGATGCAACTTTCTTTAATAAGTTAATTAAAATTAAAAATAATTGCATTGCTAAATTTATTTTTTGAATTCTCCGACAATGGGACTCAGCATTTCAAATATTTGAATATATAAACTGAAAGTTAAATACTTTAATTGCAAAAACACTTACAATGTTATTTCTACCTATTAAGAGATTCTGATTTTTTGTTGACACCTTTACACAATCAGAAGAATTTTCTATAGATTTTTAATTTATATATATAAATGTAGTTAATTGCACTACTTATGTTCAACATAATTATTATACACTTAAAAATTATTCAATATATATAATGTGATATTAAAATAGCATGTATCACTTGAAAAAAAGAACATGCTTGTTATAACGTCGTAGTTGTTATGTATTATATTTCTATAGTCCTCAAACAAATTGAAAAATTTTGCAGCTATTTGTAAATTAAGATGTACATTTTGTAACATATATATTGATTTTTTATATAAACATATTTACAAAAATGATTTTGTTAAAGAAAATACATAAGTCCTTTTGTTATTTGATCAATATTAAGTGATGTTTTATTTTCCATACATACATGGGTACGCAAACACTTGTTTCAATATATAAATGAGATAAAAGTAGGTTTATTTCGTATATTAGGTAATAACAATGCAACTATTATAAGCACAATTTGTTTAATATTACATGTTTCCTACAGATTTTTGTAAAAGTTGTGCAAAACGATTTGTAATTAAAAGTGAAACATCTATAAATCTATCAACACAATTACTTAAGCATTGTTCTGTTCGACTGTCCAATTTGACTCCTGGCTTATCAACACACTTTTCCCAACAAATATCATTGAATTCGTGGATCTAAAATTACATTATTGCTATTAAAAAATTGTTCATTATAGAACAACATTATCAATAAAAAAATCATGTTCAATATACATAATATATACAATGTTCAATAAATTAACCTCTCTAATGTGTTACAATAAATTTCACATTTCAAATAAAACAATTCATAAGTAACAAGAACAACATTTTTAGTTTCTAATTATGTCATAAGATCTACTTCACCTGAGCTTGAATTTGTGCCTTTTGCTTTTCAGCCATAAAAAATTCTTGTAATTCTGCTTCTGCCAGCTTATTGCCTTCCATAGCATCATCGGTAGCCATTGTTGAGTATATTGTATTTCTTATAATTTTACAAAATAATTTACTTAATATTTTATAAAATCAATATTTTAATCTTTCCCGCACACACGTGGTCCTAATAATTAGATAACCACCACGATCATTGTTTACCAGTGAGTATCTAGTACCTTATATGCTTCATATAAGGTAACTTTTTTTTATGAATTAAAAAATATTACTATGTAACTACTAGTAACTAGTAACATTTCCTGTTATGAAAAATACATATTTAATTAAAATAGTCAATAATGTGAGATATTAAATACAAAAAAATGCATTCGAACTATAATAATAAATATTTAATATTTATAACATGATTATACAATAGAATTAATTTTAGATTATCTTTGTGATAGTAGTCGTAAAGATCTAAAAGACTTATTTAAATAATTCATGTAATTTTTTACTAAAATGTGCAAGAAATTAATAAGCAGGTATAAGTATTTATTGCTCCATCCGTATATATACTTATATCCATATACAAGTACAATAATACTTCAACAATTCATAAAATTTCCGTGTTCGCCTCCTTACTTTCTTTTCTTGGAAATTTCCCTCTCGTATATCCTAATGTACTTGTGCTATATTCCTATATTTCTATGTTCATGGCTGTATGCTTTGGCATTAAGTTTTCCCTTTAACATCTCTTCTATCTCCTCCTTTAGTTGCTTCCCCACTTCTAGACCATTGGATCATACAAAAAGTTAATACTCATAAAGTGTTCTTTAGTGAAAAAGATAACATTTTCATTGTATTAATACATGTACACGTTTATGGTTTTTCCATAAATTTGTTTTCAGTAAAGCCAAGCCTTCGCATCTTCATAAAAAAAGGATTTAGTTATCAATTTTTTTATTATATCGAAAAATTTTATAAAAAAACTTCCTGATGGAGTCACTACGATATTATATTATGATTTACGATGCTAAATATTTGACAATAACAATACCATTTAATAATTATAAGAATGAACGCCAGATACAAATAGGTATTAAGACTTTAATGATCTTATGTCCTCCTTGGAATATTTGTTTCTTGCGATTATGTCTTGTTCGTTCGTATGTTTGACTCGCTTATTATTTTTACAATTATCTGGTATACTTTTTTGAAATAAACCTATGTATGGCAAATACGTTTTATTTTACTTCCTATATAGTATAAAATACGGTTAGTTATGAATATATTTACGATACAAATAATTTCAACATACACACATATATATATTATAAAACCTGATGAAAAAAAAATACATTTGAAAATTCATGCACAGCAATTTATAACAAAAAGTCATCTATAAGTCAATACATTTATTTGAATTGTGAAAAATTATGTAAAAGGATATCGTAAATTTAGTAAGATTTGCAATCAAGCAATACATGCATACGTGTATTATTAAAAGAATTCTGTATGAAAAAGGAGCATTATAGTTTAAAATTTGGATTCCGTCATAGTCGTTAATATTTGATTAATCATCGAGTCACGCCAGATATACGAGCCAGAAATCTACGGGCCTGTAGCCAAATACTATTTCACTATTCAACTATAAGCGAGAGTCCAGCATATCACGTGCAATTGATTATACTACCCGTAGGTACGGCCCTGAATACCGGCAAGTCTACTAGCCGGCGCGGAACGTAGCGGCGCTGCATTTCAGGAACCGTCGTTGACGGCGTCATTGTATCTCTATCGTAGTTGAGTCGTTGCGTTCTAACGATCATATTCCCTCGAGAGAGAGCGACCGAACGGAGTGGGACCGTGTCCTCTAAAGGCACACGTTGGTACCGTCAACGTGACGGGTGGTGTGTGCGCGCGTATTTATTTGATTTGTATGACCATTGACAATGACCACGACCATGGAGGACTATTATGACGGTTCCCGGACATTTTCCTGGCTCGCTGATTTCATCGACGTGCCGATCGATCAGGTGAGAAATTCATCCGAAATTTATATCTCTTTCTGATTTTCTCACGGGCATCCACCTTTCTTATTTACCTTCCTACCGCTTAAAAGGAGGGCGCATCGATCGAAGTTTAGATTATTATGGATATATGTCGTTTTTATTGAGTAAGTATTCTTCTTGCTATTGACCTTGTTTTATATTGTGTATACACTTGACGATGGATTTCATAATGTCAAGGTTAGGGTTCGTTACACTTGCAGCTAACGTTTTTGAGATAGCAACATTACGAGCTATGTATATTCTCTGGTTATCTTTCGCATAAAACGATTTGGAATACGTTTGTTAGATAGTCGGAACAACAATATTGCGACCGTTGATTTTGTGATTCGAAGGGTTAACTATTCGTTAATAAGTTCTCTATGCTGTATTTTATATGGTATACGTGCACGGAATTGATATAAATATCTTCAGTAAGAACTATTTATTGTCTCCGTACGTTACATATTTTAGTACGTTTCGTACTACGTTTATTGCATTTTTATATTGTTTTATGTTCCTGTCCTATTACATCATAGGCACATTCTGATGCAATTTCTTTTTCCTACACGGGTTAATTCTATTTAGGAGTGTATCTTATCGAATGCTGGTTGTGAAACGTGAGAAAAAGATCCGTTTACTATGTTTGTAGCATACGTGTATCGCATAATTTAGCATTGAAAAATGTACGAGATATATAAATATGGTGCGACAAGAATCTTAAAAATAGCCCCTCTCGGATATAGTGTGTTTTGTGTAAATGTTTCGACGTTTAATCTAACTACAATGCGAGCGTGCAATTTCTATGTGCTTCGATCTCTCGATAAGATCAAGTTCCTACACGGTCTGAAGGTGTTACAGCGATGTGAATATCGATAATGTTAAAGGTCTCGCAGAGCGATGAGGTTATCATTAAAAACTGCGGGTGAAGTCACGCGTAGAAGTCACGAACTTCGAAGAAATTTCGTGAAAGTAAGTGCCAACGTACCACGAAATATGTCATTCTGTAAATAGAATGACCGGTGAGTGTATTCAGGGAGGGACGATTTGTGCTATACGAGTTTTACATTAGATGCAACAGTTGGGAAAAATCGAGTGCAACGTGGACTAATTCCACATAAGCAGCGAACGTTCACCGTGCACTGATTACTTAAAAAGTAAACATTTGACTTTCGACGAAAGTAAAATTCGATAGCAGTAAAATTTGTAGAACGTGCGTAAACGAAATGTTCATGATATAAGGATTATTTATAGATACGAATATTCATATATAATAAAGTAAATGAAACCAGTAGTGATTACTAAATTTATAAACTTATGATGAGAGCACTTAATTTATAAAATTCAGGCAAACATGTAATTTATAATTATTTATCATTATTTGCTTATTATTTATAATTGCGTATTGAGTAATTATTACCGATTTCAATTACGTTACTTTACAAAAGATACTAAAGTAAATTATTATTACTAATACTCATTTAATATTTTGATAATTGTATTGAACCAACATATCAATTATATCGTTATCAGTCAGATTAAGTAATTCGTAAATACTTCATGAAATTGACACACGTTAATAAATCGAAAAACGTGTTAGCCAGGCTATCGTTTTTTGCTGGTTGAACGATAGTAATCGTATCCTGAAAATTGCCGTGCAGTAACAATTTTACAGCCGCTGAGTGATTCGAAAGGAGCCATTTCAAACGAAGCGTTTCTTGGCATTACTTTTAGCGGGCCACCTTTCTCCATTATTTTCATCCACAGTGTGTTAAAAGCAGTTAATTTATAGCAAGCGTATTACAAACGAATAGATATAATGTTCCCACTACGACAAGCGGAATAGTTGTTAATAAGTAGAATATAGGGATAACCTTACCTAAATTTACGTTGTGAAGCTAATAACGTTATTACCATTAGATCCTATCGTTTAATAAATCCTTTCAATTAATAGCGTTTTCATAATGATAATCATTTTTATTTTGGTAATTTCTGTAAATTTGTAGTTATTACCAAGTATCTATATCAAGTTATCAATAAAGCTCTGCAATGAAATATGTAAGTATTCAGAATTGATGTAAATTTCGATTGTTTATATGTACATATATATATCTGCTTGCTCGTATTCTCCGTGAATTGAGCTTATGCAAATCGTGTTTACAAGGAAATAGGGCACCAAAATAATTCAAATTATGCAAATGTGAATATTTAGTCACGAAACTGAAAAGAAAAGATGTGATACACTATTGGAATTTGTATTCATATAAGCTGATGTCGTAATCTGTCGTCAATGCTTTTTAATTTTAGAGCTGCGTGAGATACGTGAACGTCATCGATTGGAAGCAATGCAATTCGATGCAAGGAACGTATAAGAAGAAGTGGGTTTATCGCGCACTGAGCTCACAGCTTGATCGCTACATTTTTCCAATTGTACCTTTAATTAATTCGGTGTATTTCCATGAGTCGATCCATTCATTTATGATATTAATCATTACTACTGAATGAATTTTAATACAATACAATTAGTATAATAGAAATTTATGCTATCGTAGATTAAATTTCACATTTTTTTATTCTAGAAATTAATAAAGTTAAACTAATGCAATTAAATCTTTTTATTATTATTTAATAATAAACGAACGATAGGAAAGTTATTATTGTTAATGGTTACAAATAACATCGTAATAACATCGGAACAAAATCTGGATGGAAAGAAATTTCGCGAGTTGTATAACAGTAAAATGAGTGTAATAATGGAGCAAATTTGCAAGTAAATCTTACAAATTTCAAGTTATTTAATTATTATATTTAATCATCACAAAAATATAATCACAGAATAGAAATCTATCGCTTGTAACTCTTTAATTTAACTTGACATAATTTGTAGTTTGTTAATTTACTAATATTATTATATAGTTGATGAATTATTGCGCGAAGGACGGTTCATTTTCATCCATTCACGATTCGGTAAAAATTATTAGTAGTAATTTCTATTACTTTCACCAACAAGAGTATAATCATATACAAACTTTTCCTTTTTAACGAAAGATAAATATCTTTGGATTTTTGTTTAACATAGTAACAGCATTATCCTTCAGTGATTTTTTTTTTTTAATTATAACAAAAGTATACTTGAGAGGACTCTTAAGAAAGAAAATCTCTTATTTTATTTCATTATTTTTATGTTAAGTTATAAGGCCCATTTCATTTTGTCATCTGAGAATATCTGTCTTTTTACTTATTAGTTATCGTACAAGTAGCTGATAGATATTCTCAGTACAGTAGCTGAAAGTAATGTACAAGAGGGCCCAGAACTATTTTCAATGATTATAAAAGAATTTAAAAGAGCTATGTTTAAATACACGGATCATACTATTCGTGCCAGGCTAGTATAAAAAGGGGAGAAAGAAAGGAGAAAATAAAAAATAAGAAATATGCAATCGTAATTGTATATGATTCATTCGCTATCGGCTGACAATGAGCTCAACAAGGTGACCCTGTTTCGTAGTTGCTAATTCTACTGATTCGTTCTCAATGTAGCGAGGAACAGGATTTAACTTCAATGTTTGTGTGGAGGTGTGATCGAGGAACGGTTATATAACACGTTCTACGATCGGTTCTTGCTAAAGAATACATTGCGAACTAAACTTGTAAATGTTATAACGCGTCTAGAAAAATGCAGAGGAGAACCCAACTGTTCTCTATTTTTGGAAGCAACGTAAGTTGGTTCCCGTTTCGTTTCCATTAACTTATAGTCATCCACAAAAGGACGACGTTCTTTAGGTGTTCCGTTATTCTACATAGAATTACGTATTAGCGATGCTTCGAAAAACATGTTGATTCGGTTTGGTTTATAGTCACGTTCCTCATCCAAGACAATATCACGAATATTAAGCGAACATATATTCGTATCCAGAAACATTTTTCGAAATACTTTATCATTTCCCGATATCGTTTTCTCAGAAAATACGTTATATTGAAAAAAGACTTCTTCCTTTGATACCGGCGATATTTGGACAATTTTAGTCACAGTTGTTAAATATCCTAAATTAAGATTCCTTTGGCTGATATCGATTATGAGTCTCGAATGATTAATAAATCGGCGAGTCATTAATTCTCTAGCCTACTTTTGATTGCCTTTTTTAGGATAAGATTATATTAGAGATAGCAATTATTTTTTTAATTAATAGCACTCTTATTAAAAATTGATCCCTTGATAATCACTTTGGTTAACATAATTAACCTTCTTAAAACTCTCGTATTTCCTGCATTTTGTTGAAAAAAATTGATCCTTATTAATTAGATATTAACGACAAAGATATATCCCTTCGGTTAGTTTCGTAAACGAACATAGAATTTTACAACACACAGAAACAATGTTGTGTTTGTACAATGCACAGAAACATGAAACCGATTTTACGAAAAGTAAATATATTTATCGTCTAGATAATTTAATAACTTATTAAAGTATAATGTTGTATATACGTAATAATTATTAAATAACTAGCCCTAAATTCAACACTTTCAAGTGAGTTGATAAATAGTAAAGTAAGAATATGTATACACGTAGATCCTCTCAGTATTGAATCTCAGTATTGAATATTTAGATTGACTAATATTTTTTACTTTATTTACTCTATGATTTCATTTAATTGACGCAATTCAGACAATTGTATCACGTAACATAAGGTATTTGACTGATAAATAACGTCGTTCTATGAACTTATTTATTTTCGTATCAGTTCCATATAAACCGTTATCATATGCCAAAGTTAAAATAGCGAAATCACGATTGCGTATTTTTTCAACATCATGATTTGGATGATATTCATTGATGATGATTTATATTATTTGTATAATGAATGAAATAATTCTGTAATAATTTCTATATAATCTATTATATATATAATCTGAATAACATGCAATCTGAGTGAGTAATTATCAAGCTGACGTCATCTTGACATTAATGGTTATTCTTTGATAAATAAACGGTTGTTGCATATGAAGTAGGAAAAGTGAATTTGATCACTGAATGACAGAATAGTAGTTACAATATACCTTTTATATTACTTATTAAAATACATGTTCACTGTTTTTCAGTTTCGAGTATTTTCCACATATATACACATAGTTATATTGCATAGTAGATGTTTAGATGATAGTTTCAATAGATAAATTTGTTAATTTTTTTAATTTGAAATTTGTAAACGTGTTATCATGATATCGATTACACGATCGAATATTTATCGAATATTTATTATATCATTGTTCGACATCACGTCACAGATTTCAAAATTGTACAGGATATAGATTATTCTAATCATTGCTTGTGTGAGATCTATCTGTAAGTATATCTTGAAATATAGCGTAACGTTCAGCACACTGGAAATTTTATATCTATAGAATTGTAAACGTAAAAAAGTACATTTGAAAAATATATTTGCAAAAAAATATTTATAATTTATAAATAGTTACGTTCTCTGTTACTCGATAACAGAGATATACGAATGATTTTTATATGTACCGTAGGCATAAGTTTATGGTACAAGTAAAATCAGACAGACTGGATAGATAAATATAAAACGAAAATCAAGAATGACAAAATTGCGTTGGAGGTATTTTTTTTTTAAGAAAGTCAAATTTAAAAGCTTGTCAAGTATACTTATACACGTGTATTTGAACAATTCTTAGATATACAGAAATAGGCAATTGACAATAAGTTATTTTATATACCAATATAAGAAAAAAGAGTAGAATAACAGTTTCACATTGGAGGCTCAGCGTGGTTTGGTTTGACGAAAATAAAATTTCAACGTGTTTGGTCAAGAAATTTTCAAATTTGATTTTCTCGAATACGAGACGTCAGATAGAAAAAAGTTTTATTCTCTATTTTCGACGTATCTTAGCATGCAAAGTGTAGAGTAACCTCCTGCCAATTGTCTTTTTTTATCCAGTTAGAAATTAGTCAAATACACGTCTACTTGCCAAGTTTTCAATATTCGATGTTCTTAAAAATAAAACTAACGCAATTTCGTTATTCCTGATTTTCATCTTGTTTTAAGTAATACAATTTTTTTTATTTTACTTGCAGACCATGAATTTATGCTCATGGTATATGTATTAACTAAAAAAGCAGTTAATGAAAAGTAACTTAAGATAAAACTGCATGCAGTTAAACGTATTACGATTTGAAATAAAAAGCTGAGCTTGCAGAAAAATACTCGTGAAGTATAGTTTGCGTCGTGTAACTACGAAGAAACCATTGCAGAGATCATTGGCCTCCGACGAACCGAGTATCGCGTTCAGCGTGATCTATTCATCTTGGACCCTCATGGCGAAATAAATCGTCATTGATACTAAGTAAATTAGTTCGAGAGCCGCGTGCAAAGTGCACGGAAATTATTAATCAACATAATGCTTGTTTTACATATGAACGTATCTATGTAAATTAATGTATATTCATTTATACATAAGGTGTACAAGAGATTAGTTTGAGAGTGGTAACTTTTTTTTATCATTATGGCTTATGCTATAGGGTTTATTTTCATTAAGCTTGTGTAGTTTATTATTACGGAGTTCGTACTAACATCTATATTCGAATTAATCGACTAAATTTTTAGAATAAAGATGCCTGGATAATTTTAATAAAAGTTCATTTGGAAAATATTTAGGAAGTAATCACATTTTAAAGTCAAGAGAAGTTTTGATCGTATAATTTTGAAAAGTATTTAAGATAACATGTAACAGTTAGCGTTCTAATGGAATTGCTCCCTGAAAAGGCAATCCGTGTTACATCACTCAAGAAAGGAAAAATTATTTATGCAAAGAACACTCATTTCTATGAATTTATTCAGAGTACAAGTGAATTAACAATCGTTTCAGATTCGTTTTTATGTCCATGATTTGTATTGAATCGAAAACGATTTATTCACGTTCATTGCAATTCAAATATTCCAGCAGAAAACTACATTTTAACATTGTTCGTTTCTAGTCGCACTATTTCAAAATACAATATTCCATTTGACAACAGATGACAAAGAGAAATATAAGCGTCTTTAACCATGTTAGAAATAAAGCAGCACCGATGTACGTATCTTTGAAAATACATGACAAGTCATTTTATAAGATTGATCGTCAACGCTTGAAGATCGACAAATTGCTTCGTGTTTATCACTTCTATATGAGAAATCAAGATGATTTTCTCGTGTCTTCTTTTCAGAGTTGGAGTCATCGTCATACTAAGTAAGGATTTCCTAATCGTACGTTTCTTCTTCAACAAACCTCTAGTTGCACGATATTTGGAAATCCTGACCTACTTGATGCTGTATTTTGTTAGCTGAGACAAAAAAGAACTAACTGTTCGCGGTCTCCATTCATCTTCGCGCAAGAACATCAGGTACCGTTGCGTCACTCAAGTTACAGTTACGTCCAAGAATGTAGTTTAAACGTGTTTTGTCCGTACGTGTATTCAAGTCTAAATGCCGTTACATTAATTGATTTGCATTTCGATCTCTGCGAAATAGCGGATGATGAAAAAGGGACAAGAAAGAAGAAGGTGAGTTCGCATATAAGAAAAAAAAAGAAACTGTGTGGACAATAGTCTCATTGTATCGGTTGGTGTTTCATTGTTTTTTAAGAAGCGACGTGAACTAAATTCGTACAACCTCTTGATTATTTCTGAGATGTTGAATTTTGCCAGC
>CM026166.1:4081486-4114051 GCA_014825975.1 Bombus haemorrhoidalis | reverse complement strand
CACTCTAAACTCTAATTAGGGCTTGGAGGACCAATTCAGCCATTCAGGGAGTTGATGAACTGTTTCTCCATAAGTGTCGAAACAGCTACTATCTACGATACAACTTGAAAGAAGAGTAATTTGCTATTGCGCAAATCGGAAATCTTGTACTAATGAAATGGAAAAGATAATTTCGAAGAGAGTATAATTATTTTAACATAGCAGTTTAAGGATAACGCAATGTTATAAGAATTATCCAAGTTCATAACGTTTGCTGTAAATGTGTAAATTTGTGTATAATAAGCCTATTTTTCCTATGCATTATATATTCTACCAATACGTTAACTGCTACGGGAGTCGTTAGCATTAGACTATGGACAATACCCCGTGACTTTGACGTCATGTCCGTATTTCGATTTTGCGAATAAGATGTAATAAAAATTTACGCAGATAAAAATAAGACTGGAATGCGAATGGTCGTCAGTTCTAAATTCAAAATTCCCCTCTTCCTCGTCAGAGTTCCGTTATGAAACACAATTTTATTTCGGCAGTTACGCGGAAACGAAAAGTTAATAGATCCAATTGACAGCAGATTTTCTATTCGGACATCGTCTTCCTCAAACAGATCGCACAAACAATTTTATTATTTTTAACAGAGTGTATTATCGAATAAAAGGTCGTCTGATGTACCAGAATGCCACGAATGAAAGTGTTTCAATGATCGTATTAACATGTGGTATCACGACATTTGATAGTAGATATGCGTGCGCAGAATTCGCGCTCTATAATCGGTTAATCACGAAAGTTCATCTAACGAGCTTGAAGGAAAATCTGCACGTGATCTCAGAATCAGTCACATAAGTGATCTCTCAGCTGGTCGCGTTATCGCATTTCATCGGCCACGGACAAACGTTATTCTTCTGTGCTGGCTTTCTTAGCGGACGAAATAGGGAAGTCTTTCTCGATCAAGATTGAGAAATTGTCGAGAATCACGAATCCGACAAAAGAATAACTGTACAGAAGCTAGTTCAGTGTGATTTAAAATGGTAGCTCCAAAATTCATTACGGGCAATTAGGGTGGTTTAAGGCAGATAAGCCTAATTTATACGGTTTTATACTTCTCTTGGTATCAGATAGCGGGCGGAGTATAAAAATTTGCTCTGTATATTTCATATACAGAAATTTAGTTGAACAAGAGTTTAATTATAAATTAATTATCTTCAAAAGTGTGAAGTAAATTTTTGCGGATGTTCTTATCTTTATAAACTTTGATTAGATATTTTTAAATAAATTGAAATCGGATTTATTCGAAATAAAAGGCATTTATTTATAAATTTGTGTTATATACCTTCAAAAGTAGGAAGCAAATAATTTTGTGCGGCTAAGAGAATTTATGTAGGTAGTGTTAAATTAGAAATTTCTACAAATTTTATAAGTTACGAAGTATTTCAAATTTATGAACTATAAAATTATTCGGTATACTGGATATTTTTGATAACGTTTGATATTTATTCAATCTCCATGTATCGTGTATTAAATATATTGCTTATTAAAAAATTTTCAGCTTACACACATACACACCATGCAAAAATATCCCCAGTCGACAATCCATAATTTTGTGGCTGGTAGGAGATCTTATGCTGTCTGTGAAACGTGTTAATAATAAAGTTGAAAATACGTAGGAGAAACAACGTATTACAACCATATTTTTTGATGTCTCTAAAGTCACTTTTTGTAAAATGCAATATTTATTTATTGTTAGAAGTGCAACGGATAAAATCGAAAAAGGAAAAATAAAAATCGAAAGAAATGCTTTTGACTAAAGAACAATAAAGTGTAATGTACGGGGTAATAATTCGTCAAACGGTGACCTACCGTGTTCGATAGCTTATCTTCATGAGGTGATTGTTCGAATGGTAAGATAAAATCAGTAAGATGTCCTAATCAGTAAGAGTTCCTACAAACTTCATTCGAGATTTGTTTAGTGTACATTTTTCTTGTGAAATCTAAATTAATTCTTGTATGATTTTTGTATATTCGCATTACTTGTATCGTATAACATATATATGTTACTACATAACAAACTTAACAACTTAATACGTACTTAACATACTAATGTATGTTGTTTTTAATGGAATTTTAGATCAAACTCCCGCGTAATTCCACGTGAAATTCCTATGAAAGGATTATAGATATTTCAAATGTAACCCATACTTGAAATTTTTTATAATTTTTTAAAGGATTTCAATAGTATCATTAACCTTTTAAAAGCTCGTATCGATGTATATCTCAATTGCAAGCTCGAACAAGGTGAAACAGCACCTATCGCAATAACAATGACGCAACAGAACACAGTCACGTGTATATCAGTGCTTTCCATTGGACATCCTGCATCGAACCACTGCTTAGAAATTAAACTATGTTCGAATACATAATGACGCTTAAGATATTACGATACTGCATCATGATAAATTAATTGCGTATGTCAAATATCTTTCTTTATAGCACTCTTTATAACTTCAACTACTGCTAAGTTATATATAAACTATTGGCTTGGAAAAAGATTTTTTTTTCGTGCTAGTATATCAGAGACTTAGTATATTCTCTTACGAGCTGAAACGTTTTAAACATTCTACGACGAAGTATTATCGTATTCTGCTTTCAAATATCATCTTTGGAACTATTTTAGAAATTCCAGAGTTAATTATTTGATAAATTTTGTAAGTCTTACGTTTGATTAATTTTCTTCTGTAAGTTCTGTGCTTTTAATTTACTGGATCCAAAATTAAGATACATCATATATACTACTTCATTCATAGATTACTAGTACTTGCTATTCAAATATTTTGTTTTGGATCGAATTTTATTTACTGTGTAATAGTTGAATTAGCGAATTTCTATATACTTTTTCATATTTTCTTTTTAGTAATATAATCTTTATTTTTATTTTTATTAAAAAGATATATCTTAATTTAATTCACGAAATTTTCCTTTTTTCAAAAAATTCCTAAAATACTTGGCACAGGTTGTTTTAAACGAGTAAAATCATTTTTTTGCCGCGTATCATCCGTTCTTCTATGCTATACGTGTATTACAATAGCTGTAACCTCATTATTGTCAAGCTCACCTATCAAGAGCACTAGCTCAATTCTAAACGCTTATCCCTTGTACTCAATGCGCACTCGCAATCGACAAGTTCGTTTACCTTTATCATTGGCGACAAATAATTATACACCATTTATGTTATTACATTATGTTTATTATCATTTCTTTTCAGTACAATCTCTTAATCGTTAATGTCTTATCAATTACATAAAGTATACGAAATGAAACAAAGTAAATGCATATCTGAAATAAATAATCATTAAATATTAAATAAATGCAATTAATACAAGACAATACCAATAGTAATTGATATTACGTTAAAACGGATCTCTGTCTAAGTTTCTCTAATTAGGTCCGAAAGAATTACGAATTTGCAGAAAAATCCGTAGTCTAATCGTTAACTGTACGCATAGATAGATCTAATATCCTAGTTCCTCTGACATCGTGTCATCGACGTCGCGTCTGAATCTAAATCCACCACCAATGCCGAAGCTGGGCGAGATTCTGCCGCCAGGTCCGCGTTCAGCCTGGCTGTATCCTCTGATGAAGCCATTCTTGTATTCACGCCCGATTTGAACACCCAAGTGTGGTTGAGCAGGCTGTCCTGGACGAATATTCAGTCCACCGTACGCGTCCGCGTTCACTCCGTTTCTGTCGTAGACGCGTTGATGATAATCGACGTCCAAGGATGGGCGACGATCCGGTCCGCTCAATGGTTTCTGTCCCTGGATAACGACGGACCCTTGAGGGTCGGCGTGTCGTCGGAAACGAGGAGAGCCCTGAGAAGACAAAAAATATGGATTCACAGTTAACGAAGAACGGGGCTAGAACATATTCGGGCTCGGTAGAAAGAGAAATTCGAAACGAAGAGATGGAGGGTAGGGATGCGGACGAAGGGGAAAGTTTACGATATGACGGCTGCAAGGGAAGTTTCGAATGTCGATACTTGATGGCAGTTCTGGAATAATGCTCCATTAACTAGTTACTTCAGTAAATTGACAAGCTACAAATTTTTAGAATTTTCGTTTAAAGTTTACGATTTTACGTGAAATTGGATAATCCGTCGATTGATAATTTGCAGAGTTTTCACGTGAAACTTCATTTGGTCCATTAGTAAGCTGTCGATGTTATTATGTAAGAGAATTTGAAAAATGTCACTACTAATATTAATCGAATTGTGCGATAGCGACGCGATTTAAAAGTCAATCTGTTTTATTTCTTCCTCTTTTGTTAATAGTATTTAATGGATTGTGCCATGTGCACGTGTACCATATATGCGTCTATAGTACATAAAGAGTTGAAGCGTTAACGTGATACAAGGCTAAGAATGTTAAGTTTAAGATGTTGCGTTGGAAAATTCTTCAAAATTCTCAAATTCGTTGCATTATAGATTTTCATTAACAATTCTCGTTTAATGACATTTTTAAGTTGTATATTTGTAACCAATCCGTACGCAATTTTCAAATTATTGCAGAGTTACAGATTTAAAAATTACCATTTATTAGATGAAAGTACTGATTGTCCAACTACTATTCCATTGTAATATTATTTGAATCGCATTTGGCGCTAATTTTTAGGTAGTAATTTTAAAATTAGTTATATAATAAAGTTCTTACGTAGTATTCTTCCACAGCTTCGGGTTCAATTTCTTGAGCAGCGGCGTATGCAGCCATGCAGAAGAGAGCCAGTACGATGAATTTCATCTTGGAAATTGTCTTTTGATTCACTTTGGACTCTTTGTCGCAAGATCTCTGATGCTCTTGTTTGTAGAGCTGATCGATTTCTATGCCACATTCGGCTGGAGCTTGCGCTTATATACCAATTTTACGCTGAAGCTTTTTCCCTGTCTTCTTTGCGGCATTTCCAGCCGGGGAATCACCGTCGGTTTCTTATCCGCTTTTCTGTGTCTCTGTGATTGTCTCTGGGAATCCCACTCTTGGGTCATCGGGGGTCAATAATACGAGTGTACATTATGTATATTTTCAGTCGTTAATAGAGTTCGTTGCTGATGCGTTCGATTAGAATGCAGATTGAAATTTCACTTTTTATAACTTCCAATTACGTCCTTTGTTTCGTTCTTTTTTCTTTATTGTATTGTTTGATGTCGATCGTTAGATAGATACCGATATCCGTAAAATATAAGGAGGAAGAAGTCTTCGTAAAATATTTCAAATTTTGCAGCGATGAAATTGATAAATTGGAAATTTACTTTTTCGATATTTCTGTAGTTTATAGTATTTTTATTTTTTTATTTTTTTTTGTTTAACATTTCAAAGGTCCCACAATAATTCGATGGTTAATCCTCCAATAATTTCTTAACAATACAATTACAGAAATCATATATTTTGCAATAAATAATTCGAATCTTTAAAATGTCACATTATAAATGTAAAAAATTTCTACGAAAAAATTACAAGTTGGTCGTTTTAATCATTCTGGTATGTTTAGTGTTAAATTTTTCATCCAACCGTGCTCTTAAGCTGATCAATTTTTGTAAGAGTGAGTTATATCTTTAAATATTATTCATTATACGTATATATTTCGTATTTCCATTTTACGTTGAAGGTTTTCTTACAACATTATTATCCTATTTGTCTCTTGAAAGGAAACTGAGATTGGGAAGATCATTGCATAATCAAAAACTACCACATAATATTCAATGTTCTAATTTGCATAAAAGATAATTTATTTGTCGACGAACGATTTAATTTTGGGGCACATTAGGAAAAAAATTGTACGCATGTACGAATATCGAATGGTTTCAGGAACATTGAATCGTGACTCACCTGATTCGAAATGAAATTTGCGCATGTGTACAACATAGTGCGGATTTAGATAAGTATTTTTCTAATCGCAGCATCGCGTTATCATGTAATTGACACTTTTAGCCTTCCGAATTTAATATTCTTGGAACACTGAATTGCCTCATATACCGCCTTATTCTCACACAACGCTTTAAATACGAGTAAAAAATGATCTGATTAAGAAGATTTTATAACGAACGAACGAAAGAAATTTCATAACGATCGATTCTAGCGTCTTATACGATGAATTGGAATATGGCATGATTCCGACCTGCTTTATTTTCCTTCGCACACGTAGGAAACGATACAAATATGTGCATGTTACGATATTTGCTTCGCGGACATTTTAGGTAAATATAATTCTTGTTAAAATTTTATAATATATATATATATGTATGTATTTTCTCACAGAAAACGTAGCTTGCAATTAAAATTATCTTCGTAATAATTTTCGCGTGGGGAGTAACATTTTTTTTAACTTTCATCGTTATTTAATATGCTGTATTACATTCTACCATTTCAAAGTCGTAGATTGTAATATATGGTTCTCCAAATAAAACGCTCTACCTACGTAATTTACAGTGTTTTTTTTTCTCTTTTTTTCAAAATCGTGCTTTATCCTATGAATACGACGCATTATAAACACCGAAGAACAATAGAGACGATATAGTCTAGTGTGTTCTCTTTCATACGCGACCTTCGTAGTTCATGCGAGTACAATGCATATTCTGTTGCTCTTTAGAGCAACCCGAGCTAGAGAAACCCGTGGGGACCAATGTGATTACTCAGAATTTCCACGTTTTGCGATCGCTATTTTTAGAATTCTAATCTACGTACATGAAACTTCAATGTTGTGACAAACGGTTCATAGGATTGAGATAACGGTTAATCTTGGTCCGATCATGATTTTGTAAGACGCATCTCTCATTACGTGCCACGAGGTTATTCCAGTTCTTCCCCGTGAGGACTGACTCAGAAAATAACCGATTCCCAATAAGAAAAGAAACATACATCCATAGTCCGTTGATTATTTCTGTCATTCGTCAGTTTATCACCGACGCCTTAATATTAGAGGCAGTTTATATCTTTGCTTTGAAAGTGACGCAACTCAACTATATCTTTGCAGACGTAAAGAATTATCTGCAAACGTAATTACACGTTAGTTTGCTAATTAAATTTGCGTCACTTGGAGGTCGCATTGATCGATTTGAAAATCGAAAAATAGGGAAAAGGAATAATGTTAGTAGCGCTATTTTTGAAAATTTACCTTGCAATTATGCAAACTACGTACTTATGGGTTAAGTCATTTATCTTTTAGAAGTTGGATATTAACCGCGTTCGTGACTTGTGAATTTTAAAAAACGAAACGCTGAGTTTGGCTTTTAAAAGACTCGTTTAACAGGTGATACCATAGAAATTCAAAAAAGAAAAAGGAAAAAGCGTTATGCGATGAATCTTAAAGAATTCTACAAATTTTCTCATTTTCAGAGTAATTCGTTTCTCTGAGAATATGATTTTTGCTATTATAGTCATAGCGCGCAATTTGTATGTAAGCCTATTCTTGTAGATTTTAGCGCTTATGTTCTATAAATGAGATAAATTTATGCTGGTAATGAGCTAAATTATTTTCCTCATTCTTCAAATGTAATCAAGTAAATCGAGCTCAATAGAACTTGAGTATATTTCTTATTTCCTATTTTATTGTGTTGTATGAAATTTGTTGGGTAAGATAGATCTTTTAGAATCTTTAAAGTTATGATGAAATGTCAGAATCACGTATGAATGAAATTCCAAGCTACGTTTTACGTTACATTGTTGGAGAAACCACTGCAAGATTAAAGTCTTGTTTGACAGAAATCGAATGCCTGTTTCTTCTGCGATAGCATTTGACGTTTAAAGGAATGATTGAGCGTAATAACTATGATTTTTCTGGAGCAGGAGGTGGAATAAATTTCAACTAACGTGTTATTAGATAATTAAGAATTTTGTATTGAAACTGGCAATTATCTTGAAAGTTGAATAGTTAAATTGAAATTCGAACACATTAAAATTTGGCAATATGACGATATTAGGCAAACTGAATCGTCATGGAACAAAATTTCGTGAAATTTCACGCTTAAATTTCTTTCTTGTGAATTTTCATCTCTCTTGTAACAAATTTCAAATATTTAACTTAACAAGGAACTGTATAACTTAATCGAGATATCGATCAGAATTCTTTCTAAATTCGTTGAAAGCGTAAAAATGGATCCAGTTTGCCTACGAAGTGTTAATATCTAATTTTTTCTTTTTTTCAATGCGAAGTTACATCGGCCAATATCGTAACACATGCATTTTCTTGATTATGTGCAGGTGAATTTTCTACTAACACAGTTCACGGCACTGATATTGGCTGGATTTTTGAGAACGTTTCTTAGTCCAGTTGCCGTGACAGCAGCCACTAGACATGTATTTGGTCTCGTCATCGGTCTTGCGCTTGGATATTTCTGCTTCGGCAGGTAAACAGATCTACGTAAATAAAGAGAAATCAATTAGTTGAGAAAAGTGTCGTATCTCTGATAAGCATGATAGTGTTGTGCATAAAAATGAGTTATACACTCATGCTATTGTACAAGATGTCCCATGATTAATTGATACATTAGAAACTTTACTTTTTTTTTATCTTAAGTTAGATGTAATACTTTCCCATGGTACGAACAGTAGCAATTCTATGTATTAAATTTAGAGAAATCAAAATAATTAATCATCTATATCGAAAAATTCGATATAGGAATGATTTTTTATTAAATATACGATTTGAAGAAGTGTCGAGATATTTATATCTGAATGCTTACAATTTATTGTTTCCACGAACATTGTGTATTTCTTCCAGCGTTCTAACTATAATACTTGGATCTTTATACGAAACATATTATACGAAAATAACTTGAGGATTTTTATACAAATTTATTGTCCTATGAACTATCAACTGCAGAAATAAAATTCCAATAGGAATCTGTTCCACCTATTAAAAATTATAACAAGAACTCAATTTTGAATACATTTTATATATTTTCTCCTTCGAATTTTGCATAACTGTATGAAAATTCGCGATCTAATAATTATGTTAAAGATACGTACGTTAAAATGATCTTCGCTTGAAACAAGTCTTTATTTAGAAAATATTATAAAATACATTTATTATATTAATTAAAAGTGGACATATCCTGTACAGTAGAATTAATTGTATAGATTAGTGCATGAGACTAAAAAGAAAAAAGAAAAAACGATAAACGGAAAAGAATGTTTGTAGCATCCTGAGAACTCCCTCTATATTTAACCACCTTGCTTCATTAAAAAAGAAAACTCGTATCTTTACAGGCAGGCGATTCACCTTGCAGGCCTCCCCGCCTTATGTTACATAGCAATGCGCACACAAAATCCTCGTAATATACAGAGGCAAGTTATTTATATCGATATTTTCATTATAATTGTAACTATTGGACACATTGATTCGTTTCATTAGTCACTATAGATTTCATATCCTATGAAAGCTTCGCGCAGCTTCATAAAGTACTGTTCCCCGATGAAAAATATTTTTCTTGAAAAATTATTCCACTAACTACGAAGATATGTGAATTATGTTGGAAAATGTGATTTAGCAGAGTGTAAGATTTATTTTCTACGGTTTACTTAGAATTCCTTTGCTTCTTCTTTGAACGCTATAAAATATCGAATAGAAAGGTAAGTATTCTACAAATACGAGTTCCTGTCTCGTTTTACACATTATCAATTTAGAGCTTGTAAATACGGTGCAATTTCTTTTCAGAAATAATACATTTTTCAGAATAAATTTCAAATGTTTTTGTATCGCGTAATAAAACTAACACAATGGAAACATAAATGTACCTTTATAAAATTTATAATTTCTCGTAATAGTACTTCATAGATAATAAAAATCCAAAAACATCTTTTTATTATACTCTTTGTAGTTTGAACAATAATTACGAACCTATACTTATATCGAAATTTATCTAAAAATTTATGTATCTCTCTTATCGCGTATCACAGTGACGAATTTTATTATGAGAAGTTCTATTATTCAAGAGATACAGTTAAGCGATTTCAAACAGAATAAGCGTCAAACCGTTTAGTATCAAGCATATCCTATAATTTGCATTAAAAAATACTCCACTTATTATATACTTTATACATAAAAAAGTAATCTCTTGTAAATTCAACTAGTTCTATCATTAAATGATTTATTTCTTAATTTTTTGTATGATACGGCATTTAAATATATCTTTCTTGTACTTTGTAACTCTATAGGTATAGAACTACTCATAAATTTTAATTTCAACTAGTGACTATTAAACTGCGCATGTATTATGAGAAACCGAAACTTTTATTAACACAAGTACAAAAATAGGAACATCGTTACTTGTATATAATAATAAGATATAATAAGATAATTTTTATTACAAGTTATAAATAGTCATCAAATGTTAAAGGCTGAAGTCTTTCCACGTTTATTCTCATTATCACGGTCAATGATTGTTCTTTGAACTTAACAACTCATCTTGGTAATACGTTTCAGAGTTGTGTTAACAACTGCGATGCTCTACTTATCTTGTGTACATTACCATCGACAGATGTACAATTATGGCTCGTACACGCTCGATATCACTGGTAAGTAGATACATGTATCACGTTCGCTAAATAATTAATATCTTTTCTTATGCATATGTTTTCAAATAGAAGTGTTACAGTACATTCATCGGGTGTTTTTTTAAGCAAATATTTGATTTACACTGATTTACATCATTGAACGTGTTACAGATCAAAACTTATGTATATTAAACAATTATTAACTACAGGATTGTAAGAAAGATATTATTTAAGTTCCTTCACATTTACCGTAACTTTTAAGTTATCGTAAATATCGTATCGTATTCTTCTTTCGTATGATCAGATTGTTTTATCATTTGTACATTGTATTATTTCTATCGTACCAATGCTATCGTATGATTATTAGAAAATTTAAACAATAACAACCTCGCTGGTTAATTTAATGTTACTTGTTCAATTTTCCTTTTCTAATTTTACTTTTACTTTGTAAGTCATCGTGATATAGGAATTACAATTTATATAAAAAATATATAACATATAACAGGAATATACCACAGGAACGTACGTGGTTTATAAAAAATACGTGTTTCTATATAAAGATCTCGTTACATCGTGTACATTTCAGGGCCACTTATGGTGATAACGCAGAAAGTGACCAGCCTTGCGTACAGCATACATGATGGGTTAACGCGACGTGAAGAGGAACTCACGCCAACGCAACGTCATCAAGCCGTGAAGTGAGTTGACGTCTTCGTTAACCGGTCGTTTATTCCACAACATTAATTATATAATATGCAACGCAACACACCCAGAAGAACACATCTTCCATACTACATACGCATCAACATAGCTGAATCACATATCTATTCAAATGATGATATCGCTTGCGCTCCGGATAATTCCTACATTTATCATTTTATTTCCTTTGCTGTCTGTGGTCAAACCCAACCTGTTATATGCATGGCTTATTTTAGAAAGATGCCGACGACGTTAGAGTACTTCAGCTACGTCTTCCATTTTCAAGCGTTGATGGCTGGGCCGGTGATATTTTATCGTGATTACATCGATTTTATTCATGGACGTAATCTAACTGGAGCAAGAGCTTTGACGGTTAGAGTTTTGTTCAATCATCCTTTTTTTTTTTTGTGTGTGTGTTTATACGTTCTCGATAACAACAAAAACAAAAAAAGAAAAAAGAGAATGAAGATCGTAGCACGGAGTTTTGATATTTTTTATTCTTTTTAAGGGCTGTGATAAAAATTCCGCTCACTACGATGAGATAGTCCTGGAACCGTCTCCGGCACCGGTCGTAATAAAAAAGGTCATAGTGAGCTTATTGTGCGCGGCTATGTTCGTGACTTTCATTCCAACATACCCGATTCAGAAGCTAAAAGGTTCGAGTCATATATTATCTCTTTAATATTTATTGTCGCCACGTCAGAACGCTGACGAGGCCTTACTTTATTTACAGACGATGACTTCCTCGAGAATACCACGGTGTTTTATAAAATGTGGTTCCTGATGGTGACCACTATGCTAGTTCGCTTTAAATACTACCACGCGTGGATCTTCGCCGATGCCATTTGCAATAATTCCGGGATTGGGTTCAACGGGTATGACAAGAATGGCGAACCCAAATGGGATCTAGCTTCCAATGTTGATGTTTATGGGTTTGAGGTAAATTTTTCGAAATGAATATGATTACTTTAGAGATAAATCTATATGTATCTATACATATTCAGATAAAGATCGCGGTAAACGTCGGTATATTTGGGGTAATCTCGAGAACCGTTGGACAGATTTTGATTCGGTTCTCACCGATTTAAAGAGCGTTTCTCGAGCAAGATTTAGGTATGTAAAACATTATCCTATGACTAAACGAATCGCTTTTACGATATAGCGAGGCAATATGAACCCGACTGCGAGCAATGTCTTTCTCTTTTCTGTTGAACTGATCACCACTTCTAAGAAAACTCTACATCTGGATCTTTTAATTTTCTCAAGCACTGAAGCCATCAACAGCGTATAGACAAAAGACTGGGTCGAAAGCAGACCATAAACTGTAGACAGGCGACGATGGCTTCAGGGTTTTCAGTCATAGGGTAACATTGCTAGCGTGTGGATCTGGACCAGCTCAATTATATTCCGATTTGTATTTACAATTCAATATTAAGATATATTTTCTATCTTACAATTTATCCACGCGTTCCTTTGTTCTAATAACTTCAACATTTTCAAAGTATGTTATGTCAGAAGCATCACGACTTCATTGTATGACGTGCGGTGTTGATTCGCATTTATCAAAGCCAATAGAAATTTTATTAAACACATTATTAAAAATGCTTATATAAGGTCCCCGGCAAAAAGTGGCATATCAATTATTTATAAATAAAATTTGATGCGATTTGCACACGTATATCTAATTCAGTTGATTTATTTTTGAATTTGAAATGAAAATATTCTAGTCAAATTTACATCATCTTTAATACATACAAAATTAACGTCAGAATCTTTGATACATACTATACAGCAGTGACGTCATCGCTTAGATTGAATCGATCGAGCTCGTAATAGAAGTTATGATCTAAGTTTAAGGTTGCTGATCTGTACTATTGTGTTTTATAATTTATTGATTTATTATTGTTGTATGATCTAAACGAATCAAAATATATGCAACGGTCGTACTTTTCAGATGTCTCTGAATATGAGGGACAGTATCGAGCACTGGAATAAAGGAACCAATAGATGGCTTAGGTCGATTGTATATGAAAGGACACAGTACAATAAACTTGTGTTCACGTACGCTCTTTCTGCCTTATGGCATGGTTTTTACCCCGGTTACTATTTAACATTCGCCAATGGAGCCTTTTTTACCATGGTGTCACGCGTTGTAAGTAAAACTGATAATATCGAATTTGATTTGCTATATGTTTTTAATCATTAAACAAAATTAATATTTTGTTAATCATTAATTGACCATTGACCAAACTTTACTATCAAACAGACTCGTCGTAACATACGACCATACTTCCTAGGGTCCAAGGGGATGAAGTTCCTATACGATGCGCTTACGTTCATTACAACGCGATTCTTAATGGCCTATATGACATTCAGCTTTATACTCTTGGAATTTATACCAAGTGTGAAAATGTACCTGTAAGTAATAATAAATTCATTTCCTTTCTTCTTTTTTTTACATGCCACTTTTTTGGTAGTGTTCATAAAAGTCCAGTCTACTTATAATATATATACGCAATCAGAAGGAAATTCTAATATAACACGCAATACGTTTCTTTTTTTCAGGTATGTATACCTGATTCCACATATAATCGGTTTAACTTTACTCGTGATCGCACCACGTCTTCCGAAAATACCGTCGCACAAGAAAGTAACTGAAAAGGAATCGAAAACTTCTCAGGAATTAATCAATGGAACTGCGCGTAAATCCATGTGAATTTTCGATGTGGCCAAAAAGAAAAAAAGAACGACGATCACACAAGAGATGCATATTTTTTATGAATGTTTTAATATACGTATAAATATTATGTATATATTATATATACACGCACATATATACGTACAATATTTATTGTTACGACATGTTACTGGTACAAATTCTATGTCGAGCGTGTGAAAAGTATATTT
The DNA here is from genome assembly GCA_014825975.1 of Bombus haemorrhoidalis. Taxonomy (NCBI): domain Eukaryota; kingdom Metazoa; phylum Arthropoda; class Insecta; order Hymenoptera; family Apidae; genus Bombus; species Bombus haemorrhoidalis. The sequence continues at coordinate 4,099,910 of CM026166.1, read as the reverse complement.
GTTTTATATAACGTGAATGAGTAATCATATATTTATATCAATGCCCAGTGCACCCAGCTGTTTCACAATTTCATCGGAAAGCCGACGACATCGCGGGTGATATAGTAAATAATATTTAATAATATTTAATCGATAGTCTTCTGTAATATTATCACGTTTCTTGTTCTTTTTTCCCTCTGCAATGTTTATCGAAAGATTGGTTGACAGATTATGAGGTTCCAATAGAGCACAGATATGATTTTAATTCTAAGCGATTACTAGTAATTTTTGCAGTTTTATACATTTAGCGTGCGTAATAATACGATGATTGTAAACGAACTACTAGGGAATCTAATCTCTAGTTTATACAAACGCGCTTTGATTTATCCAAAACGCCCAGTTTTACTCAGGGTGCTAGAATATGCGTAAGATATTCTTTGGCGTTCGTCCGCATTGACGATTCTACGAAAAATGCTCCAGTACCCTAGACGTCGCAGTCGCGAGATTATTACACGATGCAGCGAGGGAGAAGACTTAATCTACAGCACCCTCGAGTGTCTTTGCTATTTATTTACATGTTTAATTTTAAACTAAGTTCATAAATTTATTTATGAAACGTTACCTCCGAACATCTTTATTGATATTAATAACAAGTGTCGAGATAAAATCCAATTACAAACAAATTATACGATGCTCAACTGCTAAGATGTGAATGTTACGTAAGTATGAAACCACATTTATAACGTAAATTTCTTAAATTTACAAACATCTTTCTAGATTGTTGCACCGTTTTGATTACGTTAAATAGATCAAACCCTAACTTCTGTTATTTTGTAACAACTTCTAATACATACCGATAATTAACCATAGACAAACCCAATTAACCATAGATTTTTTAAGAAAATCATAAAAGTGCGATATTATGTATAGGTTTTATTAAAACCAGTATCGGTTGATTATAAATTTTATACGAAAGATAAGATACAAATATACCAACACAGTAACCGGGTGAAATCTGATTAATGACGTTATCATTGCGCCCCACGTGCCTGCGTATCCTCAAATAACTATAGCCATAATTCGAATGTTCACTAACGTTTTGCGCGAGTGTTTTCATTCGCCGCCTAATGGAATATCGTCCTTATAATCGGGTAAAGGGAAGCACCGAAACTGACTGCACTCCCGAAGCCCTATTACACACGGGGTGGCAGCGGCCACTTAGCTAGCAAAATCGTCAGTGCGATCATCGCGAGCGATCCGCGACGATCCCACGATCGTGAGCTCCGATAGAGATTCTCGAGTGGCGTCCTCTTAATCCAAGAAAGCATGGTAAAATTTCTGTTAACTGTTCGAATCGTGGATGTGCAAAGGACAGTGAAACATTATGGCTTCGAGTTTTAAAAGGCCAAAAAAGAAAAATAATAGAAATGGAGAGGATTCGTGTGGTATAAAGGATCTAATGTGCTCATAAAGAAAAGAATGTTAAGTAAAAATGCTAAATAAACAAAAATTGAACTAAGTGGTGATCTTTACACGTTGTGGATCTTTTTGCGAAAGAATGTTTGACCTTTGCACAACCAGGAGTACAGTGTTTTCTTAAATGATTTGATTTACCGGGCAGATATCGCTCGTTCAATCATCGCGGAAATTGTTATGAAATTGTTTTTTTTTTTTTTAATTGTATAAAATTCTAAGTATGAAGTTTCATTTCTGATTGTTAATGGAGAAATGTATGTGCTTTTGTAGACTAATAGAAAGTAATGGAAGAACGTTTGAATTCTGGCATGAACCGATAATTATAAACATATAGGCACTCACGCTTTAAAAGGAAAGTACAATGGTATAAAATAAATCCAATTTCTTAAAATACGTTCATCATGTCAAACTTCATTAAAATCCGATCCAAATTTATTTTTCGCTCTCGTAACTACTTGCTTGTTAACTCACTCACTGAAAGTTAACATAAGTAATTATATTAGAATCTCAACGGCTTTAATATTAAAAACTACGTGAGAAATAGGCTTACATTTACTTGCTTTACTTCTATTTCAATTTTTTATCTTATGAGTTTATATTTTATAGTACTCGTTGAATCCCCATTTGCTAAAGCTCGATGAAAAGGGTAACGGACCTTCGTTCGAAGAAATAAAGATCTTCCTGAAGATCTATTTCGAATCTCTCACAAGGTTTCAAATGCCCGATAAAAATGAAAAATGTAGCTTAAACAGACGTTAAAACAATGATAGAAAATGCACGAATTTCTTTTAAGTTTCATTTACGTTAGTATAGATATGCATAGAAAATATACGACATAAACCACGTGCAGCTACGTTAAGAGGATTACGTTGTAGTATCTAATAATTGGCTTGTTTGCGAAAAACTGCTTAAAGTTCGATTATCTATGACGAAAATGCAGTAATCGGGGAAAGTCGTCATCGTGGAATTATATTATTTAACGAGATAATTTACTTTGTAGAGTCGACACCTATTAAATACAATACAATAGAATGAAATTTAGATAGAAGGAACGTCTCACTGCGACGTGTCGCAGTTTAGTGTAACTTTGCCAATGTGTTTTACAAGTAAAAATAAAACTAAGATCTGGAAGAGTTAGACTTAGATACTTTCTGTAGCCGCTGCATATGAATATTTAAACATAAATATTTAACCCGAGTCATCAAATCCGATACATTTCTGCTTTTCCTACTTCAAAGCTCCAGAGTCCACGACCATTCGAAACATTAAACCTATTTTTAATTAAACATTTCGAAAATTTACCAAACTATACGCAGCTAAGAAGAAAACTTCCACAACTATCGAAATCAACGAGACGGTAAAATAAAAAAATGGGTTTGCAGCATTTGGCAACGATGGTGAAAGTGGGTTATGCTCTGATGATATTTACGCTGTTGATGATGATGTGGGCGTCCTTGGTTCGGATGCACGAGCTTCCTGTTCAATATCCACCGTGTTTCTTCAACCCTCTTTGCACTTGTTCGAAAGCCATCCCGGATTTGGGTATCGTCACCTGTTACAACGTGCCGATGCCGCGGATACCTCAGCCCATAAATTCCTCCAAAGTGTTCATGCTGCAGTTGGAGAACAACGGACTGATGTTTCTTCAGCCACAGTTTCTTATGAACACAGGTAAGAAGGAATTTATAAACGACGATGGATACATTAAAATTTTAAGAGACCGTATTATTAAAAGATTTTGAAGAAAGAGGACATTTCATATAAATAACGTTTAACAAAGAATAATTTTTTATCAGGAATAACATTGAATAAAGGATAATTTCTCATATAAAACTTTCGATATGCAATGATAAAGATGAAGAGTCGAAATATTCGAGATTCTCGCGATTTGGGTTGTTACAACTTTCAAATATTATGTATATCGTTGCAAGATAGTCGCTGTTTTCCAACGACCAATCGACATCCAGACTTTTAAGAAAAATCTAAAGAATGCCAAGACGAAATAAAATATTCGCTAATGTAAAAGAGAAATGATTCTTCGTACGCTCAAACTCAGAAAATATTAATATCCCTTGAAAAAATAAAATGCCAAGTAATTTCCTCGCATCGTTAATATTAACTCGCTTATGTATGCCAGAATGCACTTAAAAGGGGATTTCGAAGAGATCGTTGATCAAGGGAAGAATGAAATAGGGGTTGAGGGGCAATGACCGTATGTCACGAATAATTCCTTGCATCATCGATTACGTTATATTACATATACATTATATATACATAGGATGCGTGGCAGTTCAGTTTCACATGAAAGTCATTCCTCTACCTCTCAGGTCTGTACAATCTACGGATCAAACATAATCCTCTGGCCGACATCCCGGACGAAGCTTTCCTAGGGCTTGAGAGATCGTTATGGGAGCTCGAATTACCCTACAATCGCCTAGAGAAGGTTCCCAGCAGGTCATTCAGACATTTGCAGAAATTGCAATTTCTCGATCTGACAGGTATCTTTGGATCTTTTTAAACGTAGTAGAATTTCATTTATCCGAACTTGTTGGCAAATGAACGATTCATAATATAATTGAACTTGACAAATTTCTGTCATTATCTACTATTTTTTGTTCGCAGAAAATATAATAGTTCATGTTCAAATAAGTAAATTTAATCGATAGAAATAGGTTTCATTAGGCAGGAAGTAAAATTCCGTTCCAGTAAAGGAGAGAAGTTCGTAAGAATTTAGTTTTATCGTATCCTTATTGTCATCTTGAAAAATTGACTGATAACGTGGTTTGTTAAAGCACTCTAGCTTTGATGAATCATCGAATCACTAAGGAACGATTCATTGATAGATAACATAACCGTAACAAGCACTTTATGTATATTGATGTTTTAAAATGTGAAAGATTATTGTCATCATACTTGAAATCAAAAGTGAAATTAAGTGGATGTAGGATGAATTACATGGATACAAGATTGCGTTATAAAAATTAGATGCTGAGATTTCCGATTCACGATCAGAAATGTGAAAGAAAGAAAAGTGAAAGGGACGAGTGAATTAATGGTATAAATTGTATTAGTTTCGTAGCTTAATTGAATCAAACTCAAAGATTATTCTCGATCCTAAATAAAATCCGCTGTTGTCTCGTCATAAGTCTATCTAAGAAGAGTAACGACTTCTATCTAAAATTATTTCTCTTTCAAATTTTAACACATAATTCTTAATACCATTGTACATTTAACAATATAATTAATCCTAATATAATTCTTAATTACGTATTAATTTCTGAAAAGTAAAAGCTATCGCTTGCTCTGCAGGTAACAAAATATCAAAGATCACGCCGGATAATTGGCGTGGTCTCGAGAATTCTTTGCAAAAACTGCGATTGGGACGAAACGCGATCGACAAACTTCCGGCGGATGCATTCGCGGGCCTCACTTACTTGGACATGCTCGATTTACGCGAAAATAATTTGAAAGAAATCGATCCATCCGTGTTCAGAGATGGCATGGCACATCTGATATATCTGTACCTGAATGGAAATCAATTGACCCACATTCCCTATGCGCAATTGTCGTCTCTGAAGCGTATGAAGGTGTTGGATCTTAGTTACAACAGAATATCGAAGATGTTAAACCAGCAACAGGAGCCGGAAATCAGAGGGCTGCAGTTGTCTCTGGATATACTGCGATTGGATTATAATCAAATCGAAACTCTGATGTCTGGTGATTTCCAGCATTTTCATAAAGTTAACCGAACTTATCTCGATGGTAATCCTTTAACTATGGTACAGGTAAGTTTCTCCAAATATCATAATTTATATTTACCTTATAAAAATTATAATTAAAATAATTGGCTAAAAACGTTTCTCGGGTACAAAAATCACAGTCCAGTCATCTTTTAAATTTGAATTGTTCGTAATACGTTTACAGAAACTAAAATTCTTCACAGAATAAAAAGGTCACTTGATATTCGTTAATATTTTATCATCGATCATTTATTGTCGAATCGCTGGATAGAAGTTTCGCTTGTAATAAATATTACAATTTAATACGTATGTTACGTAGTGTAATGAAATGTTCAAGGTTGGGAGAAAATATGAAACTATGTGTTTTAGGAGGGTACGTTCAGAGATTCGAGAATACGGGAACTTTATTTCAGCGATTGCGATCTAATGGAGGTCAATTCTCCTGATTTGACTGGCTTGGAGTCGTCCCTGGAATTATTGGATCTCTCCGGCAATAATATCACTTCTCTCTCGAGTCCTATCTTCCAAGAATACGATTTTTTACGCACTTTGATCTTCCGTGAGAACAAGATTCAAACGTTTTCACCGGGTAAGGTGAAAGACGATGACGTTACGTCTATCAAAGAATTTCCTAGATCCGACATTTATTAATTCCATCGATTTTCCAATTTCACTTCAAAGATTTAAAAAAACCTGTCTTATCAAATATGATTACTTTCTTTCCTTTTTGTTCCATTTACACAACTTACTTTCCATTTTTACAAAAATCTGAAGTTCCTATCTGAAGTTAAATATCTCATCGAATTCGAACGTATTGGCCATTTTCTAAATTAATTGCTTACGTTAATCCACATCTTATTGTACATGTTATTAGCCGAAGTATTCAATGGTTTCCAATACTCTTTGTACAATCTGGACTTGAGCGGCAGAGAAAACAGCGTGGTGTCCCTTCAGGATTTACGACAAATGCGAAACATGCGGTTCCTTTCAATCTCGCGAATGCCACAATCAACGTTATCGTCGGACGATTTTATGGAATACGGGATGGACATCAAGGAACTTCGTATAGTCCAAAGCAACCTCAATACCATCAAGGCTCATGCTTTCATGCACGTTCGCGGAATCAAGTATTTGGACTTCTCGGAGAACTCGATATCCTCGATAGAAGACGAAGCTTTCTCCGAGGTAATTTCAACGTTAAACGTTCGTCGTAATCTTAATGTTTCGACGTTAAATTTTTGTTATCGAGGTCGTAGAATTTCGGCGAGATAAAATGTATATGATAATCACGGTGAAGTTCTCCTGCAGGTAGGTTTTATTCGTTTCGCGTATTTCCAGGTAGATGGTTATTTAAATTCTTCCAGTCGAAATCGTAGAATTTCACCGAGGTAAAATACGAACAAGTGTCATTTAATTTTATCAAATTTGATTATTCTCTTTCCTTTTTTGTACTTTTTTACAAAAATCTGAAATTTTCTTGTATCTGTCAATCGTCGTACCATTGTCATAAAAATTGGAAGATTATTATACTGTATTTTCGATAACAATGTTCTTTCCGTTTCTTACTATTTCGTACGAGAGAGGAGCGATTTATCAACCGAGCAACCATACAAAACCTTAATACATTTGATCAATGAGAATCAGCAATTTACCTTAATATGTTAATTAAACTAGATTCGAACCGCATTCCCGATTCACCGAAGGCCTTGATAGCCGCAGATAATTCCAATAAAACAGGCTTCTATGAAGATCCATCGTCGCAGCGAGTACTTGACCTATTCACGAACATACACGGTAGAACTTTGCGAAATTTCAGTTAATACTAAAGTCTAAGTAAATTTACCTGTCTCAAGTATCATCTTATTGACTTACGTAAACTTTTATTACTACAACGAGAGATCGTAGGTACCGAAAAGGATCACTAAATTTCTATTATACGAACGATTTGTTTGGATGAATAAAATGCTGCGGTAGAAAAGACGGAGCAAAAATTATTTTCTTGCTTCTCCAACGAAGCTAAATGAGCACGTAGAATGATAAAATATAATCATTTAATACAATTTTATACAACTCGCAGCGGAACAGGAGAATTCAGATGCTGACAAATATTTTATTCGAAGAATATCAAAGGAAAAATATTATAATCTCTTCGGATTATAATCCATCGCGTGATGAAATTCTATTAATTGCGAAAGAAATTTTCATGCAAATAAAATAATTCTTCGTCAGGTTGGGCATTCGCTTCTAACGCTGAGGATGTCTCACGGTTTCTCTTCCTCCGTTTCTGAAGTGCCAAACGCGCCATTTAAGTTTCTGACGAACCTGCAACATCTTGATTTTAGCAACAACAAAATTAAATCACTGCCAGATACGTCTTTCCATTTTTTGAAGAGGATCAAACGAATAGAATTGCAGGACAACGAAATCGATAATATCAGGAAAGGAACGTTTCAGGTACGAATTGTACAATTTTTCTAATCGTATGTTTCATTTCAATCTGCTTCGTCTACTTTCATCTCGAATTAATTCAGGGCGACATACATTCTTACCTGGAAGAGGTGAATTTCTCCTTCAACATGATCAAAACGATTCTAACCCACACGTTCGTCGACCTGCCAAAATTAACGATGATAAATTTAGAAGACAACGCTATAGATAGAATCGAGAGGCGGGCGTTCATGAACATGAAGCTGTTGAAGTATATCAACCTACGGGGTAACAAGATAAAAGATATCACGGACGAAGCCTTCCAGGTAACAGTAACATTTTATTTATCGTATCCCATTAATAATCCTATCGTATAACCCTATCGTATAACATGTTTTCAGACGATTAATCGAAAGCCTGCTAGAATATAAAATTTCCTTGACGCTTAATTTATCATATGTATCAATTATTAATTTATTCGTTTCATTAATAAATCATACTTATTAATTTCATACCTCGCTAGCAGTTTTACACACTCAAGCTATTAATTCTTCCTTTCCTCCAACTATCAACAAGAGCACGTAGACGTTAATTATACGATTTATGTTAATTTTTCTTCAGTTTAAAATACGATTTATCTCTTTTATTCTCGTCGTATGACTTTAATTATCCATACGACCTATCGAATGTTAAGACGTCGTCGTTCTGGCGTTAAATATTATTAAATAGACAGGGTTGGAGGATGAAGAAAGATACAAAAGTTTCGAAAAGATCGATTTCCTGACATCTGTATTCGTAGTCTCGGAGAATTTCTCAATTTAATGAAAATCGTAATTATTTATATTTAAGAATCTGCCAGATTTGGAGTTCCTGGACTTCGCATACAACGACCTAGCCGAGTTCGATTTTGCCTCGTTCGATCAAGTGGGAACGTTGTCCTCGTTCAAAGTTAACGCCAGCCACAATGAAATCCCGAAATTATGGATCAACAGCACTACGTTTACACCGCCGACCACCAGTAAGTCCATCGTAGAAATTTCTTGGCCACGCTTAAACAGATCTTTCTAATTTTGCTAAAGGAAAATCGATGAAATCCGGTTACGAATCGGCAGATGCTACCTCTAATTTCTCTGCATCTAACTTGCGCAACGTAACATCCTTGAATTCTTCTTACCACGAGACTAGACCTCGGAAATCGGATATTTAATATCAGAGATGTTGAAATACAAAGAACTGATCGCTGGATCGTTAAAAGTTTTAGTATTAAATATTTCGCGACTATATCGTGTCTAAGTATATAATTAAAAAAATTCTGCTGAAAGACGACCTGGATAAATTAACAATTCGTTTCTTAAGTCTGTGTAAATGCCATCCACGGTTTGCTACAAAGTTGTCAAACTGATAATGGTAAAAATTTCAGTTGCTCCGTTTATTTTTATGCGAATACCAGAAAAATAGAACATGTAAAAAAATAGAATTGGCAATTCTATTGGAAGAATAGGGAATCACGATGTTGCCAAGAACGATCTCATTGTCTCTGCTAAATTTCTGCTCGCGCTCATCTCGATGCATTGTTTATTATTAACACGCATCACAACAATTCGATTTCTAATTCATTTCGTTCATTGCTCGATCAGACGTTCGATACTCGCTAAGGAATAACTTTCGTGTTAAGTTTATGTCACAGGCTTACTGTTACGTCGTAAAAAGTTTAAAATACGCGCAGAATGATTTACGTTTCACACGAACTCTTAGGAAACTTGGTTTCTCAAGTCTTCAAGATCTCTGTTGCGTGGCGTCGACTCGACGTCGTACAAACGTTAAGAATATTCGAGAATATGTTTAAAATTCGAGATATACACAGCGAATAAATTAACTTTGCTGTAACATTAATAATTCCTGGTTCTCAACTCTGATTTTATTTCGTCGCGTTGCAGTTGGCGGGACGATTCAATCAAACATCAAGGTCCTCGACCTCAGCTACAACAATATATCCGACATAATGAAGTACTACTTCAAACCAGTCGAATACTCCTTGACGCATCTGTATTTATCTCACAACCAACTGAGCAACGTGACCCAAGGTGTCTTTGGAAATATGCCGCACCTACAGTGGCTAGACCTGAGCCACAACGAGCTGATGGAGATCGACTTCGACTGCTTCAGAAACACGAGGAACATTCAAGTGCTTCTTCTCTCTTGGAACAATATCATGGACATACCGGCAGAGACGCTCAGACCGCTGAAGAAACTGAGAATCGTCGATCTTTCTCATAACAAACTGAGATCGCTGCCAGACAATATGTTTTCAGACGCCAATATCGAAAGTTTGGATTTGTCTCACAATCAGTTTATGAGGCTACCGATAAAGACCATGTCCATCTCAGCTGCAGCCAGTTTATCAATGTTGGATCTATCTTGGAACACCTTGTCAGGCATTCACACGACAGACGCGATATTTAGATTGCGAGTTAGTTGCGCGCATTTTATAAATAAATTTGAATTCCTTAGGCTAACGACGAGCAATATTCGCGTGTACTTTGGAATTAACGCGCGATCAAACGACACGAGTAGAATTTTACAACGAAATAAGACTTACGTATAAGTCGTTATACTACGTCGCGGAAAAGTACCGTTCACGCTGAAAATTTAATTTTCTAGTTTTTGAGAATTTAATTCTTCTCCCGTTCCAACTAATTAGCTTGATCGAGTAGGCAGTCAGAAATATTTTTGCATCAAATTAGAATCGAGAAGGATATTTCTAAGACGTACAATTACGAATCGATCGTAAATCAATGTTAATGCTTCGTGAACGATTTTAAGTGAAATTTTACCATATTTATATACCTCCCCTAATTCATAATCGTTAAAGATTAAAAAAAAAAGAAAATGTAATCGTTAGGTTCCACTTTTAAGAAATACGAGATATTATTCGAAAGAAAATCGTATCTCGTGCAAAAAGGAAATATCGTAAATTCTATCGGAACGAAACGAAAATGCAAACTTACGTTTCGTTTCAGAGCCTAACGTGGCTAGATCTGTCTTACAATCGATTAGTCAGACTCGACGATGGTGTGTTCTCCGATCTACCGTATTTAACTCATCTGGATTTGAGTCACAACAAACAACTACTTCTGGAATCACGCGGAAGAACGTTCCACGGTTTAGAGGACTCGCTTTTGTATCTTGATCTAAGCAATATTTCGCTCTTAAGTGTACGTAATACCTCTAAATGTGCGTAGTATGGAACGATTCGTACGAAGGAACGTTTATTTCATTGTATCTGTATCGTTTAAAGGTGCCAGAATTGCCACTGCGACGATTACAAACGTTGTATCTGGCTCACAATGAGTTGGCATCGATACCAGCGGAAATGGCATCGAATTTAACGTCCCTTCATTACTTGGACCTAAGTGCCAATGATCTGACAGTGGTGCCATTGATCACGCACACCCTACCTGAATTGAAAACTTTCAATTTAGCGGATAATCCGATCACGGCCGTTAGCAATACAAGTTTCTTAGGTATCGCGGACAGTCTCGAGGAACTGGATATAAGAAGACTGTCTTTGATGACTTTCGAGGTAAGTTTTCGTTTGAGAAATAAAATCTCGGGACAGTCGTAGCATAAAGTTATCATTGATCGACAATTTTTATTCTCTAATAATATCTGTATACGAGAATTAATTACAGAAAGATAATTTACACGTGCACCGACCGATTTTGTTTCAAAAACTTTCATTCGAAGTATCGTTATCTTGTTATAACTGCATAATTCTGCTCGATTATATCGCAGATTTGTATGCATTCATAATAATATTAAACAGGCAAAAATGCGCGGAATGTAAATGATATGCAAATATATGTATACAAGGTGTTCAGAGTAGAGTTCTCGTTTTAATATTTATTAGACGAATGAAATTTCTAAATTTTTTTTAATTACGTTTATAAAACTACGAATTATTCTTAGTTTCATCATTAGCGATTAGCCTATATATACCTACATACTCAGGATCTTATAAAATACTATGAAACGAGTATACAAATTGTGGAATTGTCGTACGCGAGTTGCATATACGTGTCAGTTTATTCTTTCTTTTTGCATAAGATACTCAACAGATTTTTATACGAACGAGAAACGCGTAGATTAGAAAATTATTATTTCCCATGTCGAAATTAAAACGTTTCCCGATTCGCAGAGCGGTGCACTCTGCAAAGCTACAAAACTCCGCAAGTTATATATAACCGCTTACAACGGCGTGAAGAATTTCAACTTCCCCAACATTCTTGAGTACAACAACGGCTTAAGGCATCTGGTCATCGATGTACGTGTAAAATTCTACTATCGTAAATATTGTTTTTTCACAAAATGCTTTCACCAAGTCGGAGACGATCAAATATAAATAGAGAAGTATTTATATCTAGAAATTTTCTTTCTAGGTACAAAATGACACGAACTTGGAGAAAGAAATGAAAGGAAAATTCCCCAACAAACTGTTCAATATAACGTTGACTGGTCGAGCATTGAAGGATATAAACCCAGATATATTACGAGTATGTATTTCTAATAAACTTTCTTACAGAAAATTCTCCGTCTACCGTTCGGTATTTGTCTCGTAACGCGCCTTATGGTGTCTTACGGAAATGTTTGATCGTATCGAATGTTCAACTTGATATTACGTAAACTCAATTTGCGAGAAACAAAACGAAATTACCCTTTGATCATTAGATTTGGAACTAACGGAGATCCATATCATTTCACTCGGAACTCGACGCTTCTCTACTTATTTCGCTGTAAAATAATATAGCGTCCATATAGAATAACAAAATTGCTCTGGAAATTTCCGAAATTCCTTCGCTCATAAAAAAAAAAAGAAAAAATATTCCCATCGTACAACTATGTTCCTCCAAACTATGCAACTTTCGTATAAAAAATATTTCAATACGACGCATACTTTTCAAGCAGTTCGAGCTGATCCAGTCAACCGAGACGCGCTGTAATTTAAGGAAATTCATTTATAGAAATACTCGTAAATACTAGAAATTCTTAAGGAAATTCCAAATTTATCGAATGAACGAACAGACTGGCGTGTCACATTTATTTCAGGGCATAAGAAATCCGCACTTGCACTTTGGCATGTACAACACGAGCGTGAGCACCGTGCCCAAGCAAATGTTTGAAAACGCGGAATGGGTAAGAAACGTGACGATTCATCTTCATCACAACGACGCGCGAACTCTTCACAATCCGTCTAACGGGTACAAGCCAGGCGTGCCAGGTAAACGATTTCTATTGAAACTCACGGTGAGGGGAAGCTATTTCACCTGCGACTGCGACATCGGGTGAGTCGATAAACCCGTTTTTATTTTGCATCTTCTATTCAGAAGACGAGAAACGACGCGTCGGCTATGATATTTCATTTTCCTTTTCGAATCTTCATCGACGCCCCGTACGGCTTTTACTTTGAAGCTTCCAATTGTTTCTCCCGCTATTCGTTCTTAATGAAAAGTCGATGAAGAACAGACGTGTTTCTTCAGATGGATGGAATCTTGGCAGAGGAAGCACAGGCAATACCAAGAAGACCGCTGCACTACCTACAGCGAGTTCAAGAACTTCGAAAGAGACGAAGAAGACGACGAGTTCGATTGTTGGGACAACGATTGGGACGACGATCTTCGGGAAACATTTTGCCTGAATAAAAATAACGTGTCGGTGCTGGACGCGTTAAAGACCGATTTGGAATGTGGATGGGGTGCCGCGAGTTACATTCACGCGCCACGTCATCTGCTCCTTTTCTTTTGCCTTATTTTCCCAGCACTCGTCTATTAGAGATCTGAGCCTTCGAACGTGTACCTCCGTTTTATGCGTTTAAGAATCATTCATCGTTCCTTTCCCCGCGACGTGCAACGATTTAAAGCGCGAACACGCGACCTATCGTTTGTCAAAATGTTTCTATTTTACTCGAGAGCAATACACGCGTCGTGGACGCGATCACACGTTTCGTTTGTCTCGTCTTATGTAGCGTCTGCTTATGCGAATGGACAGCGATGATGCGATATAATGGGAATAGGTATAACGCTACGTTCCCGTGTGTATACTATCGATAAGTTGATTTTGACGATCATGATTTATGTATATTTATGGAACACATCAACGCAACAAGTACATACTCGGATCTATGGCAGTGGTAGTTTCTTTTGTTATCGTCGATGATAATTATTCATTCGACCACACGTACGTGATAGAGCGGTCATCAACGAGTTTCGTCGCATTCGCGATACCTGCCTGCGTTTATGATTCGGTTGCGTTCAGCGTTCGTTCGATAGAACTCGTTTTATATGAAAAGTTATTGTAAAGATGATTTCTTCCAGTGATTACGAAATGATCTGCATCGAGTTTGCACTTTGATCGGATGCGTCAGAGGGAGAGAAACTCTTGCACATCCATTCGTTTCTTTGCCTAAAGCAGCACGCTTCGAATCAATGAGACTGCCGTCGGATCAATTGTTCAGATACTCGTACAAAGTGACCAATTAAGGACCGAACGTGTACCAGAAAGACGCTCGATATGTTTTCTTCTTTCGATTTGTAACGCGTATCCGTCGCGTCGATAGGAATTGAAGTTTCATTCTCTGCATCGTAGCAGTTAGCTATCTGCTTGCGATCGTTGTGTAAAAAATCACGCCGTTGTAGGCTCTTCTTTTCGTCTTTTTCCGCGCTATGTCATTGTCGAGCTAAGAACCTGTAAATAAATCGAGGTTAACGCTCTTTCTTCTATTTTATTCGAAGGAAGAGATTGAGATTTACGAGATGGGATCTTCTTCCGTTTGTGGAAAAGAAAGTCAGGATCGAGGGGAAATTGCGCGTTTTAAATTGAAGAAGCTTATTCGTTCTCTGTGTTTTCTAACAAAAGGGAAGAATTTTAACTTGTACTTGGATCTTAGTTCAACGGAAGCAATATAGATTTTAATAGTTTTAGTTAATTACACACTCAGATTGTCATACGTTCAAAACAACAAAAAAGAAAAAAAAAAAAAAGAAGAGAGATAAAGAAAAAGTAGAGAATATGAAACGTACGTTTATAGAGACTTCAAGGGGCAATACACTCAGTAAGTAATTCAATAGCGAAGATTTTATATATTATGCGTTTAATGAACGAAAAAAAAAAAAACTGATTCGCTTTCCAATATGTGCTGTCGACACGTTTCTTTTTTTAATAAAATCGCACTGTATACTATGATATACGTTTTTATTATTGTTTGCGATATTGCATCCTTAAAAATATTATAGAGAAAGTAGATCGGATAATTGAAGAAAGATCGGAGGAGAATTTAAACAATTTTGGAAGATTTCGTAACAATAAATTAAAATTTTCTAGTCTAGAAAACAGAAGCATCGATTTAATTATAAAATAATACGAATGTTTATATTGGCAAGGTAAGCTGGATACGTGCATTTTCAGGAATTTTTTAATTGTGCGTAAGTTTTTAAACGATTCTCAATAATTATATGACAAATTCACGTAATAACCATATTGTTTCTAGTATCATTCAATTAGAACTAAACGACTGTTATTACTATTAATTGTAGAGCATGATCTTTGCTACTATATCAATTACCATGTGTACAATCGGTAAGACAATAAAACCGAATATAAATATTAGACATACATAAACACTGAATAATTCTGTCGTGAATATTAAACATCGAGTCACCGTCTGCCGGAAATCTTTGCTGTTGCTTATGCTAATCACTTTGTCCAGAACGAATCGCAATAAGTATAGGAATACCTAAAAAGTACCATTTATATGACATGTAGATGTTAAGTACTAGATCTTTATATAAATATTTATACATTAAAATTTTAAACAATATATATATATATAGCGTTAACAATTTTCTAATGCTATATCTTTTTATTTTAAAAAATTTCGTTTTTAAAAGCTTTAAAATTAAGAGATATTCAATTTTGCAGCGCTTAGAAGAAATTCTTGTATAATTGATATAATTATCAGGTTAAAAATATGAAAAATTTTGCTCTTACAAGAAATACATTATTTGAAAAACCATCGAGATTAATAAAACTACATACTGCCCAAAACAATTAAGATATCGCATACAAATAAAATATTGAAGATATCTAGTGTGCTAATTATTTTTACAATATCTACAATAAATAGAAATGTTAAGATATCAAATACTTTGCCGAACAAAATAGAAGGATGCTCGAATTATTTTGAACAGTGAAATTTTTCAAACTATATCAAGTAATTTAATATGAAAAATCGGTTATTATTAAATAATACCTCGACAACAGGTATAATGTTCAGTATGACATACAACAATGCAAGGAAAGATCGACCTGTTGCTTGACCCATCGTATTAATAAGAGCCCAAAAAGAATATTCTGTTCGTGGTACGCCACAAGATTCCTGATATCTGACCAAGTATTCGCGGAAATTATATAAGAAATTGTTCTTCGTACGATCTTTCAAGGAATCTTTGTTATGCAGATCGCGTAACAATTTCGTTGTAAAGTCATCCCCTTCGAAAGGAAAATAGATTTAATATCTAATACATCGAGATATTTGTCCAATTAAATATAATTTTCTTTTTTAAATGTGTTTTTAATTTTAATTCGTGCCTAGGCGTTACAATAAATTTACCTGAAGTAAAACTACGTCGACACCAACGTTTCGATCGATCAAAATCAGAAACACTGTAAGGATTTTTCCATTTCCATTCGGTAATCGGAGGATCCTGTACGATACATTTCAAGGATTTCTTTCCAAGCTCTTCGTCGCATTTCCAATCGCCTGATCTCTGATTTAAATTGTTTCCATCTATTTTCGACTTGAATTTTTCTTTGAAATGCGAACAAAGATCGCACGGCATTGGACACTCCGTGCATAATTCCTTCGTTCTATATTTGTCCCCTTCGAGGTACTAGCGAAACGTACGATATGTATTAATCAACGTATAATTTACAAATTTTTTTCCCCCTTTTAGGTAATTGATATAAACTGAAGAATATAAAAGGAGAAAAAGAAAAAATTGTAAGGACTAGACAAAAATTTGTAAATATAAGTGAAAGAACGTTTATCGTATTTGAACTATTCTATTTCTTGTTGATTACTTGTTGATTATGAAAAAGACATTTATTTTCCAGATGCCACTTCTCATTATAATCAGACTTTGATACAAAATCGAAACTGTCCTGTTTCTGTGAATCGTTCATATTAAAAAAGCAGGATGCACGATTGTTCACGGCTTGATCACTTTCGGTACACATAATCGTGATTTCCGTTTGCATACGATGTACGATTCAACGTCAGTTACAATTTGTCCTTCGTCGATCGTAACGGCGGCGAAAATATCAGTTAATTTTCATTTTAATTTATCCTCAAGGGGAGATGTTCCCATTCAAAATGAAATTGCGTGAAATTATCCGCCGCATCTAACGTCGCTTGACAACGTATTATTACAATGCGAGATTCATTTAAATTCGACTATTTTCGCTTTCGTACGTACAGATTTCTTATGTTCCTAAACTGATGCGAAAATAAATGGCGCACGAATTATTCGATAGAATTTTATTTTGTATATTGTCACGTGACTAATAATAAGACAGCCGACAACGTGGAGCAGTTTTTTGAGAAAGCCGCTAATTACAAACGTTTATACAAATTCATTTCCCGTGTGTTGTATATAATTTGTATAGAACTTATATACATATATATATAACTTGTATATGTGTGTGTGTGTATATATATATATATATATAAATTAGATACTTTACGTACAATGATAAAACGTGATGTAAAAGGAAATGGAAAACGGAAAATTACACACAAACTCGAAAGACAAAAAGGATTTAGCGTTCATGATTCTGCGTTTTTCTTTATCTTCTTCATTACTCTTTTACAATATATAAAATGTCTTGTGTACAATGTGACGATAAACGTCAAAGGGGGTGTTCCTCGGCTTTTTCTTGCGGCATCGAATATCAACTATAAGATCTACTAAATCTACGATACGTATATCTCTACAAATTTTGACCGATCATTCTCGGTTCATTTTCACATTCATCACAGTTGCGCATCTCACTATTATTTTTAAGCTGTATGCACTGTATCATGCTGCATCTCACGAATAAAATTAAAATTAACGAGATAAATTGTAGTAGTTCTGTAAAAGCTGATATGGAAATTCTTTTCCATTGTATCAATGCAGGGAAAGTACAAATTATCAAAACAACTCGGCAAGACTGATCAATCAAGTACGTTAATCTGCATTAACGAGTTAAATAACACGGAGACGTAAGAAAGTTTCAAAGCACGTTATCGCAAAGATTTTGTATTACTTTTTGTACAGCAATTCCAGTTTCCGCTTGCATAAGGAGGAAACACATTGGAGGACAACGATCGATTGCGAGGTATTCTCGGTATCAGGAGATGATTTTAGCATTTCTTTTTTATTTTCTTTCACCTTACCAAAGCAGAGGTTTTTAGCATTTCCACATGTTTGCATAAAATCCGAATAAATATTTCCATATAGCGGGACGAAAGCAGAGAATCTCGAACTCCGAATTATAGTTCAATATACTCTGAAAGATGGGGGGAAGGGGATCGAAGCTTTTTTTATGCCCGTTTATAACATGCCGAAACCTTTTGAATAGTTAATCGCTTTCAACAATCGATCTTGCAATTTCTCTATTGTACTGTAATCTGGCAACAACAATACGTTATAACACGTGTGGGCTATCGGCAATCTAAAATATAAAGCGTTACATTAGTTGTGCGA